>JAZKJV010000471.1:0-600000 GCA_037367405.1 Ottelia alismoides | reverse complement strand
GCTGCTTCTGCTGTAGTATCTGGTGCGAGTTCAGGGTGGTTGGCAACTACGGAGGTCTGAGATGTGGTTGGGATTTTCGTTGGGTTCATGTGAAACTATGGAGAAGATAGGTGCAGGAATTGGGGTTTGTAGCGGAAGTGGTAGCGTTGGGGAAGTTGTTGCTAGTGTGAGCGTCGGATGAGGGGTGACTAGCGTCGACAATGGTTGTAACGAAGATGTGAGGGCTTGCTGCATGACAACTGTTAGGGATTCTGCGAGGATTTCAGCAACTCTAAAACCAGATGGATCAAGGACTTTGAACTCTTTATCTGCAGGACCTTTGTTGACGGCGGGTTTTGTATCTTCATTGCCTTGTACAACAATTGTAGCGTGGAAATCTTCATTTTGAATGAATATACGTTCGTTTTCTTGAGTGCATCATCAAAATCAGGTTGCATTGGAAGTACAATGATTTGAATTTTTTTGTTGACGAGTATTTCCTCCTCGAACAATGAATCTAACCATATTTTTACCTTGATGCTTGCTTGAAGATGGTGCTTGAATTTTCGTTGATGCGAGTACGAATGTGAACCATGCGAGAGATAATTCAGATCGAACTTCATGCGCTAATTGATGCTATCAAGAATCGAGAGGAGAGGGAGAGGAGAGAAGAAGATCACGATACACCTAGCGGGTCGAGGGATGAACATGACAAGAGGAGAAACCCTCGAAAATTGGGAGAAAGGGGATAACAACAGGTTTTTCTCCAAACCAAAACTCTATTTTTAGTTCATACCATAATCTCCTACAATGAACTAGTGCTCCCTTTATATAGGGAGGGGGTCTAATTACGCACTTGCTAACTAAATAAAATTATAACTAAATAAAATCCTAATTGGACTCTAAATTACTTTAATTAGCTTACTAACTAATTCAACCTACCATAATTATTGAAATTACAATCAATCTAAATTTATTTAACGTAAAAAAATTAATCCCTACTTAATTGTGGGAAAAGACTTTGTTGTTGTAAATAAAATTAACCGACCAATTAATTAGGGCAAAAAACTCTATGGTTGATAAAACCCTAAATTTGCAATTTTCATTAATTCGATTTGACTTGTCAATTTGGGAAATGTTGCATCAGATGATGTGGGGAGGGAAGAGATGTATGAAGAATAAGGAGACAAGTTAGAGGAGAAGCATGAGAGAGGGAAGAAGGATATGGCGGAAGATCATGATGAAAGAGGCATGGATCCTACTAGGGGTTGTGCTAGGATGACAACTGAGAGGTGGTAAGTGGAGATTGAGACCTAAGGACATGGTATTGTGCTAGGAAATTCAAGATTAGAGTTGTTTTCATTGCGGAAAGGAATGCCTCTTGGCAACTTCTTCTTTTAAAGGGTCTTGTGATTTGCTGTAGAGCAACTCAATATTGTTGTGCATCTTGTACATTGAAAGGACCTGTTTAAAATGTTCTATGGTCATTGGGAGTTCCGAGAATCCCATCAATTTTGCGATGGATGGGATTCTGATTGGCACCTTTCGAGGTGAATGGACAATGACCTCCTTGATCAATATATATGATTGGGTAATCATTCTTCGATGATGTGGGCCATCTTGGGATGGAGTTGTTGCTTTTAAAGCCTATCGATGTTGTATGTAAGACAACTTTTCAGAGGCTGACAATACTGGATGGAGACAGTCTCACTAAATGGATGGGGCTTTTTTCTAGTCCTTCCACCATCGATTATTGTCGGTCAACCACATACATGTTGGGACCTTGCTGATGGTACTTGCAAAGTTTGGAGAGTTAGACCGGATGAAGTTGAATAGCCTAGTGGTTGGACACCTCAATGGTGTGCGCTGTAGTTGGTGGGGCCTCCCATGATTCTACCATTTGATGTCATACTTGTTATGGGAAAAGCTTCTCATTATCCTTAATGTGTTGGAGATGCTAATAGTCATGTAGGATGTGGAGGCAAAGGGCAATGGTTGGTCTAGCATCCTAGTGATGTCGATGGTGGTGTGGCAAAATGTGCTTTAAATCATCAAGTTGTGATGTCGATGGCAATAACGATTGAGATTGTAGGTGCATATCCATTGTTGTAACTTCCGAATTTGGGCAAAGATCTTTGATTGTGGTGGTTAGAAGGAATTTGGTTGGATTTGGCCGGCAATAATTGATGTCCATGTCCCAACATATAGTTTAGTAAGGGAGGAATTCGTGGAGGACTTGTGTCAAGCACGATTGACTTACCTTTCCACTCTATGGATTGTTAGGAGGTGATTTTCACTTTCATGTCTGAGGATAGACATGAGGATAGACGTGCTTTGTAGGGAAGGGAGTGACAATATCCTAGCTCGTCAGACTTGACATCGTTACTTGATGATCTTCAATTGGAGGTTACATATGCATGCCATGGATCCGAGTCTCAGGTTTAGACTTTGGGAGGACCTGCGAAACACTAACTTATAGTTTGCCTCATTGCCCTGGTTAATCAACGGTGATTTCAATGTAACTTTATTTGTGGATGACTGTCCCCTCTTACGCTTCAGGATCTGGGATTTGAGGCGTTTGTCGACACAATATAAGATCTTTAACTGGAGGTTTTAGATGTAAGGGACTATCGCTATACTTGACGAAACTCGAGATCGAGGTCGAAAATTGATTGCTTCCTCTGCTCATCGCTTTTGTCAGCTGCTCTCCCATTCTCTAGGGTCAATGCTCTCCCTCACTTGTGTTCATATCCACCACCTTAATGTGGAATTTGGGTAAGGGCTTCATCCCGCTGTCTTTCTTTCAATTTGAGATGACCTCATTATTAGAAGAGGGCTTCAAGGAGAAGGCCAGAGATTTTTGGTCATCATTCCATTCTGAGGGCTCTACAATCGCAAGGGTTGCTCACACGATTGAGGTCACTGCATCGCGAGTTCAAGGAGATTTGAGCGATGCGTGAGGCTCATCGGGATGCAGCACAATCTGCAATTTCTAGTCTGGATCGAGTGGAAGATGCTCGAGATCTCTCTTTATTTGAGTTGGCAGAGAGAAGTGGTCATCGGATGATTATTTAGGAGGATAGAAGGCAGAAAATGAGTGGCGGAAAAGGTTGAGGCAACATTGGATTAGGGAGGGGGATGCCAACATGAAGATTTTCCATTCCATTACAAATGGAAGGAGACTTAGCAACCACATCGGTTAGGTGAGAGTGGGGGATAATCTTTTTGAGCGGGATAAAGAAGTAGATAGAGGCACGGTGGATTTCTTTCACACCTGAGTAAGCAGGGACTGAGCGGGATAAAGAAGTAGATAGAGGCACGGTGGATTTCTTTCACACCTGAGTAAGCGGGGACCAAGTAAGGAATGGTGCTGGAGAGATGTGGAGGCGTCTGTGTTGTTGAAGGAGCATATGCGTGTGCTTACCAAAGATTTCTTGATTGATGAGGTTAGATTTGTAGTTTAGGATCTCAATGTGGATGGGCCACATGCATTTGACGGTTTCTCGATGTTCGTTTCTAAGGATTTTTGGCTCCTTGTGAGTGATGACATTTTGTAAATGTTGAAGGAATTTTCAAATGGCAATCATGGTTTTGATAGCCTATCGTGCGATGCTATTCCTCTTCGCTAAGAAAGAGGTTACGTTGCAGATTGAAGATTTTAGACCGATCACCCTTTCCAATGCGGTTTACTTGATTGTTGCAAAGGTTTTGACTAATCGATTGCGTGGTGTTCTTGATGAACTAGTGGATGAGATGCAAACTACATTTATCCCTGATCATTTGATGACGGACAATGTTGTTGCGACAACAGAAATTGTTGGGGATTGGAGGCGTAGGAATGTGAGAGGATTACTGTGGAGGATTGATTTCTTAAAGGCATATAACTGTGTTTACTAGCACTTTTATTGGATAGCTCTGACGAAAAGGGGCTTTCTTGATATCTGGATGTTGTGGATGAGGAGATGTGTTAGCACCAAGGTTTTCAATTTCGATATCATATATCGTATCGATACCAAACGAAATTTCACCGCAATTTCAGTAAATTTCGATCATATTTCACCCAAATCGAGCAACATTTGTGAAGGAAGGTCCCCATATCGGCATTTCGCTCAATATTTCAGTCCCCTGTCGAAATCAAAATTTCGACGAAAGTTTCGCCAATATTTTGCGAAATCTGAAACATGGTCGCCACTACTTTGCTATCGATTTTGATAAATGGCAAGCATGATGTGGGTTTTTTATCAATCACAAAGAGGGGTCAGGCATGGGTGTCCTCTCGTTCCCTTGCTTTTTGTCATTATAGCGGATGTTTCTGCATTGATTGAACAAAAAGTAGTTTAGAGTGGTGGCACTTTATGCTACTATAATGAGGTTGTTTCTATCTCGCTTCTACAATATGTTGATGAAGCCATTTTGTTCTGTTGAAATAAATAAATGCTAAAGCGAATCGATAATCAGAGACAAAATTCAAACATAAAACCTTGTTTTACGTGGAACCCTACTCATTAAGGAGTTAGATGAAATCACAAGAGAAGGCTTCAAATGGCCGGATCTTCTAATAGAATTTCTCAATGAGTACAGAGGGTGTGGGGCTCCTTATATAGATCCACATATAGACTAGAGTCCCATCGTTCATCCATGTGGGACTAAGCATGAGTGGGAGGGGGGTAATTGGATCTTGGAGGGATCCAATTACCCATCATTAAATACTTTAAGATTCCCCCTCAAGCTGGAGCTGAGAAAGCTGCAGCTTGCAACAAAAAGAAAATGTACACAACTCATCTTCATTCATACATCTTAGGGAGACATGGATAGAGACACTCGTTTGAAGAATCACTGTTGGTAGAAGGCCTCGATTGAGGATGGGTCTGCGACTTTTAGGTCATTAGGAAAGACCTTCAGTCGTGCGTGTAGTAGTCGTTGCGATAGTAGGTCATGCATAGAGAAGAGTTGAAGTAGAAGAATAAAGTCCAACGTGGATTAGTAGTCATGGATAGAGACACCCTGACAAAGTAGTCGGTGCTCGGTGAAGACGGCTGATAGCAGTAGACGTTTGGAGTATCGGTCGGTCATTTGGATACAAGCAGTAGAAATCTTGTGATACATTCCAAGAAGAATAATATATGTGATGCCCCCTCTTACTCCCCTTTTCTCCCATACTTGATAGAATAAGAGCATGGATGATCGCGTTGGGAGAATAAAAAATCAAACATGCATTTTTTTGTGCTTCGTTTTGTTTTGTTTATTTTACAATTTGTCTTCTTTTTTGTGTATCCGTCTCTTTTTTTCGATTTTTTTGTATGTCTTCTTGTTGTACGACCATTTTTTTCTTAATAAAAAACTCACTTTTTTAAACCATTCATTTTTAGCTTTCCATTTTTTTCAACTCACGGTACTTGGGCCCATACATTCAGCTGCTTTTCTCTCTTTTTTAAATTGATGCCCATTCACCCTTTTTTCCCCCTTTTTTATTACATGCCCATTGGGCTGAATTTAGCAGGCACCCCCTTCTCATCTTCTTCACCCAATGGGCCCGAAATGCAACACCTGCTCCCATATTTTTTTTAATTATAAATGAAGGGGCACAACACCTTCTTCTCATGCACAATTAGGGTTCTCTAATGGGGAGACCCATCGATGCCGCTGTCAAGGTCGGGAGTGCGATCGGGGAGCTTGTTGCAGCGAGGAGGCAAAGCTTTCGTGGCGAGGGGAGGGGATGCGCACGACTAGAGATGCAATGCGGCTCGAAGATGGGTGCCACCTCGAAGGGGGAGTTTTGGAGTTGCGAATTTGGGCATTGACACTTCCTGGAGTTGCGAGTTTGGGCTTCGATACCTCCCTCGACGCTTGGAGTAGTCATGCGCTCGAAAGCCCTAAGATCTGAGAGGGTCTCGACTCTCGAGTGGCGGAGGTGGAAGGCGCATGCTCCTGCACTTGGCACTTCTTAAGGGTGGGTTGCACGAGGGCTATCGGCTGGAGGGAGCTGTCAATCTATCGCCATCGATCGCAAGAGGGGCCTTGAGGTTGGTTCTAGAGGAGGCAGTGTCGGAAGTGCCACTATAGTCGGATACCGAAGGTGCGCTGCCTTGTTGGGTTCCATATCTAGAGGATGCGCCGAGTAAACCATAGTTGGAGAAGAGATATTTAGGAGAGGATCGCGTAGAAGGAATCCATGGTTCCAGGAGAGGAGCCCTTGTCGTCGTTTGCCGGAAAACAATGTAGGTAATATCGGTATCAACATCGGTATCGTATCGATACGATGTATAGTCGATATATCGACTATATATCGACGTCATATCGCCGATATCGGACCGATTTTATGAAGAAATTAGCCATGGAAGGATAGATATTGACCATATCGGTGTTATATCGATCACCCATCGATACCAAATTTTTTTTGAAAGCCTGAAATAGGGGGAGACACTCGCTGGTGTTCGCCGCAACTTTTATTTAAAAACGGAAACAGAGGAGGTAGAAACAAAAGTGAAGGTAAAAAGGAAAAACCAATTACAACTCCCACTCCTCCACTTATCTCGCGGCATGAATCCCCACGTTTTCCTTGTAGAAGCGCTGCCCCGAGAAGAGTAAGGCATTCCTTCCCAGCCAAACGGCCCACAGGATGGCAACATGATAGATTATCTCCCTCTGAGGTCTGCCCCTATTAGCCACCAGCGAGCCGCAGAAAGCCGCGAGATCCTCAGCGTAAAACCAAGTCAGACCGGCCTCCCGCCAAACCTGGATCACCTTGGGGCTTCTAAAGAATAGATGCTCGACGGACTCAATTGCCTCCTCGCAAAGAAGGCACCTATCAGAGGTGGAACCCAGAAGCCTAGCACACCGGTCCCTTGTCATCAGCCTTTGTCTCCGAAACAACCACAAGAAGAAACCAATTCGCTCGGGGAGCCTGAGGGCACAGGAAAACGCACAATCGCGAATCACAACCTCTGAGCGAGAGGGCGGAGGCCTGCAAATTGCCCCAAAAGCCTTCTTAACCGTGAATGGACCCGCACGCCATCCCCAATGGTCTCTCCCCTCCGCTGGACGCCCCACATCCTTGATAGAATCCGGCAACGCCATGAAGTCCTCGAGCCTCTGGTCCGAGAAACTAGAAGAGAAGGCCGGGAACCAATTTCCATCCGACCAGCAAGACGCTACCATCACATTTTTATCATCCGCCGGAGCATACAATCGCGGGAACCGCGAGCAAAGGGGCCCCTCCCGTCCAATCATCAGACCCAAAAGCGAAGGAGTCGCCCCTGCCAAGGATCGGTCTAAACAAAGATATATGTTTCGAGAAAACCTCCACCCCCCTCCACAACGGAGTGGGAGAATCCATGCGAGCAGCCAGCCTAGGTGGTGCCCCCCAATACCGTAGATCTTGCGCAATACGGTACAACAAGGATCCTCCCCATGGCCCCAAATTCTGCCTGCCCTCTTAAGCAGCAAGGCTTCGTTCATTTGCTCCAAACGCTTTACCCCCAACCCTCCCTCGTTCTTCTGGAGCGTAATTTCCTCCCACCCAACAAGGTGAATGCCCCTCGTCTCCTCCCTATGTTTTCCCCATAAGAACCCACGCATACGCTTCTCCAGCCGATCACGAATTCCCTTTGGTATATGGCGGTTTGATAGAAAATAAATAGGGATGGAGGACATGACCGCCTTGAGGAGGACCAAACGCCCCCTCTCGATAAAACGACCGACTTCCACCCCGCCAACCTCGCCTCCACCTTCTCCATGACTCTGAGCCAGCCCCTCGTCCTCGTTTTGCCCACAGTCAACGGCATCCCCACATAGTCCATCGGCAGTGATCTGCAGCCCGACCCTAACGCTCGCGCACAAGCATCCGCCTCTTCCACATAAAGGCCGATAGGGATGACCTTCGACTTATCAACATTCTTGAACAAACCAGATAGTTTACTGAAGATATCCAAAGCCACGGTCATGCTATTGGCCTCCACTACTCCCCCCTTTATGAAGAAGAGAGTATCGTCGGCGTACTGTAAGAGCGGAATCAGTGACCCGTCCCTTGAATATCCATTTGATAGCCCGCAATTAACCACCCGAAGAGCAATGTGCGTCAAGACGTCCGCGGCGAGAACAAACAACATAGGAGCAAGAGGGCATCCCTGGTGCACACCCTTACGAGGCTGGAAGAAGCCCCCTTCCGAGCGACCATTCACCATGACCGTAAAAGAAGACGTTGTCACACAATGCCTCATCCAAGAGATCCACCTCTCCGGGAACCCCCTCCTCCGCAACACCGACCATAGGAATCTCCAGTCAAGGCTATTGTAAGCCTTCGCAAAGTCCACTTTCCACAGCACACTACGCTCATCCCTTCTTCTCCTATCCGCAATGATCTCCGATGCTAGAGTGAGACAATCCGATATCTGCCTACCTGGAATAAAAGCATATTGCAGCGGGGAGACAGTGCTCTCAAGAACACGGCTCAGCCTAATGGTGAACACCTTCGCGATAATCAGATGTATAGCGTTAGAAACCGCAATAGGACGGAAGTCGTCGATACTTTCCAGCGCCGAAGACTTGGGCAGTAGAATAATCATAGCTCGGTTAATCCTTTCGAAGCCCGCGTTGCCCAAACAGAATTCAGAAACGACCTCCAAAACCTCTGAGCCAACCAAATCCCAAAAGTCTTTATAGAAAGCCACCGAGAAGCCATCTGGGCCCGGAGCCCCATCTGCGTTCAAGTCTCAAACCGCATCCTTAATCTCCTCCAAGGACACATCCATAGTGAGCATGTCACAAAAAGTGGGCGCCACGGGCATGGCCCCGAGACCCAATCACTTCCAGATTCTCGGTATAGTCCTCGAAGATCCCTTAAAGTGTTCGACAATAGCTTTTCCCATTTCTTTGTTCCCATCCACGCGTACGCCATCAATCGTAACCGATCAAAGTGCGTTGGACCGACGTCTCCCACTAGCTACGCGATGAAAGAAAGACGTGTCAGCGTCCCCCTCCCGCAACCAAGCATTTCTCGACTCTGCCTCCACTCAGTGACCCGCTTGCGATCCTCAATCGCAACTTACTTTTGAGCAACCGACCGAGTAGCCAACTCGTCCACCGAGAGCTCCCTACCATCCTCCATCGCATCAAACCTCCGAACCACCTCCTCAGCCTCCTTCCTCACAGCGCATCTGCCTGCTCTAGACTCCCTCTTGAAGGCACACAGCCTTACACGCAAGGAGGTAAGCTTCTGAACAAAGCGAGACGCAACGGAGCCAGAAGCATCCACGTTTGACCAATGAGAGGCCACTACCTCCCTAAAGTTTTCCTCCAAAAGCCAAGACTTTTCATATCTAAAGAGCCTCCTTTGTGTATGCGCATCACCAAACTCCCATACAATTGGCGCGTGATCGGATAAAGTCTGCGGCCTGGTCCCCACAAAGGATAGTGCGAAGGAATGTAGGAGTTCAGGCGATGCCAAAAAACGATCGATGCGGGAGCGCGAGTTGGAGCTTCTCCAAGTGTAGGCGACATCCCCCGCATCTAGAACCTCAAGGCCCAAGGAGTCAATAGTGTCAGCAAAATCGATCGACCCCAGGTCCTGCCCCCCTGCACCCGGGCCTGTCGGAAGTTCGTAAAGTAACATTGAAGCCCCCCCAATGAGCCTAGGGACATCCTTGAACGTCCTTCCCGCCTTGCGAAGATCCTCCCATACCTCTCTACGTAGCACATGACAACAGGGTCCGTAAACACATGAGATAGCCAATGGCATAGAGGAATCCGTACACACAAAGAGGATCGATAGGACGTGCCTCCCGTGAATAATCGAGTTGAAGGCCAGCGTTGAGGACCTCCACGCCACCAGTATCCCACCAGAAGTGCCCACCGCATCCACCACTCTGTACTGATCGATGCCACCTACACCAAAAGACCTCCACAGATCATCTGTGGTGGATTGAAGCTTCGTTTCTTGCAGCAAAATGACGTCGCAACCCCATTCCACGAATCTCGACCCCAGCGTCCTCCGCTTGCCCGGGTCCCCGAATCCCCACACGTTCCAGGATAGAATTCTCATTTGGGACCTTTGCGCCTCCCCTGAATGTGGGCCACCCCCACGGCCTCCACAATGGTATTCTTTAAGGTCAAGCACGGTTGTGCCTCAGATCGCGAAGACCTGGACCTGTTCCTACGCCTGTATCTCTTCCCTACTCTCCTGTCATTAGTCCCCCTCAGAAGATTGATCATCGCTCGGGATAGGGCTCGACATCATGGTAGTAGCAGTGGCAAAATCATCACGGCAATGGTCATCGACGGCAACGGGTGAGGACGACAGAGCAACACCGGAGCATGGAGTTGGTTGGGTCCAGACCCTCCCTTCCGACAACAAGCGGTCGCTCCGGGAAGGTGACGACTGTGGAGGATTACCTTGGAGCGAGCCCCAGGACCTGCCAAAAGGGATGGACCAAGCCTCTGCGGATGTAAAGGCCACGCAAGGTGGGGGAGTAGAGGGGCCCGATGATGCAGAGAAGAATCAACCAATAACCGAGTCCAAAAAGCCCTTCGTATCCGAATAAAAGCTAAAAAGGGGACCAGACCCGCGAAAGGGTCCGAGCGTGATACCCGGATTCTCGGGCCCACCTCCAGCGGCAAAGAGTAGGGCAGCATCGAACAAACGGTTATCCCCCTTTCCACGTCAGAAGACAAAGAGAATTTTTGGGATACCATGCACAGGATTCTAGACAAACCGCCAAAGGTCGCGTGTAACCAACCTCGTGCGACGTTCCAACCAAAGCTCCCCTTGGAAAACCAACCGTCATCTCGGTATGCGAAGCAACGTCATTCACCCTTGGAATCTCTGGCGACGGCGGAGGCTCAATGACCTGTAACTCGATTCTGAACGTGAAGCAGCCAACCTCCATCTTCGCGAAAGAACTCCGTCCATGTAGACCATCCAAGAGGCCCTTGTTGCACTCCAGCAGCACCATTGTGTCGCCCATCGGCGAGCCGGGCTTGAGCCCATCTTCAAGCACCGCTAGGACTGTTCCCCACCGCCGTAGGGCCTTCCGCAAGCAGCCCACCGTCCGGGACAGGAAAGGAACGCCTGTCACCCTCGCAACACAAACCTCCACATCTGCACACGAACCATCCACAAAGCGAAGATTTCGCCAGCAGACATCGCCAACATTGCCATTTTGAAGGACGCGATCCCTCTGGATCGTTGAGAGTCCACGAACGCAACACCTCTGAGCATCAAGTGCCACCACATCGCCCATGAACCGCGACCCAAGGAAACCACACAGGTGGGATTTCAGTGCCTCCACTGAGATAGCACCTCGTGCCGCGAAACCGATCAACGCATGCACGTCGGGCCCCCGCACGTCTCCCCTTATCTCCTCAGTGGTCGTCGAGCCACCCCCTCCTCCACAGGTTGAGTTTTACCCGCAGGTTGAGCTTCACCCGCAACCACCTCGGCGAAGCTACGACGCCCCCCGGCGAACAAATAACGTAGAGGATAGGCACTGCACGTTTTGACGAATCGAGCCACGTGTAGTACCATCATCCGCAACAGACCCTCGAGCAAGCATGCATGTAGCTTGGAGGTGCCCAGGCTTCCCGCAAGAGAAGCACCTCGGCGGAGTAGGACAGAACGCCGCAACGTGTCCCCTAGTTCCACATCGGAAGCACCTCCTCTCCGCCTTCTTGTGTGATACATGCACCCATTCCCCACTCCCCCCCGTCGTTTTCCGCAACCGCACCGACAGCCTGCCTCTCCTCCTCCTCCCAGCACACCACCGACTTCCCCTTCTCCGAGACCCCGCTTCTACCCCCGACCACCGCACCGCTGCGAGCTCCTTCCTCGCGCCCTCCCTTCATGAGCACCCTACTGCCGAACCTCCGTCCCATCGATACCAATTTAATCGATGCGAATCTTTCATATTACATAAACAAATAAGAAAAAAGGAATTCTCATAGATGAATCCCAAAATTGACTTGCTCTGATACCATGGTGAAATAAATAAACGCAGAAGCGAATCGATAACTAGAATAATAAAATAAAGAAATGGAAACATGAAATGCTTAAGAATGTTGAACCCTGCTCCCGAAGGAGCGGGATGAAACCACGAGAGAAGGCCTTAAAGTTGCTAATATTCTGTATTGAATATCTCAATGCGTATAAGGGGTATGGGGCTTCTTATGTAGCCCTACAAACAGATCGGAGTCCCAACGCTCATCCAAGTGGGACTAAATATGAGTGGGTGTAATTGGATCTTGGAGAGATCTGGTTACCCCTCTATTACATACTCCAACAATTTCTTTACTTCTCTATTCTCATTTTATATCGTCGTTAGTAACCTAGTATTCGTTGTTGGTTAATAGTTAGTAACTTGGTATATCGATGCCTTGAAGGTTGCATGTACGATTGGTAAGGGGAGAACACAATAGGTATTTAAGGATATGCCTCAAATGGATGGGTCTATGAGCAGCAATACAGGTGCTTAATAGCATGTATAGCAGTGTTAAAAAAGGGAGCATTGAGAAAGATTAATAGTGAGTGATTTGTCCTTCCTCTCTATCTCCTATTATGTTTTGGAAAAAAAGATGATCTAAAGGATGGTGGTGGGCAAAGAGGTTGACAACGAAAAAATCTCTAAGTTTAATAGATAAGAACATAAAATTGGCTACATATGATATATCGATGCGAGGGTCACATGAACCCCCATATTTAGGTTACTATATTCAAATAAAAAATACAATATCTGAAGATGGTGATATGCTGCAGAATTTAATGAGGACGAAGTTTTTACTTCGCATATGCTTTTTGTCACGAGCTTGGTTGCTTTTGTGGTCTTTTAGGAATCATCTATAGAGTAGAGTCGTGCATGATGGAGAATTCTTTTTGGAACTCTAGTGATTTAAATACATTCTGATCAGATATTTTAATGAGACGATTTTTTTCAAAGCATACGCTCTTAAAGATTTCAAGATAATGCTGGAATAAATGATAATAATTCATTGACATGTTTGTCCCAATTTGAGAACCGCACAAGTTATTCCATGGGTGGGATTATCAAGCTTGAACGTCCATTTACGAAATCCTGGGATGATCACGTCAATTGCCCAAGTTTTGGGTAAATATGTGCGTATGTGTATGAGTGTTTGCTGATATAGATGTTGTGGAGTTAATCAGGCCTAGCTAAGTGAGAGTCTACATCGAGATAGACCTCCTAAAGCCCAGAATTACTGATGTTATGATTCCCAATGGAAATCAGAAAATTATCTATGAAAATGTTTTCCAAGTTATGTCCCATTTGTTGTGCTATTGTGCATATTGTGGAAGAATGTAACACGGGAAGGGGTAAGAAGAACAAGGACGGGAGCACAGTGACAAGGTTTGGGTTGCCGTTAGTGAGCAACACGCTTCTACACAGGAGATTGGTTATTCCCTCTTAAATTCACAAATGGTGGACTCTCAAATACCAAGTTGCAGCCAGCTGTCTTTGTGGCTGATACACATTTGAGGGCTGCTGTTCCTCCGATGAACCGTGGTGGTGACCAATACTAGTTGGGATTTTACAGAGACCAAGCCAGGTTTGGGAAAGCTATGGTGTTCTCCAGATGCTACAGAACCCAATTATTGCACATACCGAATCTGAAGGAGCAGCGACTGAAGTCTGTTCAATATGAAAAATTGAAGGGGTCTGTTGTGGAGCAATATGAATAATTCATCTTCCCCAGGACGAACTCATGCAATGGGAAGTGGTTCTGATCAGCTAATTAGAAGTGTTGTTTATTCTGACAAGCTACTGCAGAAACAAAAGATATAATAGCAGAATCGTGAGATGAAAGCTGTGGAGGCTTTGCTTGATGATGAAAGGAGAAAGATTGATAGGAGGAAATGTAGTTAAGAAAGCTTGCTGCAGGAAGCTTCGAAGGGAACTCAAGTCCAGCCTCAACAGGCTGAGGCTGAAAACCTTGTGGACCCAATCACAATAAAGTTTGAAACTTTAAGGCATTAGGTTGGGAGATATGCATATGGAGAAGCTGCAGATTTTGTACTCAATGTCGATTCTCAATAGAATGATGTTTCCAAGAGCACCTCAAAGAAGAGCAGAAGGAAAAGAACAAGGCCTACAGTACAAGTCAATTTGTTGATTAACGATTTGAATTAGGAGGAACCTATTTGGGGTTCTCATCATTCAGGTTTGGTGTCACTTCAATTCACCAGAGACAAAACTTTCTGAGAAGTGCAAAACGAGATTAAATTTCCCATTCTCATGATGGTTATATATGAAAATTGGAAATTGATTTGTTGAAGAAAGTGGAAGAATAAAGGGGTGCGTTCTCACTAGTACTCAAGAAGAACAAAGTGGATGAAAGGGAATTTGAGGTGATAGACAATGTTGCTAACTAAGAATTAATCGGTAGTCGGATTACTAAATGGCTTTCATCATTTTTGTATTTTTAATCATTTCAAATATATAAATTATTTTACGCATAAATTTCTATATATGCATATAAATTTATACATTTTTTATACTATCAATAATGAAATAAAAGAAAAAAATTGAATTCTAATCGAACATTAAGCATCTTAGATTGAGCTTGTTTCATAAAAAAATATTTAAAAAGATGAGCCCAAGTAGCTGAGCAGAAAGTGCCCTCGTGGAGTTGAAATGATCGTCGCACGCTTAACAACTACATGCTCAACAACAACAATAACAAAGCCTCTTCTCACATTAAGTAGGGTCGGCTACATGGATTCTTTGCCTCCATTCAGATATATCTTGGGTCATTCTCAAGCTTAGATTCAAAAATTAAGATCCCTTCGGATATAGTCTCATTCCAACACTTTTTGGGCTTTCCTCACCCTTTCTTAGCCGACTCAACATCCCAAAACTTGCATCTTCTAACTGGTGCATCAACCGACCTCATTTGCAAATGATCAAACCACTTTAAGTAGGTTTCTCACATCTTATCCTCGATTGGAGTTACACCAACTTTCCTTTTGATTGCATCATTCTGAATCCGATCTTTACATGTATGTCTATACATCCACCTTAGCATTTTTATTTCTGATACTGCAATTCCCTACACATGTCTATGGTTCAGACAGAAGCCAACATTCAGTTCCCTAGAACATAGCAAGTCTTGTGGCTATTTTGTAAAACTTTCCTTTGATTTTTAAAGGAATTTTAAATTCTTATAACATGAAATAGTAAAGAAGGTTGAGGCAAGTTTCCAAAGTAAAAGAAAACCAATTCAGATTCATGCCGGGTCGTTCAACTATTGAAGCCATCCATTTGCTGAGGAGAACAATGGGGATTTATAGAGCTAAAAGGAAGAACCTTCATATGATCTTTATTGATTTGAAGAAGGCTTATGATTCTGTTCTGTCTCACGAGATATATTGTGGAGAGTTTTGGAGAAGAGACAAGTACCCATCCTATAGATTAACCTCATAAAGAATATGTATGGTAGGGCTTTATCTTGTGTACGGACCCTGTGTGGGAAGACTGACTATTTTGACATCAACATGTGTTTACATAAAGGTTCAACTTTGAGACCATTTCTTTTACTTTGGTTATGGGCGAGTTGATAAATCACATTCAGGATGAGTTACCTCGGTATATGTTATTTGCTGATGATATTGTGTTGATTGACGAGACTAAAGATGGAGTAAATGAGAAGCTTGAGCTCTGAAGATATGCATTAGAGACTAAAGGATTTCGTATAAGTACGGTTGGGATGGAATATATAGAGTGCACCTTTGATGGAAGCCATGGTGAAGGAATCGAGGTGAAGATTGGTGACGATAACATTCGAAAGAGAGATTCTTTTAGATATATGGGATCTATTTTGCAACATGATGGGGAAATTGATGGAGATGTTACTAATAGAATAAATACAGGGTGGCTAAAGTGGAGAGGAGCCTCTGCTGTTCTCCGTGCTAAGAAATTCCTTTAAAAATTAAAGGAAAGTTTTACAAAGCAACCGTGAGACCTGCTATGCTCTATGGATTTGAATGTTGGCCTGTGATTCATAGACATGTGCAGAGAATGATTGTAGCAGAAATGAAAATGCTAAGGTGGATGTGTGGACACACACACACACACACACACGTAAAGATCAGATTCGGAATGATGCAATCAGAAAGAAAGTTGGTGTAGCTCCGATCGAGGATAAGATGCGAGAAAACCGCTTAAGATGGTTTGGTCATTTACAAAGAAGGTCAACTGATGCACCGGCTAGGAGATGCAAGTGTTGGGATGTTGAGCTGACTAAGAGAGGGCGAGGACGACCCAAGAAGTGTTGGAAAGAGACTATACGAAGGGATCTTAGTTTTTTGGATATAAGCCTGAGATTGACCCAAGATAGATCTGAATGAAGGCGAAGAATCCATGTAGCCGACCCTACTTAATTGTGGGAAAAGGCTTTGATGTTGTTGTTGTATAGAACAGTAGAAGCTCCTATCTACTTTAGCTAACCTGTATTTATTATATGAGTAACATTTCCATTGATTTCCCTATCATATTGCAAAATAGATCCCACGTATCTAAAAGAATATTTCTTTTGAATGTTATTGTCACCAATCTTTACATCAATTCCTTCACCATTGCTTCCATCAAAAGTGCACTTCCTATATTCAGTCTTATCCCTATTTATACGAATCCTTTAATTTCTAATGAATGTCCCATTTACTCCATCTCTAGTCTCATCAACCATACAATATCATCAACGAAAACATACATCAAGGTATCTCATCCTGAATATGACTAGTCAACTTGTCGATAATGAAAATAAATAAGAATAGACTCAAAGCTGAACCTTAATGCATACTAATGTTAATGTCAAAATAATCAGTCTTCCCAGACTGGATCCTTACACAAGATGAAGCCCTATCATACATATCCTTTATGAGGTTAATGTATAGGAGATGTACTTGTCTCTTCTCCAAAACTCTCCATAATATCTCCTGTGGAACAGAGTCATAAGCCATCCCCAAATCAATAAAAATCATATGGAGATTCTTCATTTTAGCTATATAAATCTCCATTATTCTCCTCAACAAGTGAATGGCTTCCATAGTTGCGCGAACTTACATGAATCCAAATTGATTTTCTTTTACTTTGGAAACTTATCTCAACCTTCTTTCGATCACACATTCCTAAATTTTCATAGTATGACTCATCAGCTTGATACCTCTATAATTCACACAATTTTGAATGTCTCCTATGTTCTTATAAAGAGATGCCACAATGCTTCTCCTTCAATCTTCATGCATTTTCTTGCTTCATCAAATAAAATTGAGTAAATTTATAAGCCAAGTCAAACCACGCTCTCCTAAAACACTCCATACTTCTATAGGAATGTCATCAGGTCTTACACCTTTCTCAAGTTTCATAACCTTTAAAGCCTCTTCTACTTCCTTCCTTTGTATTCGTCTATAGCTTGTACTATTCAAGTAACTTTCATTACTAGCTAGATCTCCCAAAGTGATTTCTCTTTTTCCTTCCCCAATGAAAAGCTTATGGAAATATTGCTTCCATCTAGTCTCTATATCCTTATGAGTAACAAGCACACGTTCTTCATCCTTAATGCATCTCACTTGGAAAATGTTTTTGACCTTCTTTCTCTTGCTTTGGCCAACCTGAATATATCCTTCTGGCCCTCCTTGAAGTTGAGATTTTTATATAAAACTTCATAAGCTTTTGACTTAGCTTCACTTATAGCCTTCTTTGCTTCTTTCTTCGCTATTTTATAGTTTGTGATAGTTTCCTCTGTTCTATCCTTAGACATAGCTTTAAAACATGCAGTTTTAATTTTGAGCTTCTCTTGCACCCTCCACTCCACTACCAAGCCTTCTTTTGGCCCGAGACTCCTCCTTTTGATTTGCCTAGCATCTCTTTGGCTATCCTTCGGATATAAGATGCTATCGCTTCCCACATCTCGTTTGCACTACATGCTCAAGTAGGCAAAAAAGAACAAAAGTGGATTTAGCTCTATTTTTTTAGTAGAGAAAGTTCCCCAAATACGTCAATCACCACATTCATTCCTTTAACCTTCTTTGTCCCTCCTTCATTGAACATGTTGAAGTATGTAATGATTAGTAATCAGATCCCTCCAAGATCTAATTACCCCCATTCATGTTTTGTCCCACATGGATGAGCGACGGGACTCTGATCTGTTTGTGAGGCTATATAAGGAGCCCATACTCGCTGTACTCATTGAGAAATTCTAATAGAAGATCTAGTCCTTTGAAGCTTTCTCCTATGGTTTCATCCTCCACCTTAAAGAGTAGGGTTTCACATAAGACAAGATGGCCACGTTTGATAAGACAAGATTGCATCCCTCTTGACTGAAGTGCAACCATCTTTTCTTCCATAGCCAAATACCATCGACTGTCTTTCAAAGCCTCTTGATAATTCCGTGGAATGAACATGACTGATAATGCAACTGCAAAATTCCTGAAATCGCTGGTCAAGTGTTCAAAGGAGACCATGGATGCTATAGGGTATGATGCACAACTACGCTTCTGCTTCCGAAGTGCAATAGGTAGGTCCAAATCTGCGGCTTCTACATCTGTCCCCTATAAAGAATCCTGCTCAGGTAGACCATTAGACCCATCATTAGAAATTGTATTATCGGCATATACCTCATGCGTGCTAGATGATGAGCAGTGACCGTGAGCAGAAGCAGGTCGACATGTATAATGATGTGGCAATGGTTGAACTGGGACCGGTATAGTAAAGGGAGACGATGATGGTGGCGGTGAATGAGGTGGTTGTGGTGGAGGTGTGGGAGGTAATGGTGGTGGTGGTGGCATATATATGTCATCATCAGTATATGAAGATGTCAACCGATCACCTGTAGGAGAAAAAATACATCACTGACTAAAAAAAGATGACATCAACACTAATGTAATATTTCCTGCGCAATGGATCATAACACATGTATTCTTTCTGTCATGGAGTACCCAACAAAGACACACTTGACAACTCTAGGAGAGAGCTTATCAATACTTGGAGATAACTAGTGGACGAAGGATAACCAAACATATAAGGAGTGAGGGAGAACAATTCCTTTTCAGGAAAGACAAGAGAGAAAGGAATTTTCTCACCAAGACTGACGAGGGCATACGATTAATAAGATAACATGTCGTTAGAACAACATCGTCCTGAAAGGAATGGGGAGCACGACTCTGAATGAGAAGTGTCCTAGTAACATCAAGCAGATGACGATGCTTTCTTTTTGCAATGCCATTTTGTTGGGAAGTATATGCACATGATGTTTGATGAATAATACCCTTGGTTAAAAAATAATTGAAGAGATTATTGGTGCAAAATTCCAAGGCATTGTCAGTTCTCACAATTTTCACAGATGCAGAAAGACATTTTGTACTTCGGTCAAGAATTTTTTATAACATCTCTAGCTTCTGATTTATTCTTTTATAAAAAAACCCAAGACAGGCGAGAGAGATCATCAACATCGATTACATAAAACCTGTGCCTCTGGTGATCAGGAACACGACCGGGACTCCAAATATCTAAATGAAACAACTCAAATATGGAGCTACTGCTCTGATTCTGACGACTGAGAAATGTAGAGCAATGATGCTTTCCCAACTGACGTGCCTCACATTGAAAGGACGTGTGAGGCGAGATCTGAGGCAGACCACGACATAATTTCTGGAGTGGGAGATGACCGAAGCGCATATGCCACATAAATGGTGAGGTAGGTCCAACAGATAGCGAGGAGATTCCGGTGTAGGGAGTTCGAACTAGGTGATAGAGATCGTCCTGCTCACGACCACCATCGATCACCTTGCCCGTAAGGTTGTCATGAAAAACAAGAGAAGATGGGTCGAAAATGGCTCGACAATGTAAATCCTTCATAATCTGATTAATGGACAACAAATTCATAGAGAAATCAGGTGCATGTAACACATTTTGTAGATGCATAGAGGGTGTCAAATTAATCTCCCCTATGCCCAGTAATTGGGGAATGAGTCCCATCTGCAATAATCATAGTTCGTCCTGGAGGAACCTGCCTGTAGGCTGTAAGTTGATCCTTGTCTCTATACAAATGATGTGTGGCTCCAGAGTCCATAATCCATTCTATAGCCTCAGGTTTACTACTGTTAGTGAGTGCATAAGTGCTACCTGAGGTATTGAGGAGGCTGAAGCAGCTACATCTGAATGACTCCCAGGGACTGACGAAGATGTCATAGAGCCGGAAGGAGGTATAATGCCCCTCAATCGTGCTACAAGATCCTCAAAGCATTGATCCAAAGAAGAAGTTGCTGGGGGCTTAATCTGTTCAGCCACTCGAGCAAAGGCAGGAAATCCAAACTTAGAGTAGCATGTGTCTTCGGTATGTCCAGAATGATGGCAGAAAGTACAAGGCTGACGAACACAACCTCCTCTTCCTCGAGGTCCTCGTCCAAGAAATTGAGAAGAGCATCCTCGTCCTCAAGAGGCAGCCATCGTTGAAGAGGTCTGACAGGCAGTGGAAGATGGAATAATGATCCTGCTGAGTCTACGAAAGGCTTCCTCCATTGGAGGAATGGTAGAGTCTGCCAAAATCTGAGAACGGGTTGTCTCATACTCAGGATCAAGGGCTGCCAGAAACACACCAACCTTGGTGGCATTCCGATAGGTCTTCTGCTGCTCAAGGTGGATGTCAGAGGCATGAAGCTATAGAGCTTCTCAAACATCCCACGTAAGGATGTATATAACGAGTGAAGATGGCGTCCATTCTGCTTGATCGTGAATATATCATGATGGTGTTGTAGAATCTTCGTCTCATTCTTCGCCTGTGAATAAGTGGCAGCGAGAATATCCCACATCGCCTTGGCTGTGGGCTGATGAAGTATATCATTGGCAATCTCCAATGCCAATGTTCCTGAGAGCCAAACCTTGGCATAAGCATCATCCGCCTCCCATGAGGCGTTAACTCCAGTCTTCTCGGCAAGTTCTTCCTCAGTAAGAATATGTTACTTATCGGTAGACTTCATCATACTCATGAACTGCATAGTTCACAGTTCATAGTTTGACCCATCCATCTTTAATATAGGCGCATGACCTCAGAATGCACCTATAAAGGGAACCTCAACCTTGCTTTCTGACATGATGGCTCGAGAAGGTAGGAATGAGGACTAGACATGGGCTTGTCTACACTGACATAGAGAGATATGGTTGCATGTGTAGACTAACACAACCAATCTCATCAAATACAGAGAGCCCCGGCGATAATGGTCAACCCGCGTGGAAGAAGGGGACTTGCTAGGGTTTTAGCGAACCGCTACAGAGTTCCTAGGCAGAGATCAGGTGCTGGGTGGGTGCCAGCAGGGACCGCGGGGGCCTGGCAACGCTCAGGTGGTGATGGCGACACCCAAGCAGAGGCTTGGCGGTGAGCGCGGGGGCTTGGCGGCACCCAGGCGGGGCTTGGCAAGGGTCGCGGGTGCCTAGCGAGGTGGGGGCTGCGTGCTCGCCCAGGCGGAGGCGAGGCGAGGGGGAAGAAAGGTCTAGGAGGGGTTAGGGTTAGGGTTTCGGAGCTCCGGTATAGGATCGTCGCTCTGATATAACACGATTAAATCACATTCCAGTAAAATCACAAGGCACTGGAATCTTTGCTTTTAGTACCATAGTTAAATATGCCACATATTCTATTCTTGAAAGTCAGGATATCACGAAGATGTTTGGATAATTACACTCATATTGGAATAAAAGAAGTGTATATGGGACATTTCATTGCACATTTAGAGTGCAAGTTATTACGTGAGATGAAAGCAAACAAACAAGCCGTATCAATCACCAAGTATATCATTCATAATAACCACATGCATTTCTCTTCATCTAGAATGTGGTTATTCTGGAAATTGATTTATTTTGTTATTATTCAGATCAGTGACAAAAGACTAGGATTTAAATCCCACTCTTGCAAGGGTTGCGTTTGGTAGTCGATGACCAGCGTAAAAAATAGTCGAATCTTTCAACATGTATTTGAGCAAGAATCCATGTAGCCGATCCTACTTATAGTGGGAGAAGGTTTAGTACATTTTTTTATATTCAAACCAATGACAGTCTGTATACTAACATGAAACTTTATCAAATCTTTAATACTGGATTCTTAATACTCACATATAGCAACTAATAACCTATTAATATTCAAGAAATATGTATGAAATTGTTTATTTAAACATTAGGTGATATGTTTTTGGTAAAATAAGTAAGTTTAATGTATTATGTTATATACACTCTTTAGGAATGGCGGTGACCCCCGTAAGAGGGGTTCACCCGTTTTACGATAAAAAAGTACATCCATATTCAAGTAGGTGTTCATATATGTTTGATTGGATATGACCGTGCACTTTTATATCTAACCATATCATTATCTATGTCCAAAGTTTAAGTGGATACATAAGTCGTTATGATTTGTATCCATTCCAAGTGTTACAAAAGTTTTTCATCAAACAAATAAAGTGCACATGATATTCTTTATATATTGGCTACTGCCTCCTAAATCAGCACTCCTAGCTGAATAATCAATGGTCACCATTTTTGCACGAATTGGAAGAGAAACCTGTTATGTTTTTGTCAGAAAATTTTTGGTTGCTATTTCAGAAATGGGTTACTTTCCTGTGATAATGTTTACATCAAGATAATCAAAAGGATGGTTTCTTTATAAAAAAAATCTAAAGGATGGTTTCTTTAGATAAGGGAAATCAAAATGGTCCTTATATAGCCTAAGTATATATTTATATCCCTATAAAGAACTGGATGGAATTGGGAGAAATACTGGGTTGCCGATTTTAAAGCAGGATTATGTATAATATATGCTTTATGGAAAACAACCTGATCTTAATATTAATACTTTTATACAAGTGACTTACAAAAATCTAGATAAAAAATCATGCCACTAAGATAAGAGTTTAATAATCAGTTTGGAATCTTTGTAATAGATTGACTAGAACGAGATTCAATGGATTATTGCTAAACTTATACGTTCAGAATGATAACTTGAAACGTCGAGGACTGATCATTTCCGTGAAATCATCTTTTAGGTATACTCTACTAACATATTGATCATTATTAATAAGATTAGTTACCAAAAGGCCTAGATCTATATAATCAACCATAGAAATAAATGAGAAAGAGATAAGGAGTCAAGAAAAAAGTTGGTGGTGATTAAGTGAAGATAGTTAATTTGCGTCGGTCATGGTGACCTGTACACCTAATCGTGCGAGGGCGCAATGACCGTCAACTAGGCGGAGGAAAGGAAGCCCAATCACGATAGCGACTGCCAAGTGTGCGGGTCTAAGATTCCAGTCCTTTTCACTGTTTTTACGCGAGCTCGTAGTGTTTTTACCCCTCGTTGGGATCTCGACTTTTGACCAGTTCTGCTGACCCTTTGTTTTAGGGTGCTTAGATTGGGGGTCCCTCAGTTTTAGTTTTTCGTGCGAGCCCGTTAACCCATGCTAGTCGGGTCGGTTCTAGAGTGATTTTTCCGAAAAGTCTCTCTCACCTATCTCAGTGATGTAGTTTTGGAATAGACCTATCCATTTAGCGGACCGCAATTATACTTAGAGGGCGAGGCAGAAGGGTCTCTTAGGTGACATCTTCACCACTTGAGTTTTGGTTACTTTCCACCAATAGGCTTGGTGATGCTACATCCGAATCTTCTAGAGCTATATCTGAATCAGTTACGATTAATTTTGAGGAGTTACAATTGAACTTGGAATAAGTCATGATAGAGTTTGGATAAAGTTGAGATCAATCATAGTTGAGTTAGATAGAATTGAAATCAATTAGAGTTGAGCTTGAGTACAATTGAGTTTGGTTCTAAATCATGGATCACTATCAATCATCACGTCATCGGTAACTAACCAAATCTTGAAACCCTACTACAAGTGATAGATAAGCTAGTGGATGTGTTGGGAACTTAGTTGGGATGCAATTCACTCCATCGCATGCCTACGGAAGCACCCTCACCTTAAGGTACTCTTCATGCCTTAGAGTCATAATGTGAGGTCACATACAAATCAAGATCACAGACTATCAAGTAGACTTGAGAAGTTAGAAAGAATCGAGAATGAGTTCGAAACCTCACATTTTCCATCATCAAAAAATCAAGAATCAAATCTATCAACACCTCATGATTTCCATTATCAATATCTATAATCATGATCTCTATATGATAAAAGAAAATAACATACAATTATGGATCATCATCTAGTCTATGAAAATGTTATAATATTATGAGGAGAAGGGAAATCAAGGGGTATTCAAACAACGCACCTTTAAACCATTTCTTAAGCATGTAATTTGTTAAATTTAAATATCAATGCCTTTCTACTTGCTTACTTTTGGACACATAAATTTCTATTATTTATGATATAAGCCGAATGGTACCGACATTTGTGACGTCCTTTTGGATCCTTGCATGTTTTGGTAGGATAGAAACCTTTGTTTCAGTAGCTGGTAGATGACTTCGAGGATACACACATATACCAGACGATATAGCTGCAATTTTTGTTCAGTTCATAATATAAATGCTTTCTTTTCTCTTTTGCACATTTTTTTTTTGAAATCTATAAATGAGGGGGATACGCTCGATGGTGCCACCCCAAGCTTTTATTGAAGAGCAAGAAAAAGAGGGAAAAAAGGAGAAAGGTGAAAATACAACCAGACGTCGTTACAATATGACCCAATCCTCCACCAATCGCTTAGCAAAACCCCACACGTTTTCCTTATAGAATCTTTGGCCCGAGAAAAGCAAATCATTCCTACCCTTCTAGATCGCCCACAGAATGGCTACCAGGTAGAGAATCTCCACCGTCGGCCTATCCTTGTTTGAGCGAAGCGCACTCCAGAAGGTCTGAAAATCGTCCGTGCAGCATCAATCCACGCCAGCCCCCTGCCATACTTGAATCACCACGGGACATAGGAAGAAGAGGTGTTCCACGGATTCAATCGAGTCATCGCAAAGCAAGCACCTGTCCGAGATGGAGCGCAAAAGCCTGGCACATCGGTCCCTCGTCATTAGCCTCTGCCTCCTGAACAGCCAAAGAAGGAAGCCTGAGAGCCCAAAGAAAAGCACAGTCCCGGCTAAGCATCTCCGAATGCGACGGCGGTGGCCGAGAGATAGCCTCGAAGGCCTTCTTGATCGAGAAAGGCCCCCCCTCCAGGACCAGTGGTCCCGACCCCCCGAAGGGCGCCCCATCTCCCTCACAGCATCGAGCAAGACCAAGAAATCCTCCAACCTCTGGTCCGAGAAGTTCGCCGAAAAGGTGGGGCACCAATTACCATCAACCAGCAGTCCGCAACCGAACAAAATTTGTCATCAGCCAAGGCGTACAGCCGAAGGAAGCGCGAGCAAAGGCCCCCCGGTCCAATCGTTCGTCCAAAAGGAGAAAGAATCCCCCCACCAAGGACCGGCCTAAAAAGGCGCAATATTCTTCAAGAAGACATCCACAACCCCCCTCCAAAAACGCGTGGGAGAGGCAATACGGGGGACCTGCGAAGGCAACGTCCCCCCCAACGGCATAGATCCGCCGAACCACATCACAACAGAGATCCTCCCCCGGCCCCCATATCCTGCTAGCCCACTTAAGGAGTAAGGCGTCATTCATTTGGTCAAGCGCCTTCACCCCCAACCCTCCTTGATCCTTCCTGCATGTAATATCCTCCCACCCAACCAGATGGATACCTCTGGACCCACCCTTCTGCTTTCCCCATAGAAAGGCACACATCCTCTTCTCAATCCGGGCCATGATCCCCTTAGGCATTCGCCGATTAGAGAGAAAAAATATCGGGATGGACGCAATGACCGCCTTTAAAAGTACCAGCCGGTCCCCTCTCGACAAGATCACGGACTTCCACCCAGCCAACCTCTCCTCCACCTTTAGCCAGTCTCTCGTCCGTGTTCTGCCCAAGGTCAAGGGCATCCCCAAATAATCCATCGGTAAAGAAGTGCAATCCGAACCCAACGCCATTGCACACGCTTCGGCCTCCACATCCGCAAGGCCGAAAGGAACAAACTTTGATTTGCAATCATTCTTAATCATTCCCGACAATTCACCAAAGATCTCCAGGGCCGCTGCCATGCCCGTAGCCTCCTTCAGACCCCCCTCAATGAAAAAAAGCGTGTCGTCGGCATATTGCAGGGTAAGAATCAGCACACCCTCCCTGGAATACCCCTTCGACATGCCACTGTTGACCACCCGGGAGGCAATATCAGATAGGACATCCGCCGCTAGGATAAAAAGCATGGGAGCAAGTGGGCACCCCTGGCGCACCCCCCTCCTGGGCTGGACCAATCCCCCCTCCGGACGGCCATTAACCATGATCGAGAAGGAGGCAGTGGTGACATACCTCCTCATCCAAGAGATCCACATCTCCGGGAACCCCTTTCTTCTAAGCACAGACCATAGAAATCTCCAATCGAGGCTATCGTAAGCCTTTGTAAAGTCTACCTTCCACAGGATGCCACTTGTGCCCCTCCTCTGCCAATCCGCAATGATCTCAGATGCAAGCGTAAGGCAATCCGTAATTTGCCTCCCAGGAATGAAAGCCGACTGAAACGGCGAAATAACAGTGTCAAGAATGCCGCTCAACCGGGAAGCGAGAACCTTAGCGGTAATAAGATATAGAGCGTTTGAGATTGCAATAGGTCGATAATCATCAATGGAATTCGGCGCCGACGTTTTGGGCAATAAGATGATGAGAGCACGGTTGACCTTATCAAACCCAGCATTCCCCCGACAAAATTCGGATACCACATCCAACACCTCCAGCCCTACCAGATCCCAAAAATCCTTGTAGAAAGACACCGGGAACCCATCAGGGCCGGGTGCAGCGTCAGCGTTCAGATCCCACACAGCATTTCTAATCTCCTCCAAGGTCACATCACGAACGAGCATGTCATGATAGGAGTCCGCCACCACGCGAGTTTCGAGGCCCAGCCACCTCCACACTCTCGGAATAGTTCTAGAAGATACGTTTTTGAAATGGGCCGCAATAGCCCTCCCCATCTCCTTGTTCCCCTCTACGAGAGTCTCATCAATGGAGATGGACCGCAGCGCATTGGATCTGTGCCTCCCGCTAGCCACACGATGGAAGGAGGTATTTGCGTCCCCCTCCCGTAGCCACACATTTCTCGAACGTTGCCTCTACTCCGCGACGCGCTTCCTATCCTCCAACGATACCTTCATATGAGCAGCAGCACGGTTAGCCAGTTCAGCCACCGTGAGGTCCCTTTGGTCCTCCACGGTATTGAGATAGCGAATGATCTCCTCCGCCTCCTTCCTGGCAGCGCACCTCGCTGCCCTGGACTCCCGCTTGAAAGCCGCAAGCCTAACTCGCAGCGAAGATAGTTTTTGGACGAAGCGAGCAACCGCGGAGCCCGAAACAACCAAGCTCGTCCAGTGCGAAGATACTACCTCCCTAAAGTTTTCCTCCAGCAGCCAGCACTTTTCATATCTAAAAAGCCCCCTCTGCATCGGGGCATCCCTAGAGCACCAAATGATTGGATTGTGATCCGAACAAGCCCGCGGCTTGGCCTCCACCGACGCCAGAACACAAGCCTCCAAAAGCTCGTTGGACGTCAGAAAGCGGTCAATACATGACCTAGAGTTGGAGTTCCTCCAAGTATAGGCTGTGCCTACCGCATCCATCACCTCAAAGCCCAGGGAGTCCACCGCGCCCTCGAAGTCAAGCGACCCCAGATCCTTCCCCCCCTGCCCCCATGCCTGTCAGAAGAGAGAAGAGTAACATTGAAGTCCCCCCCAACGAGCCAGGGGACACCATCGATAGCACTGCCAACCGCCATGAGGTCATCCCACAGTTCACTCCTTAAAACATGACAACAAGGTCCATACACGCACGAAACAGCCATCCGAAGGGAGGAGGATGTACATGCCAGAATCACCGTCAGCACATGCCTTCCAAAAATCACCGATTCAAATGTCATGGATGAAGATCGCCATGCCACCAACAACCCCTCCGAAGAACCCGCCACATCCAAAGAACGGAACTGGTCAATGGCCCCCGCCAAAAGAACGCCAAAGGTCTTCCGTCATTGCCTGAAGTTTTGTCTCCTGTATCATAATGATGTCGCATCCCCATTCATTAAATCTGGACCTCACGATCTCTTTTGTACATTTTGGGATATATATACACTGTCAGCCTATTTTGTTATATGTTGTATATATATATCATGGAAATTAATGAAATGCAATTTGGTAGGACTTGTTCTATGGTTGTTACTTGAATTGTGAATGTCAATGCGCAAAACGCGAAAATTTTCCCTGAATTTCATTACAAATGCGATCTTTAGCGAATGCAATGCCATGAATGCCTCTTAAACAGATGCCTGGATCCTCAGGCGTCACATCCGTGAGTAGCGGGGGCTTTACAGACTAGTCCAACATCTTCATGCTAGCGTTTCTACTATACCTACTGGACCGGTCTTACCATATCTGTGACACCTTCATTTTGGCCACCTTCCTCTGTAGAAGTTGTGTCATGTTCTCCCTCAAATCTCTACGAGATCTTTCCAGTATGAGGCATGCCAATTAGGGAAGCTTCATCGTTCCTCATTTCCATCCTATCAGAGTCGGAGCAGTTCTCAATTATTTGAGCTCATACATTTAGTCATTTGGGATCGTAGTCATGTCCTGATCACCAAGGACATGTTTTATCTAGTTATCATCAATGATTTTTCTAGACTTTCCCGGATCTTTTTATTGAAGAATAAATGAGGTTGGATCTGTAATAAAATAATTTATTAATGAGACAATAATATTTTTACTACAAAAATCAAATACCTTCACTCTGATAATGCTTTAGAATTCTGCACTTTACAGCTTTTTGAGTTCCTTAGATCTCTTGGCATTGGTTTATCAGACCTCATGTGCTTATACTTCCTAGTAGAACGGTGTTGCCGAGCACGAACATCATAACTTACTTGATGTGACCAGAACCTTGCTGACATAAAGTCATGCTCCTCAAGCTTACTAGGGAGATGTTGTCTTCACTACATGTTATCTGGTGAACCGCAATGCCCTCGTTTGTGTTGGAAGAGAAGATTCATTTTTTGATTACATTTCTCAGAGAATGATCTTTTCCTCCCTTACACCTCGTGTGTTTGGTTTCTGTGCCTTTGTTCATGATGTCTCTCCTGGTCATGACAAGCTCTCTCACAGAGCTGTCAAGTGCGTTTTTGTGGGCTACTCTCGTGCCCAGAAGGGGTACCGTTGCTTTGATCCGCTCAAACAGGAATTACTTTGTCAGTACAAATGTCACTTTTTTGAGTCTGTTATGTATTTTTCTCCTACATGTGACAATGTAGCTCTGTCTGACTCTGATGTTGAGATATACATGCCTCCACCTCTCACTGTCATATCACCACCACCACCTACACCCATGGAAGGCCGTTTCGATATCGTATCGATAATATTTCGATGATATAATCTGTGATATATCGACGAAATATTGCCCATGTCGACGATCTTTTGTGAAGGAAAATGCCTGAAAACTGGGATACATCGTCATATCGGTACCCATATCGGTCGCATCTCGATATCGAGTATATCACAAAATTTTCTTCCATGCCTACACCTGCTCATGTGGCTCCACCTTCTACTGTGACTCAGTTTTTGCCACATGTTTTTACTCATAGGTTTCGCTCGGTTCCCTCTGCTCATGGACTTATTGCCCGTCATCTACACGCCTCATTTATGAAAAAACCACTTGTTTCTACTGATGACACTATTGACTTATCTGTGCAACATGATTCCATACAAGATGAGCAGGTGCCCTCTCAAGATGGGAACTCACAGTCACGGGTTATGGACTTGACAGATGATTTTGATGTGCCGATTGCTTTGCGTAAGCCGAAACATAAGTGTGCTACTTATCCTCTTGCAACCCAAGTTTCCTTGAACAGGTTGTCAGAGGATTTCAGGAGGTTTACCTTGGCACTATCAGCCGTAGAGATACCACAAACATATTAGGAGGCTCTTCAGGACAATCAATGGAGGTTAGCCATAGAGGAGGAGATGGACGCGCTATAGTCACGTGGTACATGGAGTATTGTTTTTGCTCCAGTTGGCGCATCCGTTGTGGCATGTAAATGGGTGTTCACTGTGAAACACCGTGCAGATGGCAGTGTGGATCGCTATAAGACGAAACTTGTGGCACGTGGGTTCACACAGACATATGGGGTGTACTATCAGGATACTTTCTCTCCAGTTGCCAGACATTATACTTTGCGTATTCTACTTTCTATTGTTGTGACACGAGATTGACTCCTTTACCAGCTTGATGTGAAGTATACCTTCCTCTATGGTGATCTAAGAGGAGGTCTACATGCAACAACCACTTGAGTTTGTTGCTGAGGGGGAGTGTTAGAAGGTTTGCAGGCTACATAGGGCTATCTATAATCTTAAGCAGAGTCCAAGAGCATGGTTCCAGAATCTCTCGGACTTGATAGAGCAACCAAGGTTTGTGCGATCGATTGATGTACTATTATCATTCTTGTTTACGTTGATGACATTATTGTTATCGAGGATGACGAGCAAGTCATTCATGGTGCCAAGGACTTCCTAAGTCAATAGTTTGTAACCAAGGACCTTGGATATTTACGTTACTTCCTTGGACCGGAGTTTGCCAGGATAGGTCTTGTGATGACCTAGAGGAAGTATGTTACATATCTTCTTTCAGAGACAAGCATGGCAGATTGCTGACCCGTCACTACTCCTATTGATCCGAGCATAAAGCTCTTTGATGATGACACTGAGGAGGCCGACAAGAGGAGGTACGACGAGTTTATTGGCAAGCTAATGTGACTATTACCATGCTTGACATATCCTTTGCCGTGAGCAAAGTGAGTCAGCTTATGGAGCATCCCAGACATGCACATATGGATGTAGTCCATGTAATTATGAGATACATGAAGGCTTCACTTGGTACGAGACTTCTTTTCAATAGAGGTACATCTCTCTTCGTCATAACATGTACAGATGCAGATTATGCTGGATGTCCAAAGGATATGAAGTCTATATCAGGCTTTGCTGTGTTCATAGGGAATTCCATGGTTTCATGGAAGAGCAAGAAGCATATTGTGGTTGCCAGATCGAGTGCTGAGTCAGAATAGATGGCCATGACGCAGGCTAGCATAGAGATGATGTGTGTCAGATATGTTCTTACTGACCTGATCAGTGTTGTAAAAATCGGCCGACTAATCCGATTAGTCGGTCCGATTAGGCGACTCGGTGGGGTAGCCGAGTCGACTTGCAATGATCGGGCAATAATTGGGCATGGTCGATTACTCGACCGCTTAATCGATGTAGGCGGACGACTAAGAGACCGCTTTTTGCAACACCTAATCGGGTCCCCATAACCCTAAACCCGCAAAGCTAATTTTGAGAAGCTTACTGTCGCAGAGTAAGCTGTTCCCATTTTTTCTAACCCCTCGCGCCCTACGAGTCCCTGCCTCTATCGTGCGACTTGCTCCATCGCCGCGACCTCCTGCTCCCGCTCGTGAGCTCCTGCTCCATCGCGGCTCCTTTGCCGTAAGCAAAGTGAGTCAGTTTATGGAGCATCCCAGACATGCACATATGGATGTAGTCCATGTAATTATGAGATATATGAAGACTTCACTTGGTACGAGACTTCTTTTCAGTAGAGGCACATCTCTCTTCGTCACAACATGTACAGATGCAGATTATGCTGGATGTCCAAAGGATATGAAGTCTATATCAGGCTTTGCTGTGTTCATATGGAATTCCATGGTTTCATGGAAGAGCAAGAAGCATATTGTGGTTGCCAGATCGAGTGTTGAGTCAGAATAGATGGCCATGACGTAGGCTAGCATAGAGATGATGCGTGACAGATATGTCCTTACTGACCTGATCAGTGTTGTAAAAATCGACCGACTAATCTGATTAGTCGGTCCGATTAGGCGATTCGGTGGGGTAGCCGAGTCGACTTGCAATAATCGGGCAATAATTGGGCATGGCCGATTACTCGGCCGCTTAATCGGTGTAGGCGGACGACTAAGCGACCGCTTTTTGCAACACCTAATCGGGTCCCCATAACCCTAAACCCGCAAAGCTAATTTTGAGAAGCTTACTGTCGCACAGTAAGCTGTTCCCATTTTTTCTAACCCCTCGTGTCCTACGAGTCCCTGCCTCTATCGTGCGACTTGCTCCATCGCCGCGACCTCCTGCTCCCGCTCGTGAGCTCCTGCTCCATCGTGGCTCCTCCAGCGCCTCTCCGGTAGCCACCTCGCCACTCCTCTCTCGCCGCGACGCCCGAAGGAGGTTCCTCCATCTCGTCGCTCGTCTCTCGCCGTCCAGGACCTCAGGTTAGGGTTTTTGTTTTCATTTTTTCATTTTTGTATTTTATTATATGATCATAGCATTCTTGATAGCTTATACCATTCACTAGAGTCTAGAACCCTAATGACAATTATTTAGGATTTTTGCTTGCTTTAGGGTTTGTTGCATTGTATATCATGCCACTGATTTTTGATATATCATGATGTTTAGGGTTGTATGCAATTATAATTATGTTGTATGCTTGATGTTTAGATCTTGTTGTATTGTTATGTTGTATGCAATTATAATTATTTAGGTTGTATGAAATTATAATTATGTTGTATGTTTGATGTTTAGGGTTTGTTCTAGTAATATGTTGTATGCAATTATAAATATTTAGGTTGTTTGCAAATATTTATGTTGTATGCAATTAGAATTATGTTGTATGCTTGATGGTTATTGTATTGTATATCATGCCACTGATTTTTTTATATTATAATTCATCATTTTTTTATTATGTAGATGGCTACACCCTCCAACGAACGTCGCTTCCGGTAGCGACTCGTCTTTTTATGTGCCACCGGGATCAACTGATCCTGCATGACAATACGACTACCTTGCGAGCCGTACGGATCCAAATACGGTCACTTGCAGATTGTGCAAGAAGATTGTCAAGGGTGGTGTGTATAGGTTCAATCAACATCTAGCACACTGAGGGAACGTTGCTGCATGCCCCTAGGTTGATGAGGAAACGAAGAACAAGATGATTGCGTACCTTGATGAAGTTGCCAGGATCATCTAAAACACTCTAGTCACCCAAAGGAAAATCTTAAGAATGTTAGAGGTTGTGGTATGATCTACACCCACCAGTGTTCACGAGAGCGGCCTGTGCGACCGCATATGCGGATGCGGTGCCCTCAGCGCACCGCTTTCCTGAAGCCCCCTATTATGCGCCCTGTGTGCTTATGCGGGCCGCATATGCGGGCTATGCGACCGTATACATTTTTTTATTTTTTTAATTTGTGCCACATTTTTATTGTGTTATTTGTGCCATGTTTTTCCTTGCTTTAGCATGTATGCCAACCAAGCATTCCATGACCATTTATATTCATCATCAAAGTAGTTGTACTGTGAGATTGAGTAAACACACAAGGAAGAAAAACATAATATACTAATAATTGAGCAAACTAATTTAGTCAACTAATAGTTATTATGAATGTAATATATTATATGTAAAGTTTGGTACTTTTGATGGAGGATCAGTTATAAATATAACGACAGAGATAAATGACATTATATTCAACAATAGAGGCATTTTATGCGCCAATTTTTTTATTTTGTTGATTGTTGTCAATTATTTTGTGTGCTAACCATTCTATTGAAGTATTGATATTTTGATTGATAGAGATTTTTTTGAACTCTATATGAAAGTTATTTTTCTTAGATCTTTTGTTGGATCATAATTATACACAAATTTAGTTTTGTTGTAGTCACTTTTGTATATATTTATTTATTTTTAAATAAAAAATTAGGAAACCGCATATACCCCCCCCGCATATGCCGCCACATACCGCTTAAGCGCTATTCAGTGACCTGTCCGAATGCATACACATACCGTTTTCCTGAACCTTGACACCCACAACCATCTTCCTACATGTCAGTATAGATAAAGATCTTATTGTTGTCGTCCCAATCTCGGTGATTGTTGTCATCATGGTTGGCAACAAAGTTGATGTTCCATCCCTGGGTACCTTCAAAGGTCTAGTACCCATCGTCAAGATGGATGGAACAAACTATGAACTGTGGGCCATGCAGTTCATGAGTCTGATGCAGTGTAATGGTAAGAAACACATCCTCACGGTGGAGGAGCCAAGTGACAATACTGGGATAAATGCCTCATGGGTGACAGGCGATGCTTATACGCGTATGTGGCTATCTGGGACTGTGTCTACAGAGATAGCTAATGATATACTAAGCCAACCTGCTGCAAAGGCTATGTGGGACATTCTCGTCGCTACATACTCTTCGGTGAAGAACGAGTCTAAGATATTGCAACTCCAACACGATATTTTCACATCGAAGCAGAATGGTCGCCCTCTCCATACCCTCTCTACTTCTTTAAGGGGTATGTTTGAGAAGCTATACATCTACATTCCCTTGACTACTACGTCAGGGCAGTTTAAAGCATACAGAGACTTTGTGATGATTTAGGTCTTTCTAGCGGCCCTTGATCCTAAATACGACTCAGCTCGAGCCCAAATACTTACTGATGCTATCATATATCCGATGGAGGAGGCATATCGCAGACTGAGTAGGCTCTCTATATCCTCTGGTGGTAATGTGCAATCTCAGACATCTTCAGCCATGGCTACATCTTGTGTAGGGGGAACCCTACTTCGTATCGTGGTAGAGGTGAACCTAGCCGTGGCAGAGGAGGGGGCGATCGACCCTGCCAACCGTGTAACTTCTGTCACAGGACATGTCACTCTGAAGAAACCTGCTATTCAAAGCATGGGTTTCCTGCTTCAGCCAGAGTTGCAGAACATACACAATAGGTTGGGAGTCCATCTCCAGTTGCTGACCAGAGATTTGACGAACTGGTGGCCAGACTCATGGAGATCATGCCTACTTCTGGGTCAACCAATTCTCCTTCGGGATCTTCAGAGGTAGCTGCCTCTGCTGCTGTATCTTCATCAGGTATAACATATGCCTTTACTAGTTGTTACAAGGCAGATTTATCAGAGTTGATTATGGACTTGGTGCATCACATCATCTCTGTGGTGATAGAGGTCAATTTAGTTCTTTCAGTCCAACTCAACCTGGACGATCTGTTGTGATAGCAGATGGAACACATTCTCCTATTACTGGTCAGGGGGAGGTACAACTAACTCCTACAGAATGTTCTTTATGCTCTTGAGTTTTCAATGAATATCTATTAGTCAAATCACCAAGGACATACACTATCATGCCATTTTTGATCCGTCTGCTCTTGTGTTTCAGGGCATTCTAATGGGCAGGGTGGTTCTGGCCGTGAGCAAGGAGGTCTCTACATACTAGTACAATCCCCTTATGCAGGTGCTTCATCCATTCGCACTGGGTCTGCGTCACCTTATATGTGTCATCTTCGTTTTGGTCATCTTCCTTTGTAAAAGTTGTGTCATGTTCTTCCTCAGATTTCCCCTTGCTCTACCTTTCAGTGCGAGGCCTACCAGCATGGGAAGCATCATCGATCTACATTCCAGAGTCGTCTCGGTCGAAGTAGTCATGGTCTGTTTGAGTTAGTTCATTTTGATAATTGGGGTCCCAGTCGTGTCCCTGATCATCCGGGACGTAGATTTTATCTTGTCGCTGTTGATGATTTTTCAAGATTGTCGTGGGTCTTTCTTCTAAAAAACAAGTCCGATGCTGATCCTGTCCTTTATTAATGAAATAAAGAATATTTTTTCAACAAAAATCAAGTATATAACAATGCTCTGGAATTTGGTAGTAACCAACTTGCCATATTTCTTGCGTCTCATGGTACTGTGCATCAAACATCCTGTGCGTATACTTCCCAACAAAATGGGGTGGATGAAAGAAAACATCGTCACCTTCTGGATGTTATAAGGACTCTTTTGATTCAGAGCCGTGTTCCTCATTCGTACTGGGGGAATGCTGTTCTAACTACTTGTTATCTGGTTAATCGTATGCCCTTTTCGATTTTAGGAGAAAAGATCCCGTTCTTGATTGCGTTTCCCGAGACAGATCTTTTGTCTTTCGTACCTCGAGTTTTTGGTTCAGTGGCTTTTGTTCACTAGATGTTTCCTGGTCTTGACAAGCTCTCCCCTAGAGCTCTGTCAAATGTGTGTTTGTTTGGTACTCTAAGACCCAAAAGGGATATCGTTGCTTCGACCTGGTTCAATGAGGGTACTACGTCAGTGTTGATGTCAACCTTTTTGAGTCTATTATGTACTTTTCTCCTACGTGTGACAAGCTCATTTCTTTCGACGATGGGGAAGAGGTATATATGCCTCTACCTTCGATCTCTACTCTACCTTCATCAGCACCTCCACCTCCTTCACCACCTCCACCACCTTCTCCACTACCGCTGCCACCACCTCCACCACAGTCCTTCACACCTACATTCTTTCCCTAGGTTTACCAACGTTGACCTCCTGCTCATTTGTCTCGTCCATCATCCAGCACGCCCAAGGTATGTTCTGAGCATTTGAGTATTTCTAATGGCAATGATGATTTGCATGTACAACTTGAGGTGCAGGATGTCGAAGATGCTACATCTTCTGTGAGCACTGAAGATATGGATGTGCCTATTGCTCTACGGAAGCAGAGGCATGCATGCACTATGCATCTTCTTGCTTCCAATGTGTCATTAGACCGCCTTTGTGAGGACTTTCAGAGGTTTGTTGTGGGACTTCTTATCAGGAGGCACTGAAGAGTAGTCACTGGCGTCTTGCTATGGAAGAGGAGATGGCAGCTTTATAGTTTAAAGGTACATGGAGTGTTGTGCAGGCTCCTCCTGGTGTGCTCGTTGTTGGAAGCAAGTGGGTGTTCACTATGAAACACCGTGCCGATGGTATAGTTGATAGATATAAGGCGAGACTGGTTGCTCGTGGGTTCTCCCAAACGTATGGGGTGGACTATCAAGATACTTTTTCACCAGTTGACGTCACTCCATGTTGCGAATTCTTATTACAGTTGCTGTGGTACGTGATTGGCCACTTTTCCAGTTAGACGTTAAAAATGCTTTCTTGTACATGGATCTGCAGGAGGAAGTTTACATGCAACAACTACCAGGGTTTGCTGCTGAGGGGGAGTCTAGTATGGTGTGCCGACTTCACAAGGCCACTACAGAGTTTGAGAGCTTGGTTTTAGAAGCTCTCAGAGTTGATTGAACATAATGGATTTGTCAGATCTACTGCAGATCATTCTCTTTTTGTTAAGAGAACTTAATGAGGTACGATTGTTGTTCTAGTTTATGTTGATGATATAGTTGTTACTGGTAGTGATGAATAGGGGATTCAGGCAATGAAGGATTTCCTTGGATGATAGTTTGTGATCAAGGACCTTGGCAAGCTACGTTACTTCCTTGGCTTGGAGTTTGCACGCGGACATCAAGGTATGGTTATGACACAAAGGAAGTATGTTACTGATCTTCTGGCTGAGATGGGTATGACATGATGCAGATCGGCCACTACACCAATAGATCCCAATGCTAAACTCTGTGATGATGACTCTGAGGAGATAGATAAGAGACGGTATAGGGAGATGGTAGGGAAGTTGCTATATGTTACTATTACCAGACCTGACATATCATTTGCTGTGAGCAGGATTAGCCAGTTCATGGAGCAACTTAGACATGTTCATATGAATGCAGTTTGTATGATCTTGAGATATATGAAATCATCTCTAGGTGAAGGTCTACTATTCAGAAGAGATACGTCACTCTCAATTACTGGATGTGCAGATGCAGATTATGCTAAGTGTCCCAAGGACAGGAAGTCCACCTCAAGCTTCACCGTGTTCGTTGGTAGCTCGTTCGTCTCCTGGAAGAGTAAGAAACAGACTGTTGTTGCTCGATCCAGTGCTGAATCAGAATATAGGGCTATGACCCAAGGGAGCACATAAATGATGTGGGTCAAGTCCGTTCTGATTGACCTTACTATTGAGGTGCCTCTCCCAATGCATCTCAAATGTGATAATCAAGCAACTTTATTCATAGCTAATAATCCAAACTTCCATGAGAGAACAAAGCACATTGAAGTTGATTGCCATTATACCTGTGACTTGATCCAGAAGGGGCTTATTTCTACCTCTCACGTTGCTTCAGGAGATCCGATTGCCAACATGTTTACCAAGTCTATTGCGAGAGGTCCTTTTCATCGTTGTTGTTCCAAGCTGAGCATGATAGACATCTATGCTCCAGCTTGAGGGGGAGTGTTCAGAGAATTCTATCCTTTTGTCTTTATTTATATATTTCTAGTTTTTCCATCTTCTTTATGTAATTTCTCCTTAGACTCTTTCTCCTATACAAGAGGGCTCTAAGGTTACGTGGAATACAACTTTCATTTTTACATTCTTCCACAATTATTATTTTTCTTATTTTCTATTTCTTTTGTCTTCTTCTTTTAATTTGCTCAATAGGTTCCTCTCCTGTATAAGAGAATCCTAGGGCCTCTCATTAATCAATTCATTCTTTTCCCTCAACAATCTGCATATTATAGCACCAAAACCGAGATATCCCTGTGCAAATATCTAGTACGGATCCATGAGACCCATCATATCCGCATGCGCATCCGCTACAATCACGAAGAAAATTGGCATCTGAGGACACCCCTTTATGACTCCTCAGCGGCTGGAACATCGAACAATTGAGGTACCACAGTGATGAACACCTTATACTTGTTTCATGGGGGGGCTGAATGGACATCACTACGTTCGGATGGTTACATCATGGCCATAACTAATGCTGGAGGTAATGTAATTGTGATCTGTTGGTTGCACAATGTCACCAGTGATGGTAAAGAAGCAATATTCCAGTGGTTGACACGAATAAGGATCGAATACATGATTATGTTTGTTGAAGTGGGTGAAGGTTTGACATGATAGAGGCAGTGCGACAATGACGGAGATGCATCTGCTAGGGGTGGAACTATTGAAGCAGTCCTGGGCCTGGTGACATTGATGTGGCACATGGATGGGGTATTGTGGGCTGTTCTATGGCTACTACGACATTTGATAGTGTGGTGTTGCACCTGGAGTGGAGGTGCCTTGGGGTTTGGTGTTATTGCCAATGTGTGAGGGTGTGTATGGGGAATGGGTTGCTCGGCATGAGGGGGGAGTGATGTGTTGGGTGGCAGCATTACAGTGAGCGGGCTGTAGTTAGTTAGCATTGGACCAACAGTGGAGGTTTTCCGCCTGGGCATGGATGAGAGTGGGAGAAGGATGAGTGGTTAGCAGCTATTCCCGCTTCACTCTGGAGTCTGGAGCGATAGCGAGCACTCACTCTCTGGCCAAATATCTATATCCCTGGCATCGACGATTTAATATCAACGGCTTGCAAGATAAGAGCGAGGAGGAAAACAGACTCCATCCTTCTAAAGAAAGTGGAAAGCTCCTAACAAGGATCGGGCACAGTCCCCAATAATCAGCCAACCATATATAAATAAGCACTTGGGAGAGATTTGACACGGATCTTGCCCTTCGGGTGGATGCTTCTAGGCACTTCAAAACGGATGGTTCACCGATTTAGCTTTGTTATGGTAACCAATTCTGTCGGCAAGTTTTGTTTGGTTTTTACAATCTGAAATCATTTATGCCTAACTTCTTGCAACTTTCAGTAAATATGCATCAGTGTGCTTGATTTTTATACATGTTTTCTTTTCTTCTTGGAAAATGATTTTTGAAATATCATGTAAATCATGCATGCTCTGGATAATGATTTGCAACTTCCACCCTGCATTCTTACTTCAAATTTTTGTTATTAATTTACTTTCAGGTAAGGGATGAAATTGAGCATCTTTTGGATGACAATGAAGACATGGCACATCTATATTTGACAAGAAAGCAAACTCAGAATCAGCAATTTGAAGCTTTGATGGCAACAGGGATATCAAATAGTGCTATAGGTGCTAGTCATTCTAGCCTTGCAAGACTTAATTCTCGTGTATGTAGGAGTGCAAGCATGGCAACAAGCGTTTATTCGGACAGTGATGATGTGGAGGACCTCGAAATGTTGTTGGAGGCTTATTTCATGCAGTTAGATGGGATTCGCAACAAAATCCTTTCTGTAAGCCTTCTTACTTTATCCCCTAAATTATACAAGGCATGATTACCTGATGCCATTTTTTGGTCGTTGATAATTGTAAGAGCTTTGTCAATGAAAAAGATGTTATTTTGACCAAGAGGTCACCTGTTCAGGCTGTGGAGACCCCCTCTTCCAAACAAAAAAATGCAAGGTAAGGTTAAGTACCATAGATTTTAAGTGATATGATACTTGGACCCCACACTGGGCAGGAGCTTATGGACCACATTGCCTTGTTAATTATCAGGACAACTATAATTTACGGAGAAGGTACTAATAAGTAATAACTCTATGAGACAAATCAGTTCTCTCATATTTTTTAAGTTTTGATCTCCTTAAAATGAATCTAATGGCTACTAATGGGAAGTCACTCAACTTATAGACAAGGTGGACGTACACCATGTTTGACAAACATCCATTGACCTAGTTGAAAATATGCAAATCTTACATTGCTAGTAAACTGATAGAGATATAAGAACCCATAAGCAAACCTTTAAATGTCTAGTTTGTTTTCTCCTCATGCAACACACAAATACTGTCGAGCTTTGATTGCTTCAGTTCATCCTCGTTGTTCAATATTTATATTTGTTATTCCTTATAGAGAGACCCCTTATGGCGTAGAAACTCAACAACATGAGCATGTTGAGTAAGGAGTCTGCGATGTCTTTATTGCCTTGAAGAAACCACAACAACTATGCCTTTTCCTTGTATGAGTTAGCTTATTTATAAGGATGTGTTTCTTCCAGATAGATTTAATTTGAGCTACAACTTGGCTTAGATCCAATAATACAATATTCTTTATAGTAGTTCATTTTATGGTCTTCTTCCTTAATTAATGCACCTTTAAACCGAAACACTAGATGACACTTTTTCAAGCACGTGTCATTTTATCTTATATTTGCATCACTACAACCTTTTATTAGATATTCTTCACGAATTTGATCATACTTTCTACGATTACATGACTATTGAGGCATTTTTGTCACACCTAGGTACACACATACACGTGCACACACAGACATGCACCCATACACACACACACACACACCTACCCACACACCTACGCATTTGACACATACCTGCACACATGCACACACGCATATCGCATACACACACAGAGAGTCTCGCGTGTGTCCACATGCCCACTCACGAGTGCACACACATACACACAATAGGGACACCTATAAATATAGTCTCACAACGGTAAGAAGTTTGAGACATGAGTCGAAAAAAGCTAGGAAAAGTCTGACATCATGTGTAGGTTTTCTTCCTATTTTGAAAATGTCTGAATTTTTCCCTCGAATACTTCTAGTTCCTTGGAGGAAGTGTATACCTATCTTTTTCTTTGATTGCATCACAGGGAAAAGGGACGCCGCTTCCACTTTTTACACTTCCTCTGCAACTAATGGCACAACTTGCCTTTGAATTCTCATTGCACGTCCACCTTCATATCCTTTGATATGAATGAGACAAGGTGGGCATATGCATGAGTATGCTCCCCACATTGTGGGGGACATAACTTATTGCCTGCTTAGGTTCATTTGTAGGTGTTTCATTAACGGTCGGTCTAAGTAGCTGCATATGCAACCACATATGCGTATTCAGGCATTTGACTGAGGTAACCACATGCACAATATACAATCCAGGCGCATACACGTATTGATTAAACCACATATGCAATGGTATATGATATGTGTATAGAGCCCATAGACATATTTGACAAATATGTAATATATTGATGACACATTAACTTGATGTTTTTCCCACCTAACTCTCATCTCGTCATTTACATTGATGCATCTTTTCATTGTTCTCTTATATGCTGCATTTAGGAAGATTATAGGATATTCGTTGTAATATTATTCTCACATCTTTTCAATGTTCTCAACACTTATTGATTAAATGCTGCAGCTTTTCGAATTTTTTTCTCTAATGAAAATATTTTAAATTTCTAACAAATTTTATCCACAAGTATACATTTTCTCTTAACTTTTGTGTATACAAAAGGGCAAAAAGGGCAAAGCCTTCTCCCCCTTTAAGTAGGGTCGGCTACATGGATTCGTGCTCAAATCCATGTTGAAAGATCCAACTATTTTTTACGCTGGTTGTCCGCTACCTAACGCAACCCCTACAAGGGGGGATTTGAACCATGGTCTTTTGGGTGGTAGGCACTCTACTCTACCTCCGGACCATTGAAGTGGGTACAACTTTTGTGTATACTATCTTTTAAAAAACTGTGTATACAAATTTGGTTCATTATAGGAGATCCATATATGTGCATATTTTTGGATTTACGATTTTTTAGGTGTACCAATTTTCTCCAATTTTTGTTCTCTGTAGGATCCATATATGCGTTAAATGTTTCCTTGTAGATCCATATATGCATTTGCTATTAAATCCAGAAATCAATATATGCAATAAAAATTAATCAATTCGCACTATAGTTTTTCATTTGAAGTTTTTGATTTTGTTAAATCAACTATTTTATACTATCACACTTTATTGATATAATTTTTAATTTTAACTAAAATATTACAAACTACATAATCCACATATGCCCGGTGTACACCTCAACATATATGCTTAATCGCTTTTGATCGTCTAATTGAAAGAATATTGCATACTTCTTTTCTGAACCTTGAATTGCTACTAATTGTGTTAGTGTTGGAATGCGTGGAGAGGTTTTTAGAGGGGATGTGCCTTTAAGACTATCATTTAAGAGCCCGTATGGTCTTGCTAAGGTTTGTACTCATGTCTCTCCATGCATATTTATGTTTATTTTTTCTGTCTATTGTTGAAGGTCAAAAAGAGAGGATGCATTGAGAAAAATGTTCCTTTGAATTTGGATAGGAGGAAGCGACATGTCAAAAATGTTCCTTTGAATTTGGATAGGAGGAAGCAACATGTCGTTGTGGCTTACATGATATCTGCAGGCCAATTCCAAAGTGTGATGTAGGAATCTGAAGTTTGATGTCTATAAGTACAACAATATTTTCTAGGTGGATTGTGAAGCTACTTGGAGGCTTTCGACTCTGTTAGATGATTGGATCAAAGGTGAGAGATTGGGATAGATATTCCTAAGGTAGGTTGATTTGGTAGTTTAACTTCCAAACAATTATGGTCACATGGATTTAGATGCTGCAAGGCGGTACATGCTGTTTCCCTAGCTTTTGTCATTGATACAAGTGAAGTGCCTCCAATCCTAGATATCAGTGACATATCTAGAGGTATACCGATAATTTTTAAGACATAGGTGCAGTAGGTGTGAGCATTTTTTAGCTACTTGGAATATTGTCAATATGGGTAATATGAGAGGGTATGTCACTATTATAACATGCCTCCAACTTAGAGATGATAGGAGTTGACACAATTTTGTAAGGAGAGGTTTTTTTGTTGCTCCTTTTCTTCGTTCTTTTTTTTTCTAACTTTTGTATTCAATTTTTAAATGAATATTAGGTTTTTCTTGACTTTCATTATGTTTCCTATTTTTATTACTATCTATTTCTTATTAAATAATGTAATAATTTAGTAATATATTTTTTAAGTTTTTAAAAACTTATATAATGTGTTATAATGCCTTTTGATATGATAAAGTTTCATGATTTTAACATCAACTTTCTTTAAAACTCAAAATGTATCGTGGATGTTGAGGAGGGACCATATTATGACGGCTGCTCGAATGGACATATTATTTCCCCGTGTGGGTGAGGGTTGTGGGAGATGCGGATTTGTTGTGGAAGATATCGATCACTTGTTTTTCGATTGCAATGGTTGACAGAGACGTGGAGGGCTGCGAACATCCCATGTGTCCAGTGGTCTGATAGGAGCTCCTTTTGGGCCTCAATCGGGAGAGAGTGGTTGGGTTCAGATCATGGCCTCAAATTTCAGCGAAATTCGATCGAATTTCTGTCGAATATCGATATCCAATCGAAATCGAAATTCGTCCGAAATGACCGAAATGACCGAAATATGGGGGTCCTAATACAAAAAATGACCGAAATGACCGAAATTTCGGTCGAAATTCCACCGAAATTCCATCGAATTTCTGTTTTGGTCGACACCGAAATGGTGACCGAAACCGACATTTAGGGCCTTGGTTCAGATGAGGGTTGTGTTAAGGCTTGCGCAATGCTATGGGCAATGTGGTTAGCAAAGAACGAGTTTGTTTCAACCCCTTATCAATAATCTTATTATAGCTATTTTATTATTGGGATATTTTTCCTTATTTATTGAGTCCTGATAACCCTTTAGGATTCTTTATGTATTTTCTCTTTTTGGCTCTTTAGGGTTTCACGCTATATAAGAAACACTAATCCCCTTGAATAAGACAAGTCATTCATTCTCAAACTTCTCTACATGGTATCGGTGCGACGATCCTAGATTGGTTTCGTACCCAAGCACCCGCTGCCTCCATGAGCCTTCTCCTCTCCTTGGTCGTGCACGAAGGCAGATCCTTGCCCTTGCACACGGAGCCCATGTTTGTTGGGAGATCCCTTCTCTTTGACCTTGGGCCTCGTGCGAGGTAGTCCGGGAGCTGTCATCCCTACCATGCGATGTAGCTAGCCTATCTAGGGGCCCTGCGTACGAGTTCCACGCCACAACAACCCTATCGTCGGCCATCTAAGGTCGCTTTAGTCCGCCGATAGGGGCACTGTAGCATCACCAACAACTCCTCTAGGACATGCGATTCCTCCAGTTGCCCTCGTAGGGCCTTACGATGCTGTCAGCTGCCCTCGTATGGCTCTGTGATGCCGTCGGCAGACCAATCTTCTGTGAATTTTTTACGCATCAAGCGCTTGCAACACACTTCCAGATGTGCGATTAAGGCTTTTCGGACCCTATTTTACTCTCTATCTCTGATTAAGATGGCATCAGTTCCTACTGGACCCAATCCTTGTACACTACATCTTCTATGATGGTACATGGTACTTCCATTAAACTTAAGGACACAAAGAACTATGTGCTCTGGTATCGAGCTTTCAAGGTGTTCATCGAGGGTCAGAGAAAGATCTATATCATGACTAAGGAACCTCTAAAGGAGACAGATAAGGATTAGGAGTCATGGCTTAGTGATAATTATTAAGTCATGAGCTGGATGACTAATAGTTCGAGTCTTATATCACGACAAATATGCTCTATAAGGAGACAACGAAGGAGATGTGGGAAGAGCTAGGCCACACTTACTCCCAGCGGATGATTAAGTCATACCTCGCAGACATATATGCGGATCTGCTTTGCATCTCAAGGAGAGTCCACTCTTGTGGAGTACTACTGGCTCCTCAATGGTTTATATGAGGAGCTTGCCATTTTTTAGCCCTCCTGTTCCCCTAGACATGTGACAGGGAGGTCTGAATTGCAAGTTTAGCGATTTCTTGTTGGATTACATCCAAGTTATCAGACGATGAAGGTGCATTTCTCACGTCAGATACCTTATCGTCCATTAAGGTCATTTTTGGTCGACTTTATGAGCTAGAGACCTCTGTTGGTCGTACCTTATCTCTGCCTCCTGCAGAGAACTCTGCTTACATTGTCTCCTTTAGAAGGGGAGATCGGCACAACTTTTGTGGTAGATGAGGCTACGACTTTGATTGTGGTCAGGTCATGAAGCAGACCGTAGTGGTGACTCTGGCCGTGGTCGTGGCCATGATTCTGGTTATCTAGTGCATTCACTGCCAATGATGGATCATCCATCAAAGTGTTGTTGGGTGAAATTTGACTACGCTCCTTGTTACCTTCGAGCCAATACTGCTTATGCATCTGATTATGATGCAACTGGAACAAAGACTTCCTTTAATCAGGTGTCTTGTGGACAAACAATCCAACTCATTGCTACTAACTACTCTCGATGTTGTGGCTGCTTCAGAACTCCAGTGCCACTACTAGTGAGGCTATTCATGTTGTGCACATGGTTACTACTTCATGTACCATAGCCAACTCCGCCACTGCCTCAACACTTGCTTGGATCATTGACTCAGGTACTTCCATGGAATGAAATTTCGCGAAATTTCGGTGAAATTTCGCCGAAATTTCGGTTTCGAGAGGTCATGGGTATCGAAACTCCTATATATATCGATTTCCCGGATTTCGACTGAAATTTCGGTGATATTTCGACATTTCGATCTATTTCGACCCATTTCGATTGAAATTCATGGATCTCAGTACAAAATTTCCTGGATTTCGACCGAAATTTCGGTGATATTTCGACATTTCGATCCATTTCGACCCATTTCGGTTGACATTCATGGATACATGGTATGTTGAGACAAGATGGTACATACATCGATTATTCAACTTGGGGAGCTTCTTCCCCTTTGGGTTTAAGCAGCGGAGATGAAAAAACTCTGTAGCTTCTATATAATTGATATAGCTTGTTCCTTTCATTTGTTTGTCATTTATCTTCGTAAATTGATGCATCTTTATTGTAAGTATGTAATTAATTCTGTAATTCATTCGAACTTTGTCTGTGACGGTTATTTCTATGAACAAAACATTGTTTAATTAATCATTATCTACATTTTTAAATAAAAAATTCTTTTCTATTTTTATGAACAAAAGATGTCTTCTAAGTGTTGTTAACTTAGTTATTTTGATTTCCATTTCCAGTATCTATCCGACTGCTCAACAATATGTCTGATATGACCGATATGGGTGATATAAGGTGCATGGATGAGAGATGTGTGTGATATAAGCGTGCATTTGTAAGATGTTTTTTTAAGATCTTGGATTGGATGATATTAATTTCCAGTACATATCAGTCAAGAATCAACATTAACATCGATTTGACCGATATGACTGATATGACCGATATGTGCGATCTAAGGGGCATATATAAGCAATATGTGTGATATAAGTGTGTATTTGTAAGCTAATTACTGTTGTAATGACTCATAGATCTTAATTTAAAATCATTGAAAAATGGCTTTTTTGAGTCATTTTCGACATTTCCACCGAAACGGTCGAAATTTCCCGAAATTTCACCGAAATTTCGGTTTTGGAGGGGACCGAAACGAAATCGAAATCGAGATTTCGAACCTTGGGTACTTCTAGTCATCTGATGGGAGAATCCTACTCTCTCCGCTCTTCCACTGTGAAGTCGGTTAGAGTTGCCAAAATGTCTCATTCGCCTGTTACCACATGTTACCACTATTAGGACCATGGAGTTCTCCTCCAAGGTCCGACTCACTAGCTTCATTGTGCTCCTTTCCTTTGAGCTTACTTTCTATTTATAAGCTTGTACTAAATTAAATTGTCGTGTGATTTTTAATGATTTTTTGCTACTTTTAGGACATCTGGACGATGTCGGTTATTGGTGGGGATATGGGAAGAAGGGTCTCTACTACCTTGACATTCCTTCATATACTACTTTTGCTAGTGCTACATCTATCTATATTGATCCGTTCCTCTGGCATTTACGTCTTGGGCACCCCTCATGTGAAAGCCCTATCCATGGTGTTTCCTGAATTCTCTTCATTGGAGTTATTCAAGTGCGAGGTGTGTCACTTCAACAAACATCATAGGATCTCCTTTTCTCGTAGGCTCGAGCCACGTCAGACTGTACCCTTTACTTTGGTTCATTGTGATGTCTGGGGGTCCGTATTTATTATGGTCATAAGTATTTTGTGATATTTGTAGATGATTATAATATATTTTCTAATAAAGAATGATTATAGAGTAATAAAATTATCAAGTCATTTTTTCAGTTTATTAAAACATATTTCTTTGCTTGTGTACAAACTATACTAACTAACAATGCTTTGAGTTTACCCAACATGTGTCGATTTCATTCTTTACCTCTCAGAAGATATTTCATCAGACTTTATGCCCATATATCTCCCAATAAAATGGTGTAGCAGAAAAGAAGCTTCACCACCTACTTGACATTGCATGTTTTTTACTCACTCACATAAAGGTTCCTAAAACCTATTGGGAGATGCTATTATGGGGATGTCATTCTCACTGTTATTTATCTCATAAACAAGGTCCCATCATCTGTTTTGAAGGGTGTCACTCCATTCTCTCTATTATATTATGATGTAACACCTTTTTTTTACTATCTTTGAGAATTTTTGGATGTACAGCTTTTGTTCATAACTTTTGGACTGTAGATAAACCATCTCCTCGTGCTATCAAGTGTGTTGTCTTTGGGTCAGAAAGGGTATATGTGCTACAATCCCACTGACCATTGTTACTACATTTTAACTTAAGTTACTTTCTTGAGTAAACCGGCTATTTTACGCAGTTTGTTAGTGACACCCTTGGAGCTACTGTTATCTACAAAATGGATACACACTACGTATTCTAATCCTATACCATTGCCTATTCCTTACTTCGAAGATGATGTTCCTTCTTTGAGTGTCCCCAATACTGCAACTCCGGATGCTTGACCAGAGCTCATAATAGCTCTACGACGAACAAAAAAAGCAATTTACTTTACATCTCATGCCACACTTTACTTCCATCGACAATCTCCTAATTTTGACAAGCACTCGACAGATGTTTCGATGACTATTTTTGTTCCCCGAGATTATCATAGTGCATTGCAGGATCATAGTTGGAAAAAGGTTATGGATGAAGAGGTTACAACACTCACATCCAGGACACGTGAGATCTTATGCCATGACCTCCTGGTATCAATCCTATTGCCTACAAATGAGTCTTCACAACTAAATCATCTGATGGTTCTATTGACTAATTGACAACCATACTTGTAGTAAAGGACTCTACTCAGATTTTTGATGTGGATTACTTTGGGACTTTTTCTCTAGTGACCAAGATAGGTTCTATCTGCACTATTATATCTATTGTTGCTAATAAGAACTGGTCCATATATCAGGTGGATGTGAAAAATGCACTTTTTTATGACGATCTTGAGATCTATATAATACAATCATTGGGTTACTCAGTTGAGGGGGAGCATCTATGCCGACTTCGTAATGACATTTATGGCATAAAGCGGAGCCTGCATGCTTGGTTTGACATGCTTACAAGTTACAACTAAGATCAAGTCTCTTGGCTTCCGCATGACAACATCTGACTTTTTAATTTTGGTTAGAACGAGGGTCCAATGGCACATATATATTAGCCGTCTATGTTAATGATATGTTGATTATTGGTGATGATAAAGCTGGCATTCTAGAGATAAATACCTTCCTTTAAAAGGTGTTTGTCATAAAAAACCCTGGTCAACTTCGATATTTTCTTAGCATTGAAATGATACACATTATAGAGGGATTACACCTATCACAGAGGAAGTATTGCTTAGATATTCTTACAGAGGTTGACCTACTTGGATGCAAACCATTGGGCATCCTTGCAGGACTGCGAAAACACTCAACATTTATTAATCATGATATTGAGGATACCACATGATATTAAAGCTTTGTGGGTAAACTGCTACATTTCACTGTCACTAGGCCAGATATATCGTATGCTGTGAGCATGACGAGACATCACATGGAGAGACCTCTCCATAGCCATTGGCAGTGTGTTCTTCCGATCATTCGATACTTGAAAGAATCACTCGGGTGAGACCTCTTTTACGAGATTAATAGCCACACTAATGCCATTGCTTATGCAGATGCGGATTTGACAGTCACATGAGGACCGACGATCTATTACAAGCTATGCTATATTTGTTGGTGGTAACTGGTAACCTAGTTACACAACGACTCAAGAAAGTAGATAGTGATTTCTAGATCAAGTGCACATGTAGAATACTGGGTGATGTCCTAATCACTTGTGAGATTACCTTGCTTGTCTCCTTTTTACAGGAGCTTGGATTTCATGCGATTACTCTCGTACCTTTATGTTGTGACAACAAATCTACTAATACATTGCCACCAATCCCATATTTCATGAGCGGAAGAAGCACATTGAAGTTGATTGTCACTTCATTCGAGATACATTGCGTTAAGGGAAGATCACCACCCCTCATATCTATACAGATCTTCATCTTGCATATGACAAATCCACTTTAATATGTTTAGTTCTTTCGTGAAAAGTTGGATATTTGCAATGAAGAGAACTGCTTGGTTGTCACACAACAACTGTATTGGAAGAGGTACATCGACACTCAGAATAGAAAGAACATAATTGACCCACATCGTTTCAGTATTATAATGCGCCATAGCTCGATATTCTGACTCAGCACTGGATCTTGCTACCATGATATGATTCTTTCTTTTCCATGATATTGGAGACTTTCCCACAAACGTAACAAATCTTGAGGTAGATTTCCTATCCTTGAGGTAGCCAACATAATCCGCATCTGCATAAGCTGTGACAGATAAATGAAGTTCCTCTGCTAAATAATAAATATATCCCTGGAGAAGACTTCAAGTATCTCAAGATCATGTGTACTGCATCCATATGCACCTATCTTGGTTGCTCCATAAATTGGCTAACCTTGCTTACTGCAAAAGAAGTATCATGTCTGGTAATTGTAACATCGAGAAGCTTCCCAACCAGCTCTCTATGCCTTCTTCTATCTACCTACTTCGTAGTATCATCATGCAGTTTTATGTTTTGGTCAATATGTGAAGATGTAGGTCTGCTACATGTCATTCCTGCTTCTGAAAGGAGATCAGTTACATATATTCTTTGGGCATGATGAGGCCCTACTTGTTTCTAGCAAATTCCAGACCCAAAAATTAACGTAGTTCACACAAGTCTTTGGTGACAAACTATTGTCCCAAGAAGTTCCTGGTCGCGGTAATACCATAAATATAATATGCAGTAATGATAATATCAACATATACTAAGACGACAACTGTACCTCGCCGAGTTTTCTGAACAAAGAGGGAATGTTCAGTAGTTGACCGAATGAACCCTTTCTGTTCAATTAGATCTGACAGCTTCCGGAACCAAGCCACGGGACTTTGCTTAAACCCATAGATAGCCTTATAGAGCTGACATACGTACTCCATCTCAGCAACTAACATAGGTGGTTGTTGCATATACACCTCCTCCAGTAGATCACCATATAAGAAAGCATTCTTGACACCAAATTGGAATAGTGGCTAATCACGCACCATAGTAACTGACAACATAATCCACAGTGTGGAATGGCGTGTAATCGACGAAAAAGTATCAAGGTAATCCATCCCGTAGGTATGTGTAAATCCTCCGGTCACCAAATATACCTTTTACCGATTTACGGAACCATTTGCTCTATGTTTGACAGTGGATACCCATTTGTAGCTCACAACTAATGCCCTATTTGGAGCAGAAACAAGAGTTCATGCCCTACGAGATTGGAGGGCAACCATCTCATCCTCCATGGCGAGCTGCCAATGGCTCTCCTTGAGGGCCTTCTGGTACGTACGCGGGATGTCAATGGTAGATAATCCCAGGGCAAAATTCTTAAATTCCTGCGAAAGTCGTGCCAAAGACACTTGTCCAACGAGGGGTATTTTGTACAAGTACGCTTGGCTTTTCACAAGGCAATAGACCACCCCAAATTAGTTTCATGTAGTTCTCCCTATTCATCTTTTTCTTGTTCCTGTTCCAGATCATCATTCAAATTACCAGTGCCATCAATGGATACCAAGTTTTCAGAATTTACATGGGACGTGTTGGACGATAGAGAAGACATGAGAGCATGGATAATAGACTGAGGTGTATGTGGAGGAGGAGGTGGAAGAACAACTTCATCCTCAGACTCAGAGGGACTCATCTTGACATTTATAGGAGTATGGAACATGATTGACTCAAAGAATGCAACATCAATGCTAACATAGTATTTACCCTGTACATGACCAAAACACATGTAGTTCTCTTCTGGATACGAGAATACCCAACAAACATACATTTGACAGCTCTAGGAGGGAGCTTGTCATGACCGGGATGTAGAAGATGGACAAATGCCATACAATCAAAGAGCCATGGTGTAAGAGAGAAAATGTCCTCAGGAAATACAAAGGAGAGGGGAGCCTTTTCTCCCATAATGGTAGAGGGCATTCGATTGATGAGATAACATGTTGTCATAACAACATCACCAGAAGGAATGAGGAGCTTGACTATGTATGAGAAGAGTTATGATGATGTCCAGAAAGTGACGGCGTTTGCGTTTAGCAACACCGTTGTGCTGTGAAGTGTAGGGGTACGAGGTCCGATGGATAATGCCATGCGAACTCAGAATTTGGGGCAATTGAGAAGTACAAAATTCCAAAGCATTTTCAGAATGGATACGCAGAGAAAAGTTTTTTCATTTTAATAACAAATTTTAAATCATAGTACTCGCATCAAACTTATTCTTCAAGAAAAGACCTACGATAATATGGAGAAATCATCTACAACAACTAAGTAATACATGTCCACTTGATGATCCAGGACACTACTTGGACCCCACATATCAAAATGAAAATGTTCAAAAAGACTCTGACTACTACAACCTTGACGACTTAGAAAGCTATACCAATGATGCCTTCGAAGTTGACAGTTCACACTGAAAGGTGGACTTGACAGAAAACTCAGATACGAGATGACAAATCTTCTGTAACGGAAGATGACCAAAGCGGAGATGCCAAGTGTCTGGAGAGATTGATCTAACAGAAAGGGAGCTAGCACCAACATATGGAGACTGGATCAACCTATAAAGACCTCCATGCTTACGACCACATTCAATCACCCTGCCTGTAAGTATATCATGAAAAAACAGAAGCATGATCAAATATAGTATGCCAATTTAAATGTTTTGTAATCTAACTGATAGACAATAAATTCATCTAGAACGCTAGTGCGTGAAGAACATTTTGCAAACATATTGATGTAGTCAATTGGACCTCCCCATATCCGATGATGGGAGAATGGGTCCCATCAGCAATACTACTGATCTACCATGTTGTACATGAGTATATGAGCTGAACCGTGGGCGGTCTCCATAGAGATGATGAGAAGCTCCAAGAATCCATGTTCTATTTCGAAGGGCCTGGTCGAGAGTGATTAGTAAAAGCGTGAGTAATACTTGATGTGCCCGTGGAGGTAGAAGCAACAATATCTGATGGGCCAGTAGAAGTACCGGATGATCCAGTAGTCAGGGGCATGATCTGTCGCAGTCGTGCAACAAAGTCATCATAATGATGATGGGTAGGGTCATGAGCAGTCTTGACTTGCTCAACAACTTGTGCGGATGGTGGAAAACCGTGCTTGGAATAGCACATGCCCTCTGAATGGCCTGATCGGTGACAATACGAATAGGGTGGACGCGGACACGCGTGCCTCCTCTGTTACGTGTGCCCCTTCCTCTGAACTGAGATGAGTCACCTCTATCCCGAGAAACCGCCATAGCCAATGACATCTGAGAAGATATGGAAGGGATGCTCAGTCTGCTCAATCTGTGATACGTGTCCTCCATAGGCGGTATGGTAGCATCTGTAAGGAACTGAGAGCGAGCTGAGTCGTATTCTGGGTTAAGAGTAGCCAGAAATACTCCGATCATGACATAATCTCTATACACCTTATGTTGCTTTGATGAGACCGTTAGAGGTATGCAGCTATGGAGTCGCTTAAACATTTCCTTCAGAGATGTGTACATGGCGTGAAGTTGACAATCACCCTATTTGGTTGTGAAGATATCATATTGGAGTTGCAATATCTTTGACTCATTCCTCGCTTGAGAGTATGCATCTGCGAGGATGTCTTACATTGCCTTTGTTGTGGGCTCACTTAAGATATCATTGGCTATCTCAACTGAGAGTACGAAATAGCCATATCTTAGCATACGCATCATTTGCCGCCCATGAGGCATTGATTCCAGTCGTGTCCATCGGTTCATCCTGCATTAGAATATGCTTCTTACCATGGCTCTATAGTAGATTCATGAACTGCATTGCCCACAGCTTGTAGTATGTGCTATCCATCTTGACAATAGATTCCAGACCCTTGAAGCCACCTGTGGATGGGGTATCAACTCTGCTTCCTGAAATTGTGGATATATAATTTAGACTGTATACAGATCGTGGAGTGTTTATACGAACATGAAGAGAGGTGGTTGTGGGCGTAGACTCATACCACAACCAACCCTAGACAAGAGTTGGTGAAACATGGTCTCATTTTGGTCTGAGAAAAGGGTGAAATCAGACAAAAAACTACGAACTCAGGATAGTAGGATGGCCACTGAGCAGCGTCGACTATGAAGGCGACTAGGCAGCTTCGGCAGTGCCATCGGGTTCTGCTGGGGACAACAACTAGCTGAGGCTGTCGTTAGGGCATCAACAACTGATGGAACTACTGCCAGGGCGGCGATTGGGTGGAGCTACCACCAGAGCAACATTGGTTGGGCGGAACTGCTGCAGATAGCAGCTGGCAGTGAGGCTGCCACTACGGCAACAATGACGAGCGACAAAGCTACTGCTAGGGCAACAGTTGCATTGCCGGAGCAAGGTGTGACGGGTGGGGCTAATTGTAGAGTTGGGAGGTGGGGCTCATGGATCTGGTTTAGTATCGCCGCTCTGATACCATGTTGGAGAAAATACTTCGTTGTTTATTCATAGAACTCAAGAGTTCTTATATAGAACTGAGAAACCTTAATATGTAAATTACATAATGAGGATTGAGAAATAAATAAACCGAGAAAGAGTAAGATAACTTAAAAGCTCTTAACATGCATGATCGATAGATATGCTCTAACTTGAGGGGGAGTGCTTGAGTTGTTTTGTTATTGGGATGCGTAGAGAAGAGAATGAATCACTGTGTCTATTCCATGATTTGGTTTCTTATATATAGAGAAACCCTAGGGAGCATAAAAAGAGAATTACACATACTACCCTGAAGGGTTACAAGACTCAAATATAATAGATCTGTCGATCATGCTCAACTTGTAAATCAGATATGAGAAGCATTTCTTCGGCGGTGCCTTTGTGAAGATGCCAGCAATCTGAAGCTCAGTGGAGATGTGTGGAGTAGAGATCCTTCCTCCTCGTACTGCATCATGAATGAATTGACAGTCAATCTCAATGTGCTTGGTCTGCTCATGGAATGCCGGATTGGTGACGATGTGTATAGCAGACTTGTTGCGTTAGAATTAAGGTATATGAATAGCAACTGAAAGTCCAAGTTCATGTAGAAAGGAGACAAGCCAAGTGATCTCACAGGTGGCTTGGACCATTGCTCTGCATTTTACTTTTGTACTCGATCTGGAGTCCACTGTTTGTTTCTTGCTTCGTCAAGTAAGAAGATTGCCCCAATGAGCATGGCGTAGCCTGTAGTAGATCGACGGTCCTCAGGTGAATTGGCATAGTCAACGTCTGTATAAGCGAAGACATCAGTGTGATCGTTGACCTCATAGAAGAGTCCATGCTCAGGAGATTCCTTCAAATATCGAAGGATCAGAAGAACATCCTACCGGTGACTATCTATAAAGGGGTCTCTCCCATGTGTTGGCTGACTCTGCTCACAATATATGATATATTTGGCCTAATAACAGTGAGATAGATAAGTTTATCCACTAAGCTTATATATCATATAATATCCCTAAAGGTAAGATCGGTAGATGTGGAGTGTTTTCTTACTTCAGCATGGATGCCATATGGCTCGCACTCAAGTAGTCCAACCTCAATACAAATGTCAAGGCAATACTTCCTCTGCGAGAGATGGAGCCCTTCTGTAGTGAGTTTCACCTCAATGCTAAGAAAGTAATGGAGTTGGCCAAGATGCTTCGTGATGAAGACCTTCTGGAGAAAGGTCGTAGTCTCCGAAATGCCAACTTCGTTGTCTCCAGTGACAACCATATCATCAACATAATTAGTGAGTACAATAATGCCAGTAGACCGCCATCTGACAGAGACATAGGAGTCCGATGTCGTCTTTTGAAAGCCACGAGTGTTGATCTTGTTTATAAGTCTGTTGAACCATGCTGGAGGGCTCTACTTCAGGCCATAAATGAACTTATCTAGTCGGCATACACACCTACTCTTGACTGCATAACCGGGTGGCTATATCATGTGTACCTCATCTTTGAGATCACAATAAAGAAATACATTGTTTACATTAAGTTGAAAAATAGGCCAGGCTTTATTAGCTGCAACAGAAAGAATGGTGCATATGGGCACCGTTTTGACAACCGAAGATGTCTTAAAATAATCAACCACATATGTTTGTGTGAAGCCTTTCACAATTAATCTGGCTTTCAAACTGTCAATGGACCATTAGGAGATTGTTTGGTCGTGAAGATCCATTTGCAAGTAGACCTGGTCAATGGGCGGGGGGGCCCGCCGACCCAACCCGCTCATGGGCCGGGCTTGGACATGGAGATTTCATGAATGGGTCGGCCCGACCCGACCTGCTCTTTGGCCCGCCCGTCAACTGGGCGGGCCGTGGACCTTTGCTACAAAACTCGGTCCAACCCGACCCATACATATAAAAATATGTGTTTAAAATTTACATTTTAGATACATTTAATATAATATACTTCAAGTTTTTGTTTTACATTATTAATATTACATCGTATTTTATACTTTACATGTTAAGTAATGCATATTATGGTTACTTAGGTTTAGAAAGATTAAACGACGCTAAGAAAACTTAATTATCTTTATATAAAAAAATTAAGAAAAACTTTACATTCGACCCATGGGCCGGCCTAGTCCGAGCCTTAGACAAGGGGTTTTAGAACTCCGACCCATTCGACCCGTCCTGCACTTTGGCCATGTCTATCTGCAAGCCATATGTCTAACTCTCGGAGGTCATGACATAAGATCCCACGTTCCCCAGGGACGTAAGGGCATCCATCTCCTCATCCATGACATGTCGCCAACCCTGTTCCTGCATTGCACTACGATGATCTTTAGGAACAATAATGACATTCATGGCATCTGTAAAATTCTTGTCATAGCTAGATAAATCATCATAGAAGTAAAATATGACATATGATGAAAAGTACAATCCTTCTTTTGATTGTAGAGAGCCATCAAAAGCTCGTTGGGTAGACACTTATATGGTGGGGTTCATTTTTTTTCAAAAAAAAACTATCGAAAGCTCTTCAGGTACATCCCAGGAAGCAGTGGCGGGAGCACTTGAAGAGGGCATATCATCCTGCAATAAAAGAACATGCAAAGGGAAGAAGCGTGTGCAGTGGTTTGCTTGCATGTATAGACGATTGGTGGAGGTGGAAGATCCAAAGGGATGTCACCTATAGTCTGTGTAAAGAAGCTAGTCTGCTCAAAGAAAGTGACATCCACAGAAATATAGTACCAACACCCAACATGATCATAGTAACAATAGCCTTAGTGAGTGCGAGAATACCCAAGAAAGATGCATTTAATGGCCCTAGGAGAGCATTTATCAACTATATGGAAAATGTGAACAAACACAATCAAAAGTTCTCAGCTCAATAGGGTATAGTAAAAAGAAAGGAGTACCCCCCTTTAGGATGGAAGATGGAACCTTGTTGATGATATGCACACCAATAAGGATGGCGTCCCCCCAATAGTATTTGGAACATTCATCTGAGTAATGCGAGACCTAACAATATCAAGCAAATGTCCAAGTTTCCTTTTTGTTACTCTGTTAAGAGGCATATGAACAAGATGTTTGATAAATAGCCCACTGAGAGGCAAAAAAAGATGTCAAGTCTTGTTGGGTGAACTCAAGGCATTGTTAGTTCGAATAATTTGAGCACATGTAGAGAAAGAAATTTTGACATGTTGAAAAAAGCTTTCTGGCAATTTCATTAATAACGAAACTCTCATTTATTAGGTAAACCCAGGAGGATCTAATATAATCATCCACACAGACAATAAAATAACGATGATAAAAAAGAGTGGTATGACGAGACTCATCACGAACTGGAAAAGAAGCTTGATGATGTTTCTCGAACTCGCACGCCTCACACTGAAAGGCTTTAGAGTAGGGGAGTTCGTGCAACATCGTGGAGAGCTTTGGTAAGAGGATGGCCAAGATGCATATGCCATATGAACGGGTCTTCAGAGATAGACATAACACCGACAAATTTAGAATCCGAGGGTATGTCAAGATAGTAAATGTCATTCTTCTCACCACCTCTCACAAAAAATCTATCTTGTCCAGATGTCCTGAAAATATCAACATAATTCATCAAATATCACACGACAAGTAAGCTCAACAGAAAGATTATGAACATACAATAAGCTGAGAGGGAAATCAGGAGCATAGTGAACCCTAGACAGTCGAAGCTTGGAGAACTCCATGGTTCCGATAATAGTAACATGTGAGTGAGTTCTATTGGTGACTTGAACTGACTTCACTGAGGAAGAGTGATTGGAGAATGTTAGTCGATTAGCTTCTCTGATCAAATGAGTAGTGGCTCCAGAGTCAATGATCCAAGCATGAGCAGGATGGGTTGCAGAGTTGGCTATTGTACTTGAAGGGGTAGCCAACGCAATAGTGGTAGTTAACTGGAAGAACAAGAAGCAAGCATAGGAGTCTGGAGAATCTGCATCATTGAGATGTGTACCATCTTTCCATCGGGGTTCGTAGCCGAGATGCCTCTTCAACATTATAGATGCCCTAATATGCATTATTGGCTAAATAAAGAGGTACGCCAAACTTCTGCTAGCATCATTCAAACGGACGGTTTCAATGACCAAAGTGAGTGTACTGTAGGTACTGAGGAGCACCAGGATCTCATCCACAACCACAGCCCTGGTCATGTCTATAGTCAAAATCACATTTACGGTCGCTGCCAGAGTTACATCCATACCCTCTACGGAAGCTCTGTCATCCTCCTCTCCTAGATGATGCGACATGAGCAGAATTCTCTGGGGGAGGTAAAGTAGAAGGAATTGGAGATGATGTCTCCAATTCCTCGAGATGTCCAAAGATATTCATCGTTAGCAATGTATCAAATATCAGAAATTGCTTCTTCACTGCCTGGTATCTAGGATGCATGCGCCAAGAAAGCGATACACATACCAGTCCGAACGCTCATGTACTTGTTTGGTACAACATTGAGAGCTGAAAGATCACAAGCTCCTTGTACAAGCTAGTGAGATGCCTGTAGTACTCAATTAGGATAGAGTTACCCTGAGATGCAGACCAAATCTGCCTGTAAATGATAATAAGGCACAACTTCGTTGTCTTGTGGGAGTATATTTGCTCAAGATCATCCCTCATAACCCTCCGTTCATTTAATCTATTAACGCAATCAGACCATTGAGTTAATTTAACATATCCTCGATCTAATGACTAAATTAAACCAAAAGCAAAAAAGGAAAAGAATATCCCACTCTCCCCCTTCCTCCTCCGATGCCCTCCCCCTCTAGCCCCATCCCTCTCCGCCCCTCCCTTGTCTCTGTCCGTAACCCCCTCCCCCGCAATACCTTCGTCAGCAACCCCCTCCCTTCTGGTCCCTCTGCGTCGTACGCCCACATCCCCCTCCCCTCCAACATTTGCACCATGGGTTCAAGAGGAAGGCCTGCTACCCCCTTCCTCCTCCCCTCGCTCCCCATCGTTCAGGGTTTCTAGGTTGTGGAGTAATCGAAAACGACATATTCAGGGGTGGCTATCTTGGTGCTGGTGAAAATTTCCAGACTAGTGCTGTGGATTCGGGGGAATGGGACCGGAGAGGCGGTTGTGAGAGAGGTCAACGGAGCTCATCTTCAGTAAAGAGAGCGATGGTGGGATCTTGCCGGAGATGTGATTTCGAGACAGGTTGAGAGAGTTGAGCATTAGGAGATATCCCATCGATGCTGGGATCCCTCCTGAGAACTCATTTTAGGAGAGATTGATGTCGTATTGGGCTTCGTCGGAGCCAACGGAGGGCATGATCTCGTTGATAAGGCCGTTGTGGTCGAGGTGGTGGTTGCTGAGTCTTAAGAGTCCTCCGATCGTCATGGGGATGCTGCTGATAAGTTTTTTTCAGGAGATGTTGGTCGTGACGAGGTTCCTCGTCTCACCGATGTCCGTGGGGACCTCATCAGAGAACTGGTTCCCGGCTATTATCAGCCTTGTCAGCTCTCTGACAGATCCAATCCCCAGGGCGATCACGCCGCAGAGGCCTTCAGTCGTGAGCTCGAGGATGGTGAGGTTAGGGAGCGCCTAGATCGTCGGCGGGACCTCCTTAGAGAGGGAATTATCGTTCACACAGAGGCGAATGAAGGAGCCGGTGAAGTGGTTCTCGAGCAGGAGGAGACTTGTCATCTTGCCGTGATTGCACAAAAAAATCTGGTCGTGCTTGCACATTTCCGGCAGGATTGGTCCCGTGAGGAGGTTCGTGGAGACATCGATGAAGTTGAAGTCCGCAGAGCTCTCAAGCAACTTCGGGAGCTCCTCGGTGAGGCGGTTGGAGTAGATGGAAAGGTTCACGAGGTTCGGGAAGTCCCTGAGCTCTGCGGGGATGGGGTCGGAGAAGTTGTAGAAGTAGAGCTACAGGGTTGTCAGTTTGTTCAGGTATTTGATCTTTGTCAATTCGTTGTGGAGGCTGTTGTTGGAGGCGTTGAAGGAGGCAAGGGTTGAGAGGTTGTCAAAGCCTACTGGGAGAGTTCCTGTGAGGGAATTGTTGTAGAGCTCCAGCTGCCATAGCTTCGCGAGCTTAGTGATGCCACTCGGGATCTTGCTAGAGAGGTTAAGCTCCTGGGGCAACAGAAGGGTTGCTGCTTAGGATCGCCAGATTGCACTCATCGTCTTCAAAATACCAAATCAAGAGCTGAATCTATTTGCTTACTTAGAATCGAATATATAATTTCTTATAAGTTCTCAATTTACGTACACACATATCAGAAGTAAATTTCTACTACTAAGGTGAGATTAAAAATGTGATTCTTGTACTTTTCAAAATTAAAGTCAAAGAATCAGAGTCTGCATTATTGAATTGTTCGAAATACATCATCTTTTGTTGATCTGGCTCAGGGATATCGTCGAGTGCCCATCTTGCTATTTACAGGGTTGTAACATCGAAAAATGCAGCAATGTGTATGCAGTTGCCAGCATCGAACAAGCAATGGCTGAACGACATGGATATGATCTCGGAGAAGTTGGGAAGGAGGATGGCGATGGGGCGGACTTCGTTGGCGTTGGACATCTCAGGAGGAGGACGACGCCATGGACAGTGGCAATATGATGCGGATTGGTTTCGGCGCGTCGACGATAAATAAAATAATTTGGGCGGTGGAATATCGGTGGAGAAATATTGATGCGGAACGAAATCGGCGACGGCGAATAAAATAATAATATATTTTTTTGGCGGATTTTTGGTAGAAGAAGAGAATGGTTGAGAAGAGAAATTGGAGGGATTGAGAGGAAGAAAACTCGCCGGGAATGCGAGAGGTTGAAGGAGAAGACCACGGAGATCGCGTGGAGGGAGAAGAGAGATGAGAGAGAGATACGAGATAAAATCTCAATTTTTTACTTCATATTTGACTCACTAAGAACAAGTACCTACCCTCTCTTTATATAGGAGAGAGGGTGTACAAAAATAGTAAACTTAATTAAATTGACAACCAACTTATTTAATTGGACTCTAACAAATCCTAATTGACCTCTAATTACCTTAATTAGACTCTAATTAATTAATTGACCAACAATTATAATTAAAATCTACGAAATCAACGTTGAGATCACAGATGATCTCAATTATTTAATTAGACCAATACGACTGCTAAAAACTAATAAAATTGATAATTATTTAATTAAATAAATGTGGCCCCATAATTTGGGGTCACGCTGCATCAACTCTCCACCGCTTTAAAAATTCGGCTCCTGACGAATTGTGTGACGTAGGTGGATAGTTGGAGAAATTATCCTTGAATTGGGGCTTCAATTTCCTCCCATGGGATCATCTTCAACATTACGTTTATAGTTTTTCCCAATTGGAGGATACCACTGCAATTTTCGTACCCCTTCAATTTTCCTCACATTTCTATAGCCTCGGACCTTCTTGCAAATAAATATTTTTGGAAATTTCATCTTGTAAATTTTCCCAAATAACCAATTCCCCAATTCCTGGGATCCCTGCTCCGTTAATCTCGATTGGGTTAGGGTTCAACCCTTCCTTTTATGCGCGGGAGGGCGGCAGGGCTTCCCCTTTAAGTTGGCGGCGGCGATCTCTCGCTGGGACAGGCGGGGGCGGTGGTCTCGCGGGCGGGGCCGGTGCGGTTTGGCGGGGAGATGGGGTTCGACAGGCCCTTGGCGCGGGGGTGCGGCGAAAAGGCGGCGCGCGTGGCTGTCGCGGGGGTGGGTGGCATGAGGAAGGGGGGCGCGCAGTCGAGGCAGAGGCGGCGTGGTGACGACGCGGGGTTGGCGCGCGTGACGCGAGGTGCGGAGAGGGTGGGGTCCCGCTGTGTTTTCGGGTGAGGCGAAGGGGGGTCGGAGGGGGAATGGGGAAATGGCGAGGGAGGGCTCATGGGGTCTGGTGGTGAGGGACGGTGCACAGAGGGGAGGCGCTGCGGGTGGGGAAGACGGTAGCAGGGGTGGGGGCGCGCGGAAGGGGCGGAGGAGGGAGGGGGGGGCTGGGGAGATTTGCGGGAGGCAGAGGGGGAAGGAGGCGATGTGGATGCGGGTGCAGGGTTGGGGCGATGGCGGCGAGTTGGAGGGGGGCGTGCGGGCGTTGGGGGCTAGATGGCGGCGTTGTCGGCTTTACGTGGGTGGGGGAGGGTGCCCGCGCGGTTGGGGGCTGGGTTGGGGTGGAGACAGCAAGGGCAGCGGGTGGTATTGGTGGTGCGGAAGGGTCCGGGACGGGGGTTGTGGGTGAGGAGGAAGGCTGGAGGGTTACCTGGGGTAGTTTGGGCGACGTCGGGACGGTCAGAAGGGCCGATGGAAGCAATTCTGGTGGCGAGATCGGGCCTGGAAGGTGCTGGACAGCGGCCGATTCCTCCGTTACGTTGAGTTTTTCTTCGTCAAATTTCGCGATAGAGGCTTCGGTGGTTGACGGCTTCGATTGGGCGTCGCGGTAGGCCTCAAAGTAGGCCATTAGGTTCCGAGACATGGATTGGAGGTTGGCCTGCAAATCACGTATCATGTCCCCCGTCTCTTTGAAGGTGGCGTCGATGGTGGAGATGGCTCGTCGCGTTTGCTCGGATGAACGATGGTGTCGGTGCGGGCGCCGGGACGGATCGTTAGATCGTGAGGACGATCTAGATGCCATGCTCTGATACCAATTGATGCGGATTGGTTTCGGCGCGTCGACGATAAATAAAATAATTTGGGCGGTGGAATATCGGTGGAGAAATATTGATGCGGAACGAAATCGGTGACGGCGAATAAAATAATAATATATTTTTTTGGCAGATTTTTTTGGTAGAAGAAATAGATGGGTTGAGGAGAGAAATATAGAGGATTGAGAAGAGAAATACTCGTCAGAACGAGGGGTTTGGAGAAGAGAACTCGCCGGGAATGCGAGGGGTTGAAGGAGGAGAACCGCGGAGATCGCGTGGAGGAAGAAGAGAAAATAGAGAGGAGAGAGATCACAATCTCAATTTTTACTTCATAATTGACTGACTAGAACAATGGACTACCCTCTCTTTATATAGGAGAGAGGGTTTACAAAAATAGTAAATAAATCAAATTAACAACTAATTTAATCCTAATTGACCTCTAACTACCTTAATTGGACTCTAAATTATTTAATTGACCCAAATTACATTTAAACTCTACGAAATAAACGTTGAGATCACAGATGATCTCAATTATTTAATTAGACCAATACGACTGCTAAAAATGTAAATAAAATTGATAATTATTTAATTAAATAAATGTGGCCCCATAATTTGGGGTCACGCTGCATCAACTCTCCACCGCTTTAAAAAATTCGGCTCCTGACGAATTGCGTGATGTAGGTAGATCGTTGGAGAAATCATCCTTGAATTGGGCTTCAATTTCCTTCAATTCGATCATTTTCAATGTTACGTTTGTAGTTTTTCCCAATGGAGGGGCATCTCTGCAATTTTCGTACCCCTTCCTTCTTCTCTCTTTTTATAATGCCTTGGACCTGTTTGTAAATAGAGAACTTTGGCGATTTATTCTTGCAAATTTTCCAATTCAACCTCAATTCCCTGGAATTGAGGGATTTGGTTCCCTTCGTTAAGAAGCACCCGATAGGGTTCCTTCCCGTTTCCACGAGAGGCGGCGGCACCGGAATTGCGGGAGAGCTGTTGGAGAAGTTCGGCACAACAGCGGTGTCACCGGGGGGGGTGCGGCTCGATCTGGGCGAGGCGCCGTGGCGCGCCAGATATGGAGGGGAAGGAGCGGGCGGTGGCGAGGCTGGGAAGGGGGGGAAGGTGCCGCGACGAGGCGGCGCTGGAAGGGATAGAGGTGGCGCAGGAGTGGGGAGGTGGCGGCGCAGGGGGAGGGGTAAGGGCGGCGCTGGGGATTAGGGCACGGGGCCGAGGGAGGGATCGGGTGGGGTGGCGTGAGGGGAAGGTGGGGATTACGGGGAGGGGTTGTGCGGTGGTGGTGAGGCGAGACGGGGAGAGAGGGCGGTGCGGTGGGCTGGCGACCAGCGGGACGAAGGGGAGGAGGGAGGGGCTGGGGAGATGGTTCAGGGGAGTAGAAGGCGTTGGCGGGGTTGGGAGGCCGGTGTGCGGGAGGGGAAGCCGCGGGGACGGTGGCGGCGCGGTGAACCTGGGGAGGAGGGGGATCGGGAGGGGAGGCGCGGCGGTTGTAGGGTGCGGCTGACGGCCGCGTGGGCCAGGGAGGGCAGGGGAAGTACCTGGGCGGCCTGGGGAGCCGCTGGAGGGGCGAGGACTGCCATGGGGGCGGCCGTTGATGACGGGGACTGATCTGGAATAGTCTGGACAGCGTGCGTTTCGCCCCTTTCTTCGACTTTTTCTTCAAAAACGATCTGTACAGCGGCTTGATCGGCTTCCACGGCGAGTTCTTCGTCGTTAAAACTCGCGGTGGCGGCTTCGGCGGTTGACGGCTTCGATTGGGCGTCGCGGTAGGCCTCAAAGTAGGCCATTAGGTTCCGAGACATGGATTCGAGGTTGGCCTGCAAATCACGTATCATGTCTCCCGTCTCGTTGAAGGTGGCGTCGATGGCGGAGATGGCTCGTCGTGTTTGTTCGGACGAACGATGATGTCGGTGCGAGCGCCGGGACGGATCGTTAGATCGTGAGAACGGCCTAAATGCCATGCTCTGATACCAAATGATGCAAAATAAACTTTCACGGCGTCGATAAAATAAAAATTTTGGTGGATTTTTTTGGTAGAAGAAATAGATGGGTTGAGGAGAGAAATATGGAGGATTGAGAAGAGAAATACTCGTCAGAACGAGGGGTTTGGAGAAGAGAACTCGCCGGGAATGCGAGGGGTTGAAGGAGGAGAACCGCGGAGATCGCGTGGAGGGAGAAGAGAAAATAGAGAGGAGAGAGATCACAATCTCAATTTTTACTTCATAATTGACTGACTAGAACAATGGAGTACCCTCTCTTTATATAGGAGAGAGGGTTTACAAAAATAGTAAATAAATCAAATTAACAACTAATTTAATCCTAATTGACCTCTAACTACCTTAATTGGACTCTAAATTATTTAATTGACCCAAATTACATTTAAACTCTACGAAATAAACGTTGAGATCACAGATGATCTCAATTATTTAATTAGACCAATACGACTGCTAAAAACGTAAATAAAATTGATAATTATTTAATTAAATAAATGTGGCCCCATAATTTGGGATCACACTGCATCACAATATGTGTAGATGCGGGAAGGGGAGGAGTAGTTGCATTAATTGTGTGAGGTCACGGTCAGATCACACACCCATTTGCCGAGATTCTGGAGGGGGGATAATCCCTCGATCATTGTTCAGATTCGAGAGGTCCTGGTTCTTGGAGGATGGCTTCGGGGACTTGGTTTCTCGATTTTAGGGCTCCGTGAGGGTGGAGGGCTCGACAACGCAGAGACTGATTGGGAAATTGAAGCTGCCACGCGAAAGATTGAAGACCCACAGTTGGAGTTGAGGTGGATCAGAGCAGAGAGGCGCAAGGGGGCAGTGGCAAAAATTGCGAGGCTGGACGGTCTGGAGGACTCGTGCATTGAGCAATGAGGAAAGGATTGCGCTTGTGGCCTCGCACAAAGCGGTGATGGAATGGAGACAACGTTCCAGACAAAAATGGGTTAAAGAGGAGGACACGAATACTCGCTTCTTCCACGCGGTGGCGAGTGGAAGGAGAAGGAGAAATATGATCCATGAGCTTAGAGCAGATGAGGTATTCTTGATGATAGGGAGATCAGGCGGGCATTGGTGGAGCATTTCCGTTGTTTCAGCAGGTGTCTGCCAACTGCAGGGGCTACCTGGTCCGGGAGAGGTTCTAGGTGTCTATCGGAGATGCAACAGCAGGCACTCGTGGCGGAGTTCTCAAGATTGGAGGTCCGTGAAGCGGTCTTCTATCTCAATGCTGATGGGTGCCCGGGGTCTGATGGATTCCCGGTTTGTTTCTATAGGGAGTTATGGGGGGTGTTAGAGGAAGATGTCATGGCTCTGTTGAATGAATTTAGAAGGGATAATAGGGGGCTGGAGAAATCAACAAAGCTTTATTGTTCTTGCTGCCGAAATGTGAAGGGGCTGTCAGGGTTGGAGACTTTCGTCCCATCGCCTTATCAAACGTGATTTACCTCATCTTGGCCAAAGTATTGGCCAATTGGCTTTGCAGTGTGCTGGATTACCTTGTCCTTCCGCTTCAATCCGCTTTTATTCCTGGGCAACAACTTCTAGATGGGGGTGGTTATGGCTTCAGAGATGGCGGCTGACTGGAAGAGAAGAGGTGTCATGGGCTTTCTTTGGAAAGTTGATTTCTCAAGGACATATGCCAGTTTGTGTTAAAAGTTCATTTGGGTCTCTTTGATGCGGAGAGGCTTCCCAAATATCTGGATAGACTAGATGAAGAGATGCGTCACTACCGCTTCGATGTCGATTTTGGTGAATGTAAAGCAGGAGGATTGCTTCTTCCAACCACATAGGGGTGTGAGACAGGGGTGTCCTTTCGCCCTTTGTTATTCGTTCTGATAGTTGATGCCTTGGCGGTTATGTCCATGGTGGCGGAGGAGGGCGGTTTTTTCAAAGGGTTCTCCAGAGATGGTTTTTCTGTTCCTCTTCTACCTTATTCTTTGTGGAGGGGAGCGTAGAGGTGTGCAGAGCAGTAAAGGCGGTGTTGGATATCTTTGGTGATCTTTCGGGTCTGAGGCGAAGGGCACCAAGTCGGCATTCGTGCCCTTTAACTTGACAATCGTGGATTCAGAGGCATGCAGTGTAATTCTAGATACACCGGTGAAGTCTTTGCCTATTTCCTACCTGGGACTGCCTCTTCTGACGGGGAGGTTGCATCAGGTCGACTGGTTGCCGTTAGTTGAGAAATTAGAGAAGAAGCTGTCGGGGTGAAAGGCGATGCTTTTATCTAGGGGTGGTTGCCTGGTTCAGACTAAGGTTTTGTTCTCTTGGCCAAGCTTGCAAAAGTCGGCCGACTAGGCCGACTAGTCGGTCCGGCTAGTCGAGTCGGGGGGTAGCCGACTCGACTAGGCCTAGTCGACCCTTAGTCGGTCCACCCGACTAGTCGGGCCGACTTTTACAACAACCTTATTTATTTATTTTTTTGTTTTTTTAAAGCAAACATATTCTAATATGCTTAATGTTATATTTAAAGTCAATTACTTCTTTTGTTTCATCATGATGTCATATAAAATGTAGAAATATATGTATATACATATGAATATATGTATAAAAACTGATTTATATATTTAAAATAATTAAAAATTCAAAACCGATTAATGACAGACTAATTCCTATTATAAAATATGAAGTGGAAGTGGAATCGGAAATAAAGATAAAGAAACTTAAGAACACAAGAATTTTAACGTGGAACCCTACTCTGTGAGGAGCGGGATGAAACCACGGGAGAAGCCCTCAAAGGGGCATGCTATGTATTACTTTTTCTCAATGAGTACAGGAGGTCTGGGGCTCCTTATATAGCCTTCCCAGAGCCTCCAAGTCCCACCACTGGACGATGCGGGACTAAACACTGGATGGAGTAAATGGATCTTCTCCAGGATCCATTTACCCTGTTACAACTTAATGGGTGCATACACGGATACTCCAACACTCCCCCTCAAGCTGGAGCATGCAATGCTCAGCTTGGACAGACAGAAATAAACTCAACTCAACGCTACAGGACACTACGGACAATATCAACCCAACGCGCACATTGCTGCAGTCGAGGACGTTGCTTCTCATGCCGTGCAGGTGAGGAGGACGAACGGGCTGGAGTGTGAGTCTTCTGAATCTCCTCGTCGGAGAGCTTGCGCTCTGAACTGCGCCTGTCAGAGTCGCTGCAACTGGAAATGAGTCTCCTCGTAGGAGTACTCTGGCCCGCCACAATAATGTGGACAACTGCTCTCTCTGAAAAGGGCCGAACTGAAAATGGTCGTGGCTGTGCAATCCTCGTCGGAGTCCACGGTCGCTGGAGAATGGAGTCTGAAAATAGTCTCCTCATCGGAGAACTGGGTCTCTCCCATCTGGCTCAGAGAATGGTGCACTGCTCTGGTGTACCTATGATACCACATGAAAACCCTTGCCAACATATGGCATAGGGAATGGTCCTCTGCTCTGGAGTCCCTATGGCTCACATGAAAACTCTGGCCTGACAACAAGAATGATGGGGACCTCTGACAATGATGGCAACATATGCTCATCTGAAAATGACCGCACACTCGTGCGTGTCTGAAACTGGACTTGGAACCTTCTGACGTCGAGTCTTACAAAATCTGATCATTTGTAAAGTCTGGAAAATATGGCTGGTCTGGAGACTGGCATCTGAATCTGGAAGATCTGACAATCTTGATCTGAATACAACCTGTGACTCTACATATACTCCCCTTTTCTCCCATACTTGTCGGAAAACAGACACATCGACAAAGTTGGGAGAAGACAACAATGATGGGGATAAAACAATAAATCACTTAGCCGATCACACATTTGTCGGCTTTCAAACATTCATTTTTTTGTCGAAACATTTTTTTCAAATTTGCGTACGGCTTTTTGAATTTGTACGCGCCTCTTTTCATCATTTTTTTAAATGCAAACTTCGGCCTCTTTTTTTTAACAGGCCCTCACCTTTTTTTTCAATATACGACCCCTCTTGAGCTTTACAATAAAAAATACCCCCTCTTTTTTTTGTTGTTGGCCGTAGGCTACTTGTGCCACCAGCCCCCCTTTGGCATTACATTTTTTTTAAAAAATAGCCATCGGCCCACGTGGGCCATGAAATCATGGAGCCTAGGGTTCTGGGAACCCTTCCCTTGCAAAAGAAAAAAAGCACGCCGCTAGGGTTCCCCCTATGGGAACCCCTGATTTGCGCCGCCGCCCTGGGGGAACTGGAGCTCTGATCGGGGCTCCGCCTGTAGGAGCACAAGGTCTGGGAGGTGTTGCGTCATCGCCGATGAGGGGCCAGACGCGAAGGCTGCGAGCTCTTGGCCACCGCCTGCTAGAGTTCAGAGAAGAAAGGGGGGCGCCTGGGGCTTGAAGCGAGGCTGATCTGGAGTGCGTGGAGGACCGCCTGGAGGCGCGGGGGTGCGTCGTTTCGCTGCCTGGAGAAGATGCGCGAAGAACTGGTGCGCTGGGCGATCTTGCGCCTGGTAGAAGGGCACCCCGCCTTCATCGGAGAGCCGCCTGGTCGCGGCTGGGAAGGGAGGCGCCGTGAAGCTTCGCCTGCCGGAGATGCAATGCTCCTGGATTTGGAGGTTGCGCCGCCCCACGATTGGAGACCATATGCTGGAGATGGCGGCACGACAGCTGCCTGAACCTGATCTGCCCACACGCAGGGATCGACGGAGTCTTCTGGAGGAGATGATGACGTGGCATCAGGAAGAGCACGAGGCTCGCGCCGCCTGGGCGAGACTCGATGATCGGAGTTGTGGTGCCGCCTTCTCCTAAACCCTTGGAACATTGCTGTAGCTTCGACCTGCGACAAGATCTGGTTCTGATTCGCAATAGAACTAAAGATTTGAAGAGCAGCGAATCGAGATTTGGGTTTCAAAGAAGAAACCCTAGAACATGATGATCTCGAACTTGATGAATCGAACAATACTCTTCCAACTTTAATCGAATAATCGGAAAACTGAATCGAATCTCGAAAAATAATAGCATGATTCCTCATGAATCGAAACCTGCTTTGATACCATGTTATAAAATATGAAGCGGAAGCGGAATCAGAAATAAAGATAAAGAAACTGAAGAACACAAGAATTTTAACGTGGAACCCTACTCCGTGAGGAGTGGGATGAAACCACGGGAGAAGCCCTCAAAAGGGCATGCTATGCATTACTTTTTCTCAATGAGTACAGGAGGTCTGGGGCTCCTTATATAGCCTTCCCAGAGCCTCCAAGTCCCACCACTGGACGATGTGGGACTAAACACTGGATGGGGTAAATGGATCTTCTCCAGGATCCATTTACCCTGTTACAACTTAATGGGTGCATACACGAATACTCCAACAATTCCGACTAGTCGTCCGACTGCCGACTAATCCTTAATAGGTGACCCCGCCGACTGAATACCGACTACCGCTTTCTGCAACCTTGCTCTTGGCCATTCTGGTTTTCTTCATGTCAACGAGGACCCTGCCTGTGGTGGTCCAGTCCAAGCTGGAGTCTTTGATGCATAGATTTTCTGGTCGTCATCACAGAGAGACAGGGGCTTGGCTTTGGTTGATTGATCGTCGGTTTCTAAGCCCACCAGAGAGGGTGGCTTGGGTGTTCTGAATCTGGGAGTTATGAATAAAGCGTTGCTAGCTAAGTGGGTGCTAAAGTTTTGGGGTTCCGGAGATGATCTGTGTTCCACCCTTATTAGGGTGATGTATGGTGTTTCTTCCAGACCGACGATCCAGGCAAGCGACTGGGGTTCATGAACCAATTTTTGGAGGGGGTTTGCTCGGTCTTATCGGACTTATCAGGATACTTGCGGCCTTTGCTTGGGGATGGTCGCATGTTTCGGTTCTGGAGAGACAATTGGACGGACATAGATGCCTTCTGCAATCACTACCCGAGATTGTTTGCACTGGCTTTAAATAAAGATGCAAGCGTGGCGGAGGTGTGGGGAGATGAGTCCTGGTCTCCTACCTTTGTGGCGGAGTTGTCGGATCAGAGATCAGATGAGTTTCTATGTCTGTCTGGGTAGTTTTCCAGCTGAGCGGGTCCGACGGTGGGTCGGAACGCTTGGGGTTGGCGAGATGGTTCCTTCTCAGTTCAGAAGGCATACAGATCTTTGACTACCCAACCCTCCAATGTGGATTCTTTAGTCTCGAGGGATTATGGTATGATCTGGTCCTGGCGGATCTCCTCCAAAATAAAGGTCTTTCCCTGGCTTCTGAGAAGGGAGAGGATATTGACGACAACAAGGAGAGCGAGGCTTTTCCCTGGAGCTGTGGAAGAGTGTTGTAGATGTGGTAGCACGGTGGAGGATGTGAACCACCTTTTTTTTAGTGCCCTAGTTCGATTGATGCTTGGCGGGATGCGGCAATCACGGGTCTTGATTGGAGTAACAAGGCCTGCTTCTGGGATTCTTGCAGGAGGTGGAGAGGCTCAGAGATCGATAGACTGAAGATATGTGCAACTATATGGTGCATCTGGTTGGGCAGAAATAGTGTGATTTTTGATGAGTCGAGGTTCTATCCCGAAAATGTACTTGGGTATGCTGGTGCCCTCATGGATCACTGGAGTTTGTAAATAATTATTTTATTATTAATATATTTTTTGGATGGCCCTCTAAAGGAGGCCCATCCCACCGTTTCTCAAAAAAAATTGTATATTAGGTGAACTTAAGTGTGGACTATTTTAATACTTGACGGGATCCATCATAGTTAACGGAGAAATTAGATGAAAGTTAACATATGGTTATGCCATGTAAGAGTTGAGCACTATTTAGGATCCTGGGTGTAATTATAAATTATCGAGGGTTCTGGGTGTAATTACAAAACTACTCAGGGTTATGGGTGTAAATATCCCTAAAAAAATCTGTTTTCACAAGTGACTAGCTTAACTCAAGAAGATTAACTTAAGAAGAGTTAAATTGACAGCAAGAATTATAGTGCAAGACATTGTAAGATTACGAGGGCAATAATGGATGACTGGAGTAGTTGCAAAGATTGCATGGTTTGTCATGTAATTGGCAAAGTCTGTAGGGGGCTGTGGTGTAACAATTCCAAGAAAAAAAGAGAGCAGCGGTCCATTCTATCCCTCCCGCTTTCTTTCCTACTTGCCGTAAATAGCAAGCAACTAATTAAATAGGGAGAAGAACCAAGTGGGGTGCAAGTGCAACAAAAAAAGCCTTATCTTTTCTTTTTTTCCCCATTTTTTTCTCTTCGATCATTTTTGTCTTCCCGTTTTTTTGACCGTATTCTCTTTTCCTTTCTCTCCCTTAGTTTCAGAAAGTTTTCTTTTTTTGTATTATCCCTTTTTTGAGGATGGTTTGATTTTTTTTGCTCTTCACTTTTTTCCAGTCTTCCTCTTTTTATTTGAACGTAGTGGTACGTGGTAATATGAGACTGAACAAAATAGGAGTGTAACTGGATCTTGCCAAAATCAAATTACCCATCTAATATAATTCCAACGTGCCTTGTCTTATACTGTTGAGTTCATTGCAAGGCCTCTTGGTTTGTTTCTTATTAGAGGTTATCTTCACTTTTTTCTAGTGCAAGAAATGGAGGGGCTCCCTAGTGCGAGGAAGAGCGTATCTCTATCCCCTCCCAGAGGAGGTGTTTTATAGGGCGTGAATGCCCTCGCACTAGTCCGCCCTCGCCCCACCCACGCCCTAACGGACTCCCGCAAGACTCGGGCTTGCCGGAACAGCCGGCTCCGAAACCGCCGGCGGCGTTCTTTGACCACGAGTTCATATGGACTCGTTCTTCAGTTTTCTCCCTTTGCTTTCTACATATATAGCTACCAACCTAGCTTTCTACGCTGACGTTGTTTCTTCTCAGGTGAGGGAATATATTGATGACACAGAAGACTATGTCAACATCCAACTTGATAGCCATCGCAATGGGCTGATACAGCTGCAGCTGACCCTAACCATGGCCTCCTTTGCCATAGCAGTGAACACATTCATTGTTGGGGCATTTGCCATGAACATCCCTTGCGAACTTTACAACATCAACAATATATTTGTCCCTATTGTCGGAGGAACGTCATCTGGGTGCTTCCTTATCTTCATCCTGATGCTGAGCTATGCGAGGTGGAAGAAATTACTTGGCTCTTGATCACATCGCCCCACTTTTCGCCAGCCGCACACGGCTGGACTTCTGAAGAACCATACTCTGTTTCAGCAAAAAAAACTGCTGTTCATAATTATAACAAGTGGTTTTTTGAAATTAGACGTTCCAATCTTCTCAGAGATCTTGAAGAAATGATCAAAAGTTTAATTTCTTTACTTTTGGGTTTTTCTCATAACATTATATAAGTAAGAGAGGCCTCATAAATCATGGTTCCTGTTGCCTCTTGTACGGACATCTAGTCTAGGTTATAGAAAGTCAAGGCACATGAGATTTAATTTAAGGTGGGAGATTTTCAAAATTTTTTATGATCTGATAATGTTCATGGAAATATTATTGTCGATAGATTCTGTTAAACAACTACAATAATCGGGCTTACGAGTAGTGGTTAATTAGGTTGCTGCATGTTACGGGGAAGTGTTCTACGAAGAAATGTATTTTTCCATTTTTATGGGATTTTTACCACCTTATAAACTTTGCAATCATCTCTATGACCTTTGAAACAATTTAATTCCCCTCTCGACCATGTAAACTTGTCAAGTCTTACCCCATAAATCATGCGATTAATCTGTTTGAAGCTCAGTGGGGGTTTTGGGGGTAATTTATAGGGTTGATGTGGTAATTACATTGTGCAAAAGGTCGTTGAGGTAATTTAAAAAGTTTACAGGATATGTTGGGTAAAAATCTCCTTTTTATTGACTTTTCTTTAATTTTGTTGGTATGTGTGTGTGTGTGTGTTTTGTCAGAAATGGAGAGCATTCTTTTTACAGATCGGTACTCAAATGTCAATCTTGTTTTGTTAGGCGTCCTATCTGATTGTAATGGCTTTACTGTAATAAAAAATGATTGGATTGTTTATATGAGAATCTAAATCTAAAGCCATTCGCATGGAATTATACAACAGGATGATATTTAATTATACTAAAATTCATTTTCTAGTTTTCTAAACCGTGAATGATCATATAATTTAATCTACCAGTAAAATAAATGCAATTTCCTGTGGGATTCAAATATTGCAAATTACCACGGTGTTCAAGCTTTATCGTGAGTAGTTGAGCGTTTCTTTCTTTGCATGAAATTTAGTATGACATTACTGTTAGAAAATAGGAATGTCAAAGCGGAATGATAAACAGAGATCGAACATGTAACACATATTTTTATATGGAATCCTCCTCTTTAAAGAGCAAGATGAAACCACGGGAGAACGTCTCAAAGGGTTGATTTGTTCATTGAACTTTCTCATCTGAATACAAGGGGTCTAGGGGTCTATATATAGCCCCACAAAGTCTCCTCATCTTCAAACTGGTAGATGTGGGAATGAACTCTAGATGAGGTAATGGATCCTGGAGAGATCCGTTTACCCATCTACAATATAAATGATGCACGATATAATACTCCAACACTCCCTCTTAAGCTGGAGCATGCAATGCTCAGCTTGAACAAACATAAAGAAAAGTCCCAACTCATGCTACAAGACATTACAGACAATATCAACTCAACGTGCACAATTGTCGGTTGCTGTCGAGGATGTTGCTTCTCATGCCGTGCAGGTGAGGATGATGAACGGGCTGTAGTGTGAATAACTGAATCTCCTCGTCAGAGAGCATGTACTATGTACTGCGTCTGAGTCATTGCAACTGAAATGAGTTTCCTCATCAGAGTAGTTTGGCCCGCCACAATAATGTGGACAACTACTCCATCTCAGAAAAGGGCCGAACTGAAAAGGCCGTGGAGTGCATTCCTCGTCGGAGTCCACGGTCGCTGGAGAATGGAGTCTGAGGAAGTCTCCTCATCGGAGAACTGGGTTTCTCCCATATGGTACAGAGAATGGTACTCTACTCTGGAGTCCCTATGATATCACATGAAAACCATTGCCCACGTGTCATAGGGAATGATCCTCTACTCTGGAGTCATTATATCTCACATGAAAGCTCTGGCTGACAAAACAAGAAGAATGATGGGGGCCATGACAAATGATGGCATACACATGCACATCTGAAAGAAGACCGCATACATGTACGTGTTTGAAACTAGAGGCTTGAAATAAATCTGACGTCGAGTCTAAATATCTAATTACTGTAGAGTCTGAACAACCTTGCTGGTTTGGAGAATCTGAATCTGATCTCTGAATTTGGAACACGACCTGTGACTCTACACAATACTCCCTCTTTCTCCCATACTGGTCGGGATGACAAACATAAGTTCGGGAGAAGACAAGATAATGGGGAGAAAAAAAATCAATAAGCCGATCACAATTTTTTTTGGCTTTTCCTTAAAAATTCAAATCATTCATTTTTTCTAACGGCTATCCCACTTCTTCTTTTTTCTAATAGTCGCCGTACACACTTTTTATATAAGACTTTTAAAAAAATCACTTTTGCGTAGATTTTTTTTATGCATCCCTTTTTTTAACAAACATCTTCTTTCTCCTCTTTTTTTACTCGGCTCAACTTTGGACTTTCTCTTTCCACTTCCATCTTTCCATCGGCCCAATTATTGGACCAAAAACTCATCTCCCCCTCTTTTCTTTTGAACAAAATCTCTGGGCCCACAGTGGGCCCAAATATGCATCAGATTTTTTTTCAATCGACGCCGTCCCTTTGGACTTATTAGGGTTCCCAACTGCGGAACTCTTCTCACGAAGATGTGTCGCCCCGATGGGGGGCTCCTGCTCTTGTGCCGCCACCCTACGAACAGGAGCGGGCATCACCTGGAGATGAAGAGCTCCGCCTGGAGCTTCTGCTGATTCTGCCGCTTACACGAGAGGAGGAAGAGTTCGAGCTCTGTTTGGAGGGCTGCCTCCCTCGCCGCCTAGAGGGAGTTCACGCGGAGGGAGTACGTGTCTCCTCATGCTTCGTGGATCTGTGCTGTCGTATGCTGCCGCCTTGCCCGATCTACGACAGAATTGTCGACGCTTGCGTGAAGGAGGAGACAAAGGTGCCATTGCCTGGCATCGCTGGAGGTGCACCTCCTGGGTGCGGCGACTTGATCTTGCGCTGCTCGCGGCCTTGGATGGGAGGAACTCGCCAACTCGCCAATGCTTGGAGAAGGGGCAAGGAGAAACACACGCAAGGAGGTGCGTCTGTACGGGTTTCGCCTGGAAGGGCGACTAGATGCGCCGCTTAGAGCGGCTCCAGTGGCTAGCGGCGTCGCCTGAAGGCGATCTATAGGTGCTCGGTGGCGAGACAGCCGCCTGGAGATGCTTGGCAGCCGAGACTTAGGCTGTGCATGGGCCCGTGCACGATGGAGGTCACCTGGGATCCGCGGGATACCAGGAGAACGCATGGAACTTCGGGTGGATTGAGGGTTTTTAGCAAAATCGTGGAATCGTCGATCTTTGCACATGAACTTCAACAACTCTTAAGAAAACAAACTTGATAAACATATTTGGGGTTTCTATTTGGGGTTTCAATAGAAACAGGGTTTCAATAGAAACCCTAGGTTTAGATCTGAATCTCGGATAAAAAATATAAAACATAGAACAGAAATATAAAACATGGAACACATATTTTTAGGTGGAATCCTACTCCCTAAGGAGCGAGATGAAATCACGGGAGAACACCTTAAAGGGTTGATTTGTTCATTGAACTTTCTCATATGAATACAAGGAGTTTGAGGATCTATATATAGTCCCAGTAAAGTTTCCACATCTCCAAACTGGTGGATGTCGGACTAAACTCTAGATGAGGTAAATAGATCCTGGAGAGATCCATTTACCCATCTACAATATAAACGATGTACAGTATAATACTCCAACAATTACTAGAGACAAAACTTTTAGTTATGGATTATGAATATATGTATCATCATATCTTTGTCTATTTTAAAATATGAGTATGATTACCGATATGATATTGATATGATATTGATGAATATGAAAAATGCATTATCATATTCTTAAAAATGGAATACAGATATAAACTGAATATGATTAATAGTTAACTTAAATATATATTTTAATGATAGTTTACAATAAAACAAATATATTGTTTGTAATTAGGGTTAAATGAGCATGCCCCCTGGGGGAGCTAACATGACTCCCACCCCATTTCTCCCGTTTTTTTTATTTTTTTTTGAAAATTTCTTTCATGAATATTTATCACTATATCCCTATATTATGTAATTCAAATTTCGTGCGAAACAGAGACTCCTACGGCCTCCATCCAGACAATCATTTTTTAACGGTAACAGAATTGCTAAAAATGACCCTTCTGGATGGAGCCCGTAGGAATCTCTATTTCGTGCGAAATTTGAATGACATAATATATTGATGAAAATCCACGGAAGAAATTTTCAAAAAAATAAAAAAACGGACGAAATGGCGCGGGGGAGCCAAGTTAGCTCCCCTCTAGGGGGCAGCCCATTTTACCCTTGTAATTATTCCATAAATTTTAGGATTTTTATCAGTTGTGCCCCTCTGAGATATTGCAATTTTGGTTATACCCCTGACTTTTTGGGAATATCAGTTGTGACCTTGATTTCGTCCACAATAGTCACTTGTGCCCCTCGGGTTAGTTACCGTCAATCCTCATCCTAAACGGCTGGTAAATTTAGGGATATATAGGTAATTAATTAAAAAATGAAGGGTAGAAAAATATTTTTCTTCCCACTTTCTTCTTCTTCCTCCCTCCCCCTCCAGGGCCGCCTCCGTCATCGCCCCTCCACCTCCAGGCTCTCCTCCACCGCCCCCTCCTCCAGGCCCTCTACCACCACTGCCCCTCCCCCTCTAGGCCCTCCTCCACCGTCTGCTCCCCTGTCCCATTTTCTTCCTCTTTTTCATCCTCCACCATCTTCTTCCTCTTCCTCCCCTTCTCTTCCTCCTCCCCAACCCCTTTCTCCTCCTCCATTGCCTCCTCCCCCTGTCCCCAACTCCTCCCTCCGCCTCTCGCCTTCCCCCACGCCGCTTGCTCTACCTCGAGTTCCTATTGTCCCCCACCATCCCCGTGCCTCCCCATCCGCCCCCACTCCTCTACGCCCCCTCCCTCGCCCACGTGCCTCCCTCAGTTCCTCTGCATCGCCTCCTCCGCCCTGAGGACCTCCCCTTCCAAACCCACACCTTTCCCTTCTCCCCTCTCCTCTTCTGTGCCCCCCTCCCCCACCCATGAGGCCATCCCCAGTTCCTCTGCATTGCCTCATCCGTCCCGAGGACCTCCCCCTCCAATCCCACACCTTCCCCCACCCCCACTCCTCATCTACCCCCCTTCGCCCCCACTTCCCTGCCCCCACTCCTCCGCCCCCAGTTCCCTCCGCCCCTCCAACACCTCCCCTGCAGCTTCAACATCCTCTGCACCCACCCCATGTTCGGTTGGTTAGACCTCCCCTGCAGCTTCGACATCCTAAGAGAACCCTGCCTTAACTGGTCAGACCTCCTCTTCGTCTACGACCAGATCCGTGTGGGTGACTCCCCCCACCATCGCTTCCGCTGCCGTGCTCGACATCTTTCCGTCGAAAGGATTTTTCCTCAACATCTTCCAGATATGCCCCTCTTAACTACATCCTGGTCTGTTAAATTATGGTTAAGTTCAACTTATTGACGGTCAAAATAACGGAGGGGCACAAGTGATAGAACGACAAGAGGTGGGGGCGCAAGTGATATTCCCAAAAAAAGAGGGGCATAACTGAAATTACAATATCTTAGAGGGACACAACTGATAAAAACCCTTAATTATTCTAACAAGGAAGTGTTTTTTTAAACAAGAGGTGTCGAACTTTTAAGAATTTTGATGAATAATCAAAAGTCTAATTTCTCCCATTTTGATTTTTTCTTATAACATTACATATAATTTCTTCCATTTTGATTTTTTTCTTATAACATTATAGAAATAAGAGAGGCATCATAAAAACAAACATCTAGTGTAGGTTATATAATGCCAAGGCACAAAAGATTTAGTTTAAGGTGGGAGATACTCAATTTTTGTTGTGATCTAATATGATGTTCTTCAAAAAGATATTATGGTCGATAGATTTTATTAAACAACTACAATAATCAGGCTTACGAGTAGTGGTTAATTAAGTTGCTTCATGTTGTAGGGAAGTGTTCCATGAAGATATATATATATATATATATATATATATATAATGGAAAAATGTGTATGCTCCCTAGGAGGAGCTAACTTAGCTCCCCCGCTCTTTTTTCACAATTTTTTTATTTTTTTTGAAATCTAAAACCGTGTAAATTTATTACTAAATCTCTATATTATGTCATTCAAATTTCATGCGAAACAGAGACTCATACGACCTCCATTCAAATGGGGTCGATTTAAAAAATCATGTTACCGTTAAAAAATAACTGTCTGGATGGAGGCCTTAGGAGTCTCTGTTTCGCACGAAATTTGAATATCATAATATAGGGATATAGTGATGAATATTCATGGAAGAAATTTTCAAAAAAAATAAAAAAATTGGTGAAAATGGGGCGGGGGAGCCAAGTTAGCTCCCCCTAGGGGGCAACCCCATTTATCCCATATATATATATATATATATATATATATATATATATATATAGGGAATTTATCCAGAGAGCACAAGGCCCATTTGAGTTCGGATGAGCACCCAATCCTAGCCGTCCATCGCAAAAAAATAGGAACCGTTTAATCCCAAAAAATAGGAACCGATTTTGTATGGAAATAAAACAAAATCGGAAATTAGAACATTGCTAAAAATAGCATTGCATTTGTGGAAAGAGGAAGGCGCGTGCATTTGATTGGTAAAATCTATCGTCTCATTCCAACGCATGGCTTTTGTTTCGTTCCAACGCAAGATGGGAGGTATGTGATTCGATTTCATAATTTAATCGCTTATTTCTATCATAATTTCGTTGTTCTAATGATTTTTTGATTTTTAGCAATGTTTGTTTTGGGATCAATATGACGAGATGATGAATACATTAATTTTTTTTATGAATACTGCATATTTTTTATCGTAAGCGATGTTTTATTCGAGAAGTATGATTGGAATATGAGAAAGTTTTATTCATAATATCGATTTTTATTCATTTTGATACACGATTTGTATTCCTAATTGATTTTTTATCGAAGTTATTTTGATTTCATATAATAAAAAGTTACAGTAAATTTGTAACTTTATTGTTGGCTTTGAGTAACTTTATTACATGTATCAGTAAGTTTTATATATATGTTAGTAAGAAATTCCATATAACTTGTACTAGTAACTATCGTATAATGACCAGTAACAATTAATATACACTTTGGTAACATTGTAAACCATTACTAGTATTTTATTAACTTACATATATAACAAGTAATATTTACACTATCCATCAGTAACTTTTTAGCATGTAGAAGTAACTTTATAATAATAACAAGTAACTCTAGTAACATTGTAACTTCATTGCTGACTGTCAGTAACTAAATTAAAACAATTAGTAAGTTTATAAATACAACACATTACAAGTTACTTGTCATATAACAAACGTTACTAACAATTCATTAAAAGTTACTTGTCATTGAATGATTCTTACTGAAGCGAGTATATTGCTGAGTTACCATTCTTTTTACAATTCTTACTATTCTCGGATATAAAATAGTACTGAAGCAAGTATTCTCAGATATTTTATGTTACTAATGATAACGCAATTGTTACTTTCAATGTTTTACTTTGAATATATACTGAGTTACTGATATATCTTCTTAATTTACTTATAAGATATTTTATGTTACTACTGCTAACAAAATTGTTACTTTTAATGTGTTACTTTGAAGATATACTGACTATAATGCTGAGTTACTAACAATTCATTATAAGTTACTTATCATATAACAAACGTTACTAACATTTCATTACAAGTTACTTGTCATGGAATGATTCTTACTGAAGCGAGTATATTGCTGAGTTACTAACAATCATTACAAGTTACTTATCATATAATAAATGTTACTAACAATTCATTACAAGTTACTTGTCATTCAATGATTCTTACTGAAGTGAGTATATTGCTGAATTACTTTTCTTTATACAATTCTTACTATTCACGGATATAAATTAACTTTTTGTTTCTTGCAGACCAATGCACAATTTAGTGTCTTGAAGAAGCTGTTGTTATGCCGAGGAGCGAGAGCAAAACAACATCATCTAAATGAACTAGAAGACAGTTGACATTTGGATGTTCACCATATAACTATAATTAAGTGATTTATGTGTGACTTTCGGTAACACTTGATGTATTACAAGTAATTAAATATGCTACATAAGTAAAGAAAGTGTGATTCGATAGTAATTCAAAACAAAGAATAAAACAAGTAAGATATATAGAAGCATCAGTAACATATAATAAATTGTAGGTAAAAGAAGGTAATGGAATAAGTAAGTTGGAATAAGTATAAAAAATCATGTAACCAGTAACTTATGTATTGCTATCAGTAACACTCGATACATTATAAGTAATTAAAAATGTTATATAAGTAAATAAGAAGTGCTTCAGTAAGACTCAAAGTATTAAGTAACTATAACATTAGTAACAATCAAAATGACTTCAATAAAATGGACATTTGTAATCAGTACTTATTGTATGGACATTAGTAATTCACATACTTAATTACTGATCCCACAACAATAGTTACTTGAGAACTGAATATGTATTACTTGAGTAACATGAATAAATTACTGATCTCTGTACAATGTAATGTTACAGATGTAAAATAGCTATAAATTCAGTAACAATCATAATGTGTTCAGTAATATGTATACTTGTAATAGGTAATTATTGTATGGACATTAGTAATTGACGTAATCAATAATTATAATTAGTAATTTATCTTTTCTAATCCAAACGTGGAATGATCATTCCATAAATAGAATATATGCCGACAATAATTTAAATGCGTATTTTTTAACTTACTAAAACCGACCACCTATTTTTAAGGAATGATTTAATTCGAATTCTTATTATGTTAATAATGCATGCACATTGTTATTGCCAAAACCGTCCCCTTCCAAATAGAATCGACACATACACGTGGCGAGCCCACGTTTGGTGCTCACCACGACCCAAATCGGCACAGTGCCCTCTGGATATGCCCTATATATATATATATATATATATATATATATATATATATATATGGGTAAAATGGGGCTGCCCCTAGGGAGTAGCCAACTTGGCTACTCCCACCCCCATTTTTCCCTCATTTTTTTATTTTTTTGGAAAATAAAAATGTGTATATGCATCATTATATCCCTCTCACATTCTATTAAAATTTCGTTAGAAACAGAGACTCCTAAGCCCTCCATCCATACATCATTTTTTTAACGGTCGCAGGATTTTTTAAATCGACCATGTTTGGATGGAGGCCGTAGGAGTCTCTGTTTCTGACGAAATTTTAATAGAATGTGAGAGGGATATAATGATGAATATTCAAATTTTTATTTTCCAAAAAAATAAAAAATGAGGGAAAATAGGGGTGGGAGTAGCCAAGTTGGCTACTCCCTAGGGGCAGCCCCATTTACCTCTATATATATATTCCAATTGTTTATTGATTTCATCTTTATTAGTGACAATTAGTTAAATTTTTGACAAATAACAACATATAAGTATCGCTATGCGAACTGCCACTAATTATATAGTAACATATATGATATTCGTCGCTAATTTCAGGTATAAGAAATCAATTCACAACGAATAAGAGCACTAACTTTTCCACATGTTTTTTTTTATGGAGCAGCTGCCATGTTATATCAAGCACCCGACCCGGTATTTCTGATCTGGTGTCATGAATTTAAGATTAAAATGCACCAGCCAAACTGAGTACCCGGTGAATTAGACATGTTAAACACTCATGGCAGTAAAGATGGCAAGAGTAGGATGATGAGAGTTACATTGGGATAGTACATAGCCTGGTTTTCATCGTTAGGCAATATCAGTGGTGGGATATTAGGGTAGAAAGATGCAAATCGTGTCCATGGTCCAACTTGCCGTACACGGAGGACCTCCATCCAACATCCACGACGACGCCGTGGGATTACATCCGGAGCTCTCGGACGGAACGGAGACTTCTTTTGGCGTTCTCTATTTCAAAGTCCTGCCTTACAAACTAGATCGATTCCTCACTCACTGTAGCTATATCTGCTCATTTCCCAGACGTCCAAATCACGGCATCGATCATTTGTGTTTGTTTGTTTTTATAAAATATGAGGAAGCTACCGGTCTCGTGACTTTGATTTTAAATAATAACAAAACGACGATGATCACAGATCCACTTGATGAAATTAAAACCCTGAGGTCGTTCTCGAATGGACCCTGTCACAATAAAGAAACATATCCGTGGAGAAAGATGTGCCCGCACCATTTGAACCACAAATCCAAGGAAGCCCTCTCACTCCCCCAAAGTCAAATCGTAATGTTAACGTTTCGCATACCAACTACCAAGAAAAACGGTTCGAATTTCCCATATTTCCACCGCAAAATCCAACTACTTCCGCCGCCAAAGCATAACTCCCTTGACAATATTACCTGCCCCACCTTGTACCTTCTGATACGTACACGCATGGTTTGTATATATAGGGCATCCTCCTCACCCCACAAAAGGCGAGACATATCACCAACGCGGCAACTTGTCCTTCAAGCAGCATGGCCATGGCCACCGCCACGGCACGCCGCTCCCGCCGCCGTGCAATCTCTCCCTTCGACCGGAAGCACTGGCTCCAGCCGTTGCCCGCCAACGTCGACGTATCCGTCCGCCCGCCCACACGTTCTCCCATGGCCATTCCCACCGCCCCAATGACCATCCTCCACCACCGCTATTGCTCTGATCAGGCAAACATCACGTCCCCGAGGATCGGCTGCATGGGGCAGATCAAAGGGGACGGCAAGGAGGCTTCTATTTCCGTTATTGGTGCTCTCTTCCTTCTGAGGAAGATGTTCGGAAGGAGCGGAAAGGTGCAGGACGAGTGCGGCTTCGAGACGACAGCTGCGGAAGCGGTGGCGGCGAAGATAGATCCGCCACAGCCAGTGCTGAGGAGGATGGCGGGGGGGAGGGAAGGGGGATCGAGCCTGTGGTCGAGGAGGTGCGGAGTGGCGCCTCTCGATGGGCTGCAGCTCCATGCGATTGAGATGGTCTAATCTGACGACGAGGACCATTTTCGTTCCTTGGTTGATTTGTTGCTTAATTAGATGGGGTTTATCTTGTTATTGATGCATGGTGGATATGCGTCCATTTATGGGATGATAGCAATCAAAGGGTCTTTGTATTAGATGTTACTGATGTGATATCTTTTAATTTGGATATTGGAGAGAGAGGAGGTGTCCAATATATTGATTTTTTTCTGAAAATAGAAATTATTTTCTTATTGATTTTATCGGGGGTTTGCCCCTCCACCTATTACTTTTTGGGCAAAAAATTTCTGTTTTACCCTTCTCTTTTTGGCTTCCCATTACACCAAATGGAAATTATTGAGAAGAAGTGCCAGAATCTAGACATGCTCGATAAGATTGACGAGCTTGAGAGATGCCTTAGTGATCTGAAGACACGTATTATGTGCCTTCAAGAGATTCAAGCATATTCGAATAAGTCTACTAGATCACATGCTGACTCAGGAAGCTGAGACCGAGGCATACTTCCGAGACATTCAGTACAATACATTTACCATGTGCACTCTGAGTCGACTCCTCAGCACTCGGCGTACCCGCAACTTCAGTAGACGCTATCATCTAACACTCAGATGGTGGTGTATCAGAGCGATCAACCCTTGACATCCATGCCCCCAACTTACTCTGAGATGCCTGAGCCATTAATTGAGGTTAATGGGATTTGGTACAACCAACCGCAGCAACTAGGGATCCGTCGCGATCACTCTGATTTCCATTGGTCTACAGGAAGTACCTCTTCTCAGCAGCCACCACAGGCACCAATGAGGCAAAACAAAGAACACCAACATCATTTCGATCCTCGTCATTACCAGCAACCTCAGTGGAGGCAGAGCACATACCAAACCTAGTATCAGTAGAATTATTCTCCACAGTAGCATCCAGCTCCGCAGCAGCGTCAGTATCATCGAGATGACTCATCTGGATCGAGATGACTCATCTGGATCTAATGGATCTGACGACGAGGACCGTTTTCGTTCTTGGTTGATTTGTTATTTAATTAGATGGGGTTTATCTTGTTATTGATGCATGGTGTATATGCGTCCATTTATGCGATGATAGCAATCAAAGGGCCTTTGTATTAGATGTTACTGATGTAATATCTTTTTACTTGGATATCTGAGAGAGAGAGAGAGGAGGTGTCCAATATATTTTTTTTTTCTGAAAATAAAATTATTTTCTCAACCATTTTATCATATATTAGAGAGGGGGTTTGCCCCTCCACCTATTAGTTTTAATTTTTGGACAGAAAATTTCTAGTTTACACCCCCTCCCCCCTCTCTCTCTTTGGCTTCCATTACACCAAATGTAATATACCTTTTCCCCTCCGTTATCGTCAAATTTCTCATTTTATGCCTTTAACCTTTGTTTTTTTTCATTGCTATTGGTATGTAGCATCCACGTGTTTTATGGAGCTCGCCTCTCAGCAAGACCTGTTATGGACCATGTGTTGCCATGCGGTACTCCCCACGAAGAATTCTCCATGTATTTTTTATACTCCTTTTGACTTCTCGTTTTCAGCCCCACTTGGATTCTTCGTCGTCTTTTTTCCTCCTTCATCGCACATGCTATTCTGCATTGTGCTTCCTTCTAGTGTGTCCGCCATGTCTGGAAGTAGCCATACGGAATAGCTCTTTGATTGTCATCCCGAGTTTGATGCCTCTAAAGGTACTCTGCTACATATATCCAACATTTCAATGCTATTGGTTCTCTCCAGATGGTTGTTGGTTTGTGAATTTCCTCCTTCCGTTACTCTTCAAAGATTTTTTTCCGTTAGTCGCTCTTCCATATGCCTTACATTTACCTATTGATATGTAATGTGTGCTTAAGCATATTGATGATACGTCTGACAACTCGGATTGAGTATGTAAAAATGAAGGGTCGATGTGACCCGAATCGCCAAGCATGATCAACGAGAAAAATGTATAAACCACTTAAGAGAAAAATCAAACAATAAAAAGCAAGTGGTTTTCGCTATTCAATATACCAAGTATAGCGACCAGGGTCGAATACAAGGAGAACGAATTAAAAACTAAGCAGTCAAATTTCAAAATTAATTTTTTTAGTGGTTTTTTATTTTTCAATTTTTTTAAACTTTTAAATGAGGAACAAATCACAAGGGAATAAAATATACACAACACCACAATCTTTTTGTATTTTCCAGAATGATAAAAAATGTCCACAAAATTATAGAAAATGTATTTTTGAGTTTTACATGTTTTAAAATTTTGATAATTTTTTCAAAATTTTCTGATGTTTTTGTGATTTTATAAAAATCAAATAGTGGAAATAATAGTGAACAGTGCACAACCAAGAGTATTTTGCAACTTAAAATATTTTAATGTCCAAAACTCCTGAAAGTTATTTTTATGCTAAAATATAAACAATTATCTACATATAGAGACTGCAATCAGATTTTTTTTATTTTTCTATATTTTTCTAAGATTTTTAGTTGTTTGTAATTTTTTTAGATTTTGTACATGATTAATGCACGAAAATTGGATAGAAATTAAAAGACAGTAAAATACACCTACAATAATTTTTTTTGGAATTTTTAGGTAAATTTTCGAATTTTTATGATTTTTCTAATTTCAGGCAGACAAAAAGCCAATGTTTTTAAATTTTTTAGATATCAAATGACAAGAAATACAATGAAAATTTTACACAATGTTTAAGGACAGAGTAGGAGCATATACAAATTTTTGTAAAATTTTTAGAGCCATAAAAACATTTATTTCATTAAGGAGAGTAGGCAAATTTAATGTTTGTAAACACATAGAGTAAAGTGCAATTATTTATAATTTCTGCCATAGAAATTAATAATAAATAAAATACGAGGCTAAAAAATGCAAATTACCCAATTTTTTATTGAAAAATCTTAGGATTCCTTTAATCCTTTGTCTTCTCAAAATCCAAAAGGGGAAGGTGCAGAGCCGTCGTCGCCTCCTCCTCCTCCAGGAGCAGGCGGAGGGCTGGATCGTCAGTGGTGCGCTTGGAGCAGCGCGCAAATGGCTGGGAGGTCGGTTGTTGGAGTGGAGGGCGGAGGGAGTTGCGCGCGGAGGGTGCAGCAGCGCGGGCTGGAGGCGTCACCCGCGGTGAAGGGTCGTGCGCTCGCAACACACGGAGGATGGTGAGCGGAGTTCCTGACGGCTTGTGGCGGGTCACGGTGGCGGTCTAGCGGCGTGATCATCGGGAGGGTGACGATGGCTGGTGAGCGAAGGGCACCGCACCGCTGGGGAGATGCGGCACAGGCGGAGGGGTTGCTCTGGTCGCGTGGCTGCGAGCGTTGTGCCCGACGGAGGCGCGGAGATCTGGTAGCGGAGGGCGTTGGGTCGCTTGGCGCGGTGGCGAAGGCGGAGCGGGGTCGCTAGGTGCAGCCTGCTATTTCATTTTTTATTTTTTTATACTTTTTATATGTAAACAGAAGCAAATATATAAAAAATTGTATTTTTTTTGAAAACAATAACTATAATTAGACACAAAAATATATTATTATTATTATTTTAATTTTTTATTTTCCTGCAAAACAAATGTTAGGAATAAAAACGGTTATATTTTTTTATTTATTTACTTTATTTATAAATAAAATAGGATGCATGAATGGGGATCCTGTGAAAATATGAGGAATGGATCCGAGTCTACGACCAGCATGCGTGGCAGGAGTTGAGTAAAGTGTGTGTATATATATATATATATTATGCAAAATTCGTATTTCAGATAATGCTTCATTAAACCCACTCGGTACTATAATCAATAATGATCAATAAAATATCATGGATTGTATCCATGATCAAGATATTGTACTTGTAGTTGGACATATAATGTATGTGGTTACAATGTGCAAGTTTCTTCATAATAATGAGAAATGATAATTAAATGGACAATAGGACAACAACCTAGGGTTTGTATGTCTCTATAGTCTTGATTTCTCATCATGTGTGCTTTGGAAGTATCATATCGATGATGATCGTGATTGTCAAATAATCCTTACAGAATCTAAGAATTCTGGCATACATATGTACTCTCGACATTTAATTATGAATGACATGGTTAATTGCATCATACAGAATGGTGGCTCTATAAGAGATGATGTATTCAAAATGTTTGAGTACCTACCTGAACCTAAGTCTTTAAGAGTTAAGATGTATGTAGATATGATGAGTGTTATCATTCTACTGTCTATACTCAAGTCATTCATGAAGCTTTATAATATTCATATTGAGCATAGGTCTGGCCCAAATAAGAAGGAAAGTCAAAGAATTGACTGTACTTATGTGACTTCCATATGACATCCAAAGAGTTGGATGAATGTCAATACTACAATAATCCAATGCACTGATAGTGGGACTATCTAGGCTCCTTAGAGAAGGGCTCGGATAGTGCATCAGAATAATCTATGTATTCTTTATTTGATCATTGAAATTGACTTACTTGTTAGATAATATCAAAGTCTAATAATTATATCTCATTTTTTAATAACACTTGCAATTGGTTGCATTTGTTTTTTTAAAAGATTAGAAATTTTGATCTTTAGGTTTAATAGTCATACACATGGATATTAATGCAATCTCTATTGGATAAATAGAATTCATATTTTTAGTGGGAGAGCCCTTAGTCTTACAGAATGTCTCTATGTCATAAATACTAGAATACATTCATTTGTTTATTTCTAAATGTTGGGAATAAACATGAATTATGGGATAGACCTATCATAAAGAGTTATGATGTATATATTCAAGATAGTAATCTAACTTCTAGAGAACTCTGCTCAATTAGAATGTTAATGAATGGTTCATTAACATTTCTAATACTAAAAATTAAACTTATAAGATCAATAGGAGGATGAAGATCATTTGGCAATGATCTGGCATCAAGCCTTGGATATATATATATATGTTGAAGAGATCAATAGACTAGTAAGAGATGAAGCTTTAGAATGTTTAAATTTTCAAATCTTACATACTTGTGAATATTGTATTCTAAGTAAAATGTCCAATACATCCTTTTCTAAGAATTGTGAATGATGCCAAGATATTCAAAATCTCATACATATTGATGTGTGCGGATCATCTGTGTCATAATAAACATTGATGATATGTGATATCATTCGATGATTATTTGTGATATAAGATTTCTTCCCTTCACATTAGAAATCTTTGAAATATACAAAGATTTCACAATTTTGATTTAGAACCAAAGTATGAAGGAAGATGAATGAATTTGATCTAACCTAGATAGCAAGTACCTATTAGATGAACTCAAGGAATACCTTATGGAGAAGGATTATCATTCCTATCTCAATCCTCCTAATATACCTAAACTCAGTAAAGTTGTAGGGAGATACAATTGGATCATGTGTGACATGATTTGATCAACGATGAATCTTAGCATAATTACCTCTTTGTTTCCAGGTATATATGTAGTAAAGACTACAATATATATCCTTAATAAGGTTCCATGGAAATAAGCTTGAATCTAGCACTAGAGAGTGCTAATTCATTAGGAAAATAAAGGATGGTATTGGATACCTACTTTATGACCTTGAGATTCCTAAAAGATCTCATCTATGAGAATGTGATTCTTAGATGATGGGACTCTTGATAATCAAGATGAAAATTAAGTGAAGGAGCTCATTGAATTTTGAGAAGATAATGTATCTCATGGAATCGGAAACTAATAGGACAATTAAAGATGAAACATGAATACCTCTTCAAATGAATTTGAGGATGGATTCCATGTGTCAGTTAAGTATGACAATGATCTGACTTCATATGATGAAGCTTTTGAAGATCATGACATGGAAAGATGGATGTTAGAAAGTAGACTCTATATACAAATGTTGTATGTGGACCCTCGAGGATCCACCTGTATGGGTAAGACCCATTAAGGTGTAAGTGGATCTTTAAGAGAAAGAGGGAATCTGATGAAAAGGTATAAACCTTCAAACCACGGCTCATATCCATGAGCTGCACACCGAAGAGAAGACACCGTTTGCGATGAGACTTGCTCTCATGTGACCATGCTTAAACCCATCAAAATATTGCTAACTATATCTACACAACTTGACTTTTGAATCTTCAAGATATGAGTCAAGATTGCATTCCTTTATGAATACCTTTCTGAGGATATTCACATGAAGTAGCCCCATGTCTTCATAATTGAGGAAAGTAAGGTGTACAAGTTGAATAATTCCATCTGTGGACTCAAATAAGCTTTTTATAGTTGGAACATAAGATTTGATGAAATTATAAAGGTTATTATTTCAGATAAAATCTTGATGTACCATGTGAAGCTTAGTGGGAATACCATTGTGTTCATCGTGCTAAATGTAGATGATATCCTAATCATTTGCAATAATATAACGATGATAATAAGTTTTTTATATATTAGTTATTCCATACATTGAGATATGATCTCAAGGATACCTCTTACATATTAGTTTTGAAGCCATTCAGAAGCAAAGAGAAGAGGGCATTGGAACTGTCGCATTAGTGGTACACCTTGAACATGTTCCATTTTCTCGAAAATTCCAAGAAAGGCTTCTTTCCTTTAAGATATGGTACCGACCTATCTAATGGGATAGCACCTCAAGGACTTGAAAAAGTGAATGCTAAAATTGCTTACCATTGTGCATCAGTTACGAGAAGCCGAGTGTATGCTATATGTGTACAAAAGCCAGATATCTACCATGCAGTGGAAGTAGTAAACTGATACTAATTTTAGTATGGAAATAAAACACTTGATTGCAGTAATAACAATATCTTTAAAGAGGACATGATTTTTGAGATATTGATCTCAAAGGCTAACTTCAAGAACTTCAGACTTTATAGATATTGATCTAAATGGTCTTAACTGCAGATACCTTAGGAGATAGAGATCTCCAGGAATAAGGGTATTCTAATAAGGATTATGGAAATACTGGTTATTATTAAGCTATAGTGTCAAGGATACTATAACTGAGTATTGGTTGCATAAGATGCAACATTCATATTAGATGCGAGCATTGTTACTGAGGTATGTGCAAGTGTCATAAAAGGATTAACGCAGTTTCTTGGGAACAGGGTGATGGATCAACTTAACTATCTATATTAAATAGCCTATGATCACATGAGTGTGGGTTTAAATATTAGCCCATTAATGGCTTTTTGGGCTAGTGGGAGATTGTTGGATATGCGAACCCACAACTAGCCATTATGCAGTAAATGTTATTGTGAATATCATTCTCTAATCTGAAATGAAGAAGGATTAATTTGCATAATAGGTCTCTTTGTTAAATTAGGATTATGTACCATGGCTATCTTAATGATCATACAGTTGTTGATTCAATTGTTGAATTATAGAGGTTGGTACTTGGATGAATATCTAAAGAGTTAGATTGAGGACTCGTCAAGCACATCAAATGATTATTAAGAGATGATCTCCAGTCTGAGAAGGAGATGTCAATCATTTATCTAAAGGTCGATATCTGATCGACCTCTTGATGCAGGTCCTCTGCATAGGAATAGAGATTCATAGGTGTCAGATTAGTTAGGTTACAGAGTTGACTTAACGAGATCGAGATAACCAAAGACCTATATCGTATGTTGTCACGATATAGGCATGCATCTTCTGACCGGAGACATGTGTGTTACAATATGTCTAAGTATGTACATTTGACAGACCAATAGGTTGATAACCTAACCAAGGTCTATACACCAGTGTGTTGGTGTGCATCCAAGGACATATGAATAGTATGATCTCTCAAAGGGATCATACATGTTCATTTACTGAATCGGAAAACATAAGCTCACTCATGAGATATTGGGAAGAATCAAATTCCGTACACGGTCATCTTGCTTTGGAAGCTTGACTGAATTTGTGTATTTGATATATGTTATTGGAAAGTATATAATCAACACCTAGGTATGATATATGCTTTTAGAAAGTATATGATCTATACAATTTCCCAATGATCAAATGAGAAACTTAATGATAAAAACCATGAAGGAGACAATCTAAAAGAGATATAAAACTTTAGGTTTATTATTGGTCTTTCAATATGTAGGATGTACATGTATTAGGAATATCTGAGGGTGATGTGATCATAAACGATTGTACAACCATGATGCTTCCATTCATAGGGATTGGATTTTAGTGACTCCTCTCAATAGAAAAGTGATTTGATCTTGGACTAAATGTTGGACATTGATCTGAATGTGATTTAGATGCAATGAGAAGATTAGATTTGCAGTCTTGATTTAATCAAGAATCTATGAGAGGTCCACAAGATCTGGATTTGAGATGCGATCTTGATATCCAAGTCACTATACGTAGAACAATGTCCTTATCTCCAAGTATCCATGGAGAAAATGTATTATCCTTGAATGAGTTCGTGGATAATTTCATTGTTGATATATGTATTCGAGCATTGAGAAAAAAGGATAATTAAATGTGTTTAAATTATCTTGAATATTATGAATTTGATTCATATTATAAGGAGAGTTATCTTAGATAATTAAATGTGATTTAATAATCAAATATATGAATAATGTAAATGGGATTCATATTATTTGATCACATGAGAATGGAGATCCAAGATGATTAAATGTGATTTAGTTATCATGGATATGAATAATGTGGATAGAACTATCTAATTATTCATATATATTATAAATGTGATTTATAATATATTAGAGAGAGAATATTGTGATCTATATTTGATAATTAATTATTGGTGTGAATTGAATTCACATTGGATGATTAATTGAAAATATAATTTACATTTTATTTTAGGATGTGAATGTGATTTACATTTTTCTCAATGACATGATTGAAATATTCACAAGATAATTATGAATTATATTGTGAAATCATTTTTTGTTGTAAATCTTGAAGATATTTATGAGATAATGAGATCTCATGAGATAATAAGATCTCATGAGATGAGTGACCCATTCTACCTTAAGAGGATGGACAACCACTGACATCCATCGGGATTGAGTGATCGTTCCCCTTTTAGGGTATATGGTCAATCTTCTCATTATCTCCAAGATTGATTATATAATTTGATTTTAAATTAATTTATATTTATTTTTATATATTAATTAAAATTAAATTAATTATTGGTGTGTTTCTACAACAACATCGTGGCCATTGAAAGAAACACAAATAAATCTCATCCATTGATTTTGTGTTGTCCATGGATTGAGATCCATGTATCACAAAATACTATATAAGAAGAGGCAACCCTTCCTCTTCAAATGACAACGAGAAATCAATAGATATGCTATCTCTCTCTCTCTCTCATTCTCTACATGCCAAACCTCTCTCCCTCTCTCTCTCTCTCTCTTTTGATCGTCCACCTTGATGCCCAAGAAGAGAGTCATCATCGCCGCAGCATTGTTGTTATGATGATGGATTGTTTGATTGTGGATATCTGTCTCCTTCGATATGTTTCACTCGTGAAGAAGACATCGGATCTCGTGTGATGAGATCTGGAGATTCGCCGCTTGGATCATCAACATGAATTGTGAGGAGCATGCATCTCATCAACGGACACGCAAGCGTCTCCTCCGTCGAATCGGACTTGAGACAGGAGATCTCTTCCTTTAGAGACTCGAACGGAACCACACGTCAAGAGGTAATCCTAATACTTATTTGTGATTTAGATTAAATGATCCGAGAAGTGTTCTTGGATCTTATGGTTTCATCGTTTGAAAAGTTTTTAAATTCTGTTGTCCAAAGCAACTAGTATGACTAGTCGCTCCTGATCGCATTCGATAAGATCCTCACACTTTCGTGATGCGCTTAAGGATTTTCTCATATGCTTCACCTGTAGTAGATGATTCAGTTTTACATTCTAAATTAAATGTAAAAGATTCAGATGTGAAAAATGCAATTTCTAAGAGTAATAAAGTGCATGCTTCTATTTATGATTCTAAGTCTTCACATTCTTCTATATCTCTCCCTTTCATCCGTGCTCTTACGGCATGAAAGCGCATCGTGAATTAGATTCAAAAAATGATCCCGAAATGGTATAGTTTTACAGAGATAACATTATCTTTAAGGTTTCATTTAATGAGTATGTGGCAAGTCATCCTGCATTTCAGAAATACTTGAAGGTGAGATGCATACCTAGCAGAGTTAGCAGGAATAAATAAAATAGTTATGTCAAGAAACGTGTTCTCTCAGTTGCCACTATATTGTCTCAAGAACCAACAATTGCCAAAGAAGAAGAGAGATTTAGGTGCACATTATGTGGTGAGTCATGTTGATGATATCGTGTTTGCATGCACTCTCTTAGACAATGGCTCTTCGATCAACTTGCTACCCCATGACTTGTATGAGAAACTGAAGATGAGACCTCTATGCAAATCTAGAGCTTTACTTCAGTTCACGGACAAGTCGATGAAGAAGTTTAATGGTGAGATCAAAGATGGCATTGTCTCGATTGAGGTACAAGAGTACAAGGTGGACTTCACTATCCTTGACATGGACATCCCCCATGATTGGAGAGAGTCACATATTATTCTTGGGTGGCCTTTTATTAGGATCGTTGGAACTTCATTCGATTATCGGACATGAATGATGAAGTTCCATTCTCTAGGCAGAGAAGTGGAACTATAGATGAAGCATACAAAATGGCAGTAACCTGATTCAAAGTCTATCACAGATTTCTCTTCATGGTCATAGACAAACTGCAAAATAGTTAGCACAGTTGGGATTCGGATTCGAAACCGGACTATAAAGCGAGACCCTCTCATCTAGAGAGGACAATGTATGTGAAGCGGTTTACAAGACGTTTCTAGAGTTCTTGAGATTTGTAACTCCCTATCCCTTGATGACTTAGAAGTCCCTTTGGACTTGTCGGTTCCTCTTCCTTCGGAACAATCCAGGGAATTAGAGGATGAGTTGGACGTGGCTTTGGTCAAACTACCACATTTCTTTGGCAATATGACTCCTTGTTCTTTAATACAAATGGTGGGCATCATTACAGATAATTCATCTCCACTATGCCGCATAGATCCAGATTCAATAGCCATTCAACAAGATGTTCCCGATGATTCTTCTTTTCCAGAGTTGAAGCCATTACCTCCTACACTTCAGTATTCCTTTCTTGCAGGACCAAAGAACAAGTTTCATGTCATTAGTAGCTCTAGGTTGACTGTAGAGCATAAGACTAGGTTGTTAGAAGTATTGGAGAAAAAATGCAAAGCAATAGGATGGATTGTGTTGTATATCATGAGTATAAACCCCTCTCATTGTTCACAACACATTCACATTGAGAAAAATGCTAGACCTTCTCGTGAATTTCATAGGAGACTAAATCCAAATCTTGAGGAAGTAGTTAAGAAAGAGATAGAGAAGTGGTGTGGAGCCGTGTTTATTTACCCCCATTTCAGATTCCATGTGAGTGGCCCCTCTTCATGTTGTCCCGAAGAAGTCGAAATTCAGATGGTCACCAATGAGGAAGGAGCCGAGATCACAACACGAGTACCTACGTCGTGGCATGTTTGTGTCGATTACAGATGCTTGAATGCCGTAAACAAGAAAGTTCACTTTCTCTTACTGTTTATTGATCAGATTTTGGAGAGATTAGCAGGGAATGAGTTCTTTTGTTTTCTTGATGGGTACTCGGCTGCATCAAATTTCCATCACCCCAGAAGACCAAGAAAAAACACTTTTACTTGTACTTTTGGTACATACACTTTCAAGCGCGTGTCCTTCGAGCTTTGCATTGCCCTAGCTACTTTTTGGTGATGCATTTGGCGAAATGATAGGGGATTTCTTAGAGGTTTCACGGACAATTTCCTGGTTCATGGTGATTCATTCGATTCTTGTTTCACGCACCTAGACCAAGTTCTTTAAAAGGTAGGGAAGTAAATATGGTACTCTCCTGGGAGAAGAGTCATTTATGGTTAAGGAGGGTATTCTATTGGGGAACGTCATCTCTAAAAAGGAAATAGAGTTTGATCCTGCCAAGGTGGATGTGATCAAGAAACTTGATCCGCCCAACCAACATCAAGTTAGTGCGATCATTTCTGGGGCACACTGATTTTATAGATGGTTTATTCAGGTTTTTTCTAAGATTGTCCGACCCCTGACTGAGCTCGTAGGGAAGGACACCGAGTTCTTTGTAGATCACAAGTATCTTGACGCTTTTGAGCTCCTTAAGAAGAAAATCTGTGACTCGTCAATTCTGCAGGCTCCTGATTGATCTCTTTCGTTTGAGATCATGACTAACTCTTCTGATTTTGATATAAGAGTCATACTGGGGCAGCGATGAGATAGGATACCTTTTGTGATTCACTACGCGAGAAAGGTTTTGGACTCAGCACAAATAAATTATACCATGACCGAAAAAGAGATGCTTGTTGTAGTTTGGTCTTTAGAGAAGTTTATGTCTGTTATTCTTAGCTCTAAAGTGGTAGTGTATATCCAACCATTCATCCATTAGGTATCTCATGGAAAAGAAGGACAGAAAGGCACGTCTTCTTAGGTGGATATTGTTACTCCAAGAGTTTAATTTGAGAATTGAGGATAAACCTGGAGTCAAGAATGTAGCGGTTGATCATCTTTCAAGGATTGAGACAAAGGACTCCATTGATTCTGAGCCAATTCGAGAAACATTTCCAGGTGAGTCGATTTGTCTTGTTGACTCACTCCCATGGTATATGCCAACATGGTAAACTACCTTGTCTCCACGCAAGTTCCCCATGGTTGGTCTAGGAGCAATATAAACCGGCTCAAGTCGAATTCGAGGAAATATCATTGGGAGGATCTGTTTCTTTTCTTTGAAGGACTGGATTGTGTCTGGAGAAGATGTATTCCTCAGTATACCAGAGTGTCCTCATGTAATATCATTTACTTGAGGTTAGAGGACACCATTCAGGAAAAAGAACCGCACATAAGGTGCTACGATGTGGTTTGTTCTGGATGACCTTGTTTAGAGATGCCACTAATTTGTATGGTTGTGCCGTGTTTGCCATAGGATGGGAGGGATTGTTTGTTCTAGAGATGAAATGCCCATGCAGCCTGTGATTTTCTGTGATGTATTTGACGCTTGGGACATAGATTTCACGGGCCCCTTCTCTAATAGATGATTTTTTAGTATATCTTGTTAGCGGTGGATTATTTGTTGAGATGGGTGGAGGTCATTCCAACTCGAGCTGCAGACAGTAGGATTGTCTTCAAGTTCATAAAGGATCATATTATTTCATGGTTCGAGGTACCTAAAGTTATGTTCTTTGATGCAGGTAGCCATTTTGTGAATAGACATGTGAAATCTTTAGCAAATGATTATGATTTTGAGCATGGAGTAACTAGTTCTTACGACATATAGTCGAATGACATGGCAGAGGTTTCAAATAGGGAGGTGAAGAGCATTCTTCAAAAGTTAGTCCATCCTTAAAGGAAGATCTGATCTCATTTGTTAGACCAAGTTCTGTGGGCTTATAAGACGGCTTAGAAGATACCTCTTGGCACTTCATCTTTTAGAATGGTATACGGCAAGCCATGTCATTTTCCTGCTGAATTGGATCATAAGTCTGAGTGGGAAATAAAGAAGATCAACTGGAGATGTCACTTAGAGAAATTATGTAGAGACCTTGTCCTAAATGAGTTGGTGGAAATTCGTAACTGAGCATATGACAATAGCTTGATCTGTAAGGACAAAGTTAAAAAGTGACATGATGCGCATATTAGATGCAAGAACTTTATCTTGGGACAAAAGGTATGGTTGTTTAATACAAAGTTAAAGATTTTCCACCAGAAACTTAAATCAAAGTGGACAGGTCCTTTTATAGTAAAGGAAGTGCATAGAAATGGCAGTGCAGAGATTTTAGAGCTTTCAGTGAACGCACCTTCCTTTGTGGTTAACGGGAAGTTACTTAAGCGTTTAAAAAATAAAAGGAATGATTAATGCCCATTGAAGTGATTAACTTCATGGCTAGTGATTCATTTTCAGAGTTTTCAGAAAATGCATGATTCATCGGCATAGATTCACATTAAAAGATTCAACATCAGCATATTCTTATTCTTTATGACTTCGTTCTTGTAGATTTACTTTGACTTTTATTCTTTTTTCTTCCTATACTTAGGCTATTTTTAGCTTAAGTATAAGGGAGAATCTGTCTCTACATTCTTCATATTTTTTTATTCTTATGCTTATTCTTCGATCTCTTCTTTGTGTTTACCTCTTTTTCTTTACTTGGGTTTTTGTAAACCTAAGTATAGGGAGACCATACTTGTTTATTCATTTTGACTTATTCTTTTCTCACTCCCACATATGTATTATTTTTTATCATCAGTTTTTGCATTCTTTCATACTTAGTTGAGCTATGGCTTCATTCACATTGTGCTATGAGGATAAGCAAATGATAAGTATAGGGGATGTACCGTATATATTGCATATATACTTTAGCCATAGCTCATTTTTCGTAAAAATCATAATAGGGCTAAGGGTATCGTGTTATATATTTGAACCGATGTTTGTAAAAAGGATTTGAAAAATGATTTTTAAAAGTTGTATACATATTTTTACATGGTTTTCAAAATGTTTTACTTGGTTTTAAAATTATGGTTCTACTTCTTTTGAAAAATCTTCTATAAACTATTTGAAAAATTTATATCTATGTGACTATATTTGTACAAAGTTTGCAAAAATTCATTTCAAAAGCTAAGGGTGTGTGGGAATTAACCTAACTCTTATAAATAATTTTTAACTTAAATTTATTAAAATTAAATAAAAAAATAGATAATAATTAATTCTATTATGTCTCTTCAGTCTCCTTTAGTGTCTTAGATTCCTAAGAGGTTGCGATTGTTTACTGAACAGATTTGTCGGTAGCCTATATATGGTTGTTCAATCTTAGAGAGCCTACATGGAGGAAAGTCTTTATTTCAACTCGATATTTTACAAGATCAAGTCGATCAAGAATTCAGTGAAAAGAGTAGTGCTAATTGAGGAAGATGATTTATTGATAGAAGAATTAGACATGGAGGTGCTAATACCATTTCTTGAGGATGTTCAATTTATGGATTATCGTATTTCTTGTAAGTTGGGCCATCCTTGTGTGTCTAGTTTTTCTCTCCAAAGGAAAAACCCAAAAGTCTATTGCACGATTCCAAAGTTTGATTCATCTTCTCATGATTGTGAAGAATTTCGAGGCTTCCCACATGGATACGGATATCACTTTTGAGGAAGAATGTCATCATTCTAAAAGATTTAAATTTCAAGTCAATGATGATCTTTCTTATTTCTATTCCGAAGTGTTCTCTGTTAAGAGGAAGCAACTGAACAATAAGGCAGCCTGTGATTTTAAATCTCGAAGATCCAATCTCAATTTCTAAGGAACATAAGTCTATTTTGTTGTATTGGGTATCTTAATGTAGTCTATGTTGTTGTGTTGATTTGTCAAGGGTATCCTTTATGTTGTCTTTATCTTAATAAAAACTAATAATTTCCACAATTCTTTTCTGAATAACTAACTCGTTAACTTATTAATTTGTGTTTTTCTCTAACACTTTCACTATCCATTTAAGGCTTGAGATGATCTTTAACACTAGGTTTGAGGACTTCATAGAGCTATCATGTCTAAATCATTAGGGTCTTGGAACTAAAAATTCAAACTTCCCTAATTAGAAGATATGTATGCTATATTCCATGCTTAATCTCCTTTAAAGACTTTGACTATCACTCACATGCATGGCTGCATTCATGATTGAGATGAGTCGATTTATCACTGAGGAGATTAGGATTTGAGGCTTGAATTTGGACTTGATCTATATGATGCTCGAAGCTGGGATAAAATTAATGATGACTTCATGAAATCTATGTTTCAGTAGCTTAGTCAGTATGGGACATGATTCTCATACTATATCTTGACTTTGACCTAAAATGTCACGGTGTGGTGACATAAAATTAATAAGTTGATTAGTGTGCGCCGATCCTTAGTAAAAACAGTGGAGCTAGCCCAAAAAAAAGTTCCCTCACAAAAAAATGATGAAAATCTCAATACATTACGAAGATACATCATATGAGCTTGCATTCAAGGCGACGCTCCCCACCTTTTAAGTGTCCACGTGGACCAAATCTTAAGCATTTATGAGTCGAGCTAGTACATCACAAATGGATCTGCTTTGTTACCGCTACAAGTTTCGATGCAAGTATACTAGATACTTTAAAAAGATGCTCCCTGGTGTATTCCGAGGAAAACAAGTACATACGGCTCAATCTCTTTTAGTGGACACATTGATTGGTAAATAAAAAATATATAATTGTGTTGAGTATTGACACTTAAGAGAAACCTTGTTCCAATGAGAGGAAGAGAAAAGAATTGCACAATCATATTTTCCTCCATTATCCGGCCCACCATAAACACTTTTAAGTCTGACAATCTAACGAGATAGTGGATTGAAGCATGACTAGATTTATTCCCTAGTGTTGAGGGTTATGTCCTATGGAGAGCTTCTGAGAATGGAATTTTCGATGATATCGAGAGTCTATTCTTATAAGTGCAGTCAACACTAAGTCATACTTTTATTTATATGTACATTGAGAGTCTGACAATTAGAGGAGTTGAATTCCTTTTGATTGACACGTGGATCAACTTAGAGTCTTAGGATTTCTAAAGCTAGTGTTTTAGGTGAAATCGAGCCTTGTAAAATCACACGTCCATGTCAAGATCTCACCAATTAAGCTAATTATCTAATTAGTTATTTATTTATTATCTCAAGGACGAGTTTAGCTTAAGTATAGGGGGTGATAAGTCTCATATTTATCTACATTATGTTATAATATTATCTCTCTAGTTTAAGCTATTCACCCAGATTCATTTACTATTAACACTAATAAATAATCTGTGTGTTATAAATAATTGACCCAAATTAATATATATTACATAACCCTATTATTGTGCTATTATTCTATGTACTTATTTCTCATTAAAAATCAAATAAAAATAGTATAGCATTGCATATAAATAATTTAACATAAAACGTAATTCAAAAATACAAAAAATATCAAAAGAAAATAAAAAGAAAATTGTTTTTATTGTTTTAATGTGGATTTAATTTTTTATTGATGTATGGTTGACCTCTTTCTCATTGTTTCTAGAGATCTACAACGTTCATGTTTTACATTTTTCCTATTCATCTCCTAATTATTCCTTTTCCTATTTTCTTTGATTTTTACTTTTTATTCCCATTGGGCCACGTGGTGTGATCTGTGTGCACCACGTGGCCAACCTTATTTCTCCTTGTGCCTTGATCTTTAGCCATTGGGTCTCTACTGAGATCCAATCCTAGCCATCACTAGGCACCTCAATTCCAGATGTCTGATCTGTTTCAATCAGATTCTATCTAAGCCTTCAATCCACGCCCATGTCAAGATCTCACCAATTATGCTAATTCTCTAATTAGAGTCTTAGGATTTGTAAAGCTAGTGTTCTAGGTGAAATCGAGCCTTGTAAACTCACACGTCCATGTCAAGATCTCACCAATTAAGCTAATTCTCTAATTCATTATTTATTTATTATCTCGAGGACGAGTTTAGCTTAAGTATAGGGGGTGATAAGTCCCATATTTATCTACATTATGTTATAATATTATCTCTCTAACTTAAGCTATTCACCCAGATTCATTTACTATTAACACTAATAAATAATATGTGTTATAAATAATTGACCCAAATTAATATATATTATATAACCCTATTATTGTGTTATTATTCTATGTATTTATTTCTCATTAAAAATCAAATAAAAATAGTATAGCATTGCATATAAATAATTTAACAAAAAACGTAAAAATACAAAAAATATCAAAAAATAAAAAGAAAATTGTTTCTATTGTTTTAATGTGGATTTTATTTTTTTATTGATGTACGGTTGACCTCTTTCTCGTTGTTTCTAGAGATCTACAACGTTCATGTTTTACATTTTTTCCTATTCATCTCCTAATTATTTCTTTTCCTATTTTCTTTGATTTTTACTTTTTCTTTAATTCCCATTGGGCCACGTGGTGTGATCTGTGTGCACCACGTGGCCAACCCTTATTTCTCCTTATGACTTGATCTTTAGCCATTGGTCTCTACTAAGATCCAATCCTAGCCGTCACTAGGTGCCTCAATTCCAGATGTCTGATATGTTTCAATCAGATTCTATCTAAGCCTTCAATCCACGCCCAAATCCAGGTTGTTGGATCTTAATCCAATGGTCCATAGGTCGTCTTCAGCCTCTGACCTTCCCCCTTCACGAATAACCACCGTCTAACAACTTAACCTTCACCGTTTTTTCTTAGCATTCTCCTACAACCACCCGACCAATCGCCATCGCCAACTTCTAACCCTAAATCCCTTCTCCTTCGCCAACCACTTAACTTCTCTTATCTCTCTCTATCGCTAGTTAAGGGAGATTGAAAATACCCCCTTCCTCAAACCTCCTGCAACCTCCATCTTCACAAAAATCCTCCTCCACCTTCAGTATCCTCCATACGCCATTCAGAGCGCCACTTCCTAGCATCAAATCGATAGTTCTCAATATTACAATTTAGCCCCTCTTTTGTGCATGCACTGCATGTGTGTTTTGGAGAAAGTATCATATTATTTCATGGTTCGGGCTACCTAAAGTTATGATTTCTGATGGGGGTAGCCATTTTGTGAATAGACATGTGAAATCTTTAGCAAATGACTATTGTTTTGAGAATAGAGTAACTAATTCTTACGACCATAGTCGAACGACATGGCAGAGGTTTCAAATAGGGAGGTGAAGAGCATACTTCAGAAGCTAGTCCATCTTTATAGGAAGAACTGATCTCAGTTGTTAGACCAAGTTCTGTGGGCTTATAGGACGACTTAGAAGACACCTCTTGGCACTTCACCTTTTAGAATATATATGGCAAGCCATGTCATTTTCCTGCTGAATTGGATCATAAGTCTGAGTGGGCATTGAAGAAGATCAACTAGAGATGTCACTTAGGGAAATTATGTAGAGACCTTGACCTAAATGTGTTGGTGGAAATCTGTAACTGAGCATATGACAATAGCTTGATCTGTGACGACAAAGTTAAGAAGTGGCATGATGCGCATATTAGATGCAAGAACTTTGTCTTTGTACAAAAGGTATGGTTGTTTAATGCAATATTAAAGATTTTCCACCGGAAACTTAAAATCAAAATGGACAGTTCCTTTTATATTAAAGGAAGTGCATGGAAATGACAGTGCACAGACTTTAGAGCTTTCAGCAAATGCACCTTCCTTTGTGTTTAACGGGAAGTTACTTAAGCATTTGTGGAATAAAAGGAAAGATTAACTCCCATTGAAGTGATTAACTTCATGGCTAGTGATTTAGTTTCAGAGTTTTCACAAAATGCATGATCCATCGGCATAGATTCACATTAGATTGCTAAGAGGTTGCGATTGTTTACTGAACTGACTTCTCCTTACCTTTTATAAGGTTGTTAAATCTTAGAGAGACTACATGGAGGAAAGTCTTTATTTCAACTCGATATTTTGGGAGATCAAGTCAATCAAGAGTTCGGTGAAAAGAGTAATGCTAATTGAGGAAGATGATTTATCGATAGAAGAATTAGACATGGAGGTGCCAACACCATTTCTTGAGGATGTTCAATTAATGGATTATCGTATTTCTTGTAAGTTGGGTCATCCTTTTGTGTCTAGTTTTTCTCTCCTAAGGAAAACCCAAAAGTCTGTTGCACGATTCCAAGGTTTGATTCGTCTTCCCATGATTGTGAATTATTTTGAGGCTTCCTACATGGATATGGATATCATTTTTGAGGAAGAATGGCATCATTCTAGAATATTTAAATTTCAAGTCAATGGCGATCTTTCTTATTTTGATTCTGAAGTGTTCTCTGTTAAGAGGAAGCAACTAAAAAATAAGGCAGCCTGCGATTTTAGACCTCAAAGATCCAATCTCAATTTCTAAGGAACGTAAGTCTATTTTTTTTATTGGGTATCCTAATGTAGTACGTGTTGTTGTGTTGATTTGTCAAGGGTACCCTTTATGTTGTCTTTCAACAACAACAACAACAACAAAGCCTTTTCCCACAATTATGTAGGGTCGGCTACATGGATTCTTCACCTCCATTCAGATCTATCTTGGGTCAATCCTGAGCTTACATCCAAGAAACTAAGATCCCTTTATATAGTCTCTTTCCCACATTTCTTGGGTCGTCCTCGCCCTCTCTTAGCCGGCTCAACATCCCAACGCTCGCATCTCCTAAACGGTGTATCAGTTGATCTTCTTTGTAAATGACCAAACCATCTTAAGTTGTTTTCTTGCATCTTATCATCGATCGAAGGTACACCAACTTTCTTTCTAATTGTATCATTTCGAATATGATATTTACGTATGTATCCACACATCCACCTTAGCATTTTCATTTCTGCTACAACCATTCTCTGCACATGTCTATGGTTTACATGCCAACATTCAGATCCATAGAGCATAGCAGGTCTCACAGATGCTTTGTAAAACTTTCCTTTAATTTTTAAAAGAATTTTCTTATCAAAAGAATAGCATAGGCTCCTCTCCACTCTAGCCGGCCTGCATTTATTCTATTAGTAACATCTCCATCATGTTGCAAAATAGATTTCAGATATCTAAAAGAATCGCTCTCCAAATGTTATCGTCATCAATCTTCACATCGATTCCTTCACTATTGCTTCCATCAAAGGTGCACTCCATATATTATTTCGTAGCCCTACTTATACGATAACCTTTAGTCTCCGATTTATGTCTCCATGACTCAAGCTTCTCATTTTCTCCATCTTTAGTCTCGTCAATAAACACAATATCATCAGTAAATAACATGCACCAAGGTAACTCATCTTGAATGTGACTTGTCAACTTGTCCATAATCAAAGTAAAAAGAAATGGATGCAAAGTTGAACCTTGATGTAAATCAATGTTGATGTCAAAATAGCCAGTCTTCCCATACGGGATCATTAAACAAGATAAAGCCCTATCATACATGTCCTTTATCTTAATAAAACTAATAATTTCCTTAATTCTTTTCTGAATAACTAACTCGTTAACTTATTAATTTATGTTTTCTCTGACACTTTCACTATCCACTCAAGGCTTGAGATGATCTTTAACACTAGGTTTAAGGAGTCTATAGACATAGCGTTATCATGTCTAAATCATTAGGGTCTTGGAACTGAAAATTCAAACTTCCCTAATAAGAAGATAAGTATGCTATATTGCATGCTTAATCTCCTTTAAAGATTTTGACTATCACTCGCATGCACGACTGCATTCATGATTGAGATGAGTCGATTTATCACTGAGGAGACTAGGATTTGAGGCTTGAATCTGGACTTGATCTATATGATGCTCAAGACTGGGATAAAATTAACGATGGCTTCATGAAACCTGAATGTCAGTAGCTTAGCCAGTATGGGACATGATTCTCATACTATCTCTTGGCGTTGACCTAAAGTGTCACGATGTGGTGATAGAAATTTAATAAGTTGAGTATTGTGCGCCAATCCTTTGTAAAAATAGTAGAGCTAGCTAAAAAAGGAAGTTCCCTCATAAAAAATGATGAAAATCTCAAGACATTACGAAGCTACATCATATGAGATTACATTCAAGGCAAGCGCTCCCAACCTTTTAAGTGTCCACTTAGATCAAATATTAAGCATTTATGAGCCGTGCTAGTACATCACAAATGGCTTTGCTTTGTTACCGCTACAAGTTTTGGTGCAAGTATACTAGATACATTAAAAAGACGCTCCTTGGTGCATACCCAAGAAAACAAGTACATACGGTTCAATCTCTTTTGGTGGACACACTGATTGGCAAGTAAAAATATATAATTGTGTTGAGTGGCACTTAAGAGAAACCTTGTTCCAATGAGAGGTAGATAAAAGAATTACACAATCATATTTTCCTCCATTATCTGGCCCACCATCTACACTTTTAAGTCTGACAGTCTAACAAGATGGTGGATTGAAGCAAGACTAGATTTATTCCCTGGTGTTGACGGTTATGTCCTAAGGAGAGCTTCTGAGATCGGAATTTTTGGTGATATCGAGAGTCTACTCTTATAAGTGCAGTCAACACCAAGTCATACTTTTATTATATGTACCTTGAGAGACTGACAATTAGAGGAGTTGAATTCCTTTTGATTGACACGTGGATCAACTTAGAGTTTTAGGATTTCTAAAGCTAGTGTTCTAGGTCAAATCGAGCCTTGTAAACTCACATGCACATGTCATGATCTCACTAATTAAGCTAATTCTCTAATTAATTAATTAATTATTAGCTCGAGGACGATCTTCGCTTAAGTATAGGGGTGGTAAGTCCCATATTTATCTACATTATGTTATAATGTTATCTCTCTAACTAAAGATATTCACCCAGATTCATTTACTATTAATACTAATAAATAATATGTGTGTTATAAATAATTGATCCTAATTAATATATATTATATAACCCTATTATTGTGCTATTATTCTATGTATTTATTTCTCATAGCAATTTTGTGAATAGACATGTGAAATCTTTAGCAAATGATTATGGTTTTGAGCATATAGTAACTAGTTCTTACGACACACAATCGAACAACATGGCAGAGGTTTCAAATACGGAGGTGAAGAGCATTTTCAAAAGCTAGTCCATCCTTATAGAAAGAACCGGCCTCGGTCGTTAGACCAAGTTCTGTGGGCTTATAGGACGGGATACAAGACACCTCTTAGCACTTCACCTTTTAGAATGGTATACGACAAGCAATGTCATTTTCGTGTTGAATTGGATCATAAGTCTGAGTGGAAATAAAGAAGATCAACTGAAGCTGTCACTTAGGGAAATTATTTAGAGATCTTGATCTAAATAAGTCGGTGGAAATCTGTAACTGAGCATATGACAATAGCTTGATCTATAAGGACAAAGTTAAGAAGTGGCATGATGCACATATTAGATGCAAGAACTTTGTATTGGGATAAAAGATATGGTTGTTTAATGCAAAGTTAATGATTTTTCACCAGAAACTTAAATCAAAGTGAACTAGTCCTTTTATAGTAAAGGAAGAGCATGGAAATGGCAGTGCAGAGATTTTAGACCTTTCAAGGAATGCACCTTCCTTTGTGGTTAACAGACAGTTACTTAAGCATTTGTGGAATCAAAGGAAAGATAACTCCCATTGAAGTGATTAACTTCATGTCTGTGCCTCAGTTTCAGAGTTTTCAAAAAATGCATATTCATCGTCATAGATTCACATCAGAACATTCAATATCAGCATATTTTTATTCTTTATGACTTCATTTTTATAGATTCACTTTGACTTTTATTCTTTTTCCTTCCTACACTTAGTCTATTTTCAGCTTAAGTATAAGTGGGAATCTGTCCCTACATTCTTCATTTTTTATTCTTATGCTTATTCTTCGATCTCTTATTTGTGTTTACCTCTTTTCCTTTACTTAGGTTTTTCTAAACCTAAGTATAGGGGGAACATCCTTGTTTATTCATTTTGACTTACTGTTTTCTCACTCCTACACATGTATTATTTTTTGGCCATCAGTTCTCACATTCTTTTATACTTAGTTGAGCTATGGCTTCATTCACTTTGTGCTATGAGGATATAGAAAATGCTAATATATGGGGTGTACCGTATATATTGCATATATACTTTAGCCATAGCTCATTTTTCAAAAAAAAATCATAATAGGACTAAGGGTATCATAATATATTTTTGAATTGATGTTTGTAAAAAGGATTTGAAAAATAATTTTTGAAAACTGTATACATATTTTTACATGGTTTTCAAATGTTTTGTTTATTTTATAAAATTATGGTTCTACTTCTTTTGAAAAATATTCCGTAAAATATTTGAGAAATATATATATCTGTGTGACTATATTTGTACAAAGTTTGCAAAAATTGATTTCAAAAGCTGAGGGTGTGTGGAAATTGACCTAACTCTTATAAATAATTTCTAACTTAATTTTTATTAAAATTAAATAAAAATGGATAATGATCAATTCTATTATGTCTTTTCAGTCTCCTTTAGTGTCTTAGATTCCTAAGAGGGTGCGACTGTTTATTGAACAGTCTTGTCCTTAGCCTATATAAGGTTGTTCAATCTTAGAGAGCCTACATGGAGGAAAGTCTTTATTTCAAGTCAATATTTCGAAAGAGCAAGGTGATCTAGAGTTCATTGAAAAGAGTGATGCTAATTGAGGAACATGATTTATCTAAAGAAGAATTAGATATGGAGGTGCCGACACCATTTATTGAGGATGGTCAGTTTAGGGATTATCATATTTCTTGTAAGTTGGGTCATCCTTGAGGGTCTAATTTTTCTCTTCTAAGGAAAACCCAAAAGTTTGTTGCAGGATTCCAAGGTTTGATTCGTCTTCCCATGATTGTGAAGAATTTCGAGGCTTCCCATATGAATATGGATATTGCTTTCATTCTAGAAGATTTAAATTCCAAGTCAATGACGATTTTTCTTATTCTGATTCCAAAATGTTCTCTGTTAAGGGGAAGAAGCTAAAAAATATGGCAGCCTGTGATTTTAAACCTCGAAGATCCAATCTCAATTTCTAAGGAATGTAAGTATGCTTTGTTGTATTGGGTATCCTATTGTAGTCCATGTTGTGTTGATTTGTCAAGGGTACCCTTTATGTTGCCTTTACCTTAATAAAAACTAATAATTTCCTTAATTCTTTTCTGAATAACTAACTCGCTAACTTATTAATTTGTGTTTTTCTCTGACACTTTCACTATCCCCTCAAGGCTTGAGATGATCTTTAACATTGGGTTTAAGGAGTTAATAGACATAGAGTTATCATGTCTAGGATCTTGGAATTAAAAATTCAAACTTCCCTGATTAGAAGATATGTATGCTATATTGCATGCTTAATCTCCTTCAAAGAATTTGATTATCACTCACATGCACGACTACATTCATGATTGAGATGAGTCGAGGTATCACTGAGGAGACTAGGATTTGAGGCTTGAATTTGAACATGATCTATATGATGCTCGAAGATGGGATAAAATTAAAGATTGCTTCATGAAACATGAGTGTCAGTAGAATATCCAATATGGGATATGATTCTCATACAATCTCTTGACTTTGACCTAAAGTGTCATGATGTGGTGACATAAAATTAATAAGTTGATTAGTGTGTGCCAATATTTAGTAAAAGAAGTGGAGCTAGCCCAAAAAAAAGGATGTTCCCTCACAAAAAATGATGAAAATCCCATTACATTATGAAGCCACATCATATGGGCTTACATTCAAGACGAGCGCTCTCATCCTTTAAATGTCCCCTTGGACCAAATCTTAGGCTTTTCTGAGTCGAGCTAGTACATCATAGAGAGCTCTGCTTTGTTAGTGCAAGTTTGGGTGCAAGTATATTAGATACTTTAAAAAGACGCACCCTGGTGTATTCCCAGGAAAAAATACATATGACTCAATCTCTCTTATTGGGCACACTGATTGGTAAATAAAAAAAATATAATTGTGTTTAGTATTGACACTTAAGAGAAACCTTGTTCCACTGAGAGGAAGAGAAAAGAATTACACAATCATGTTTTCCTCCATTATCTGGCCCACCATCTACACTTTTAAGTCTGAAAATCTAAAGAGATGGTGTGTTGAAGTAAAACTAGATTTATTTCCTGGTGTTGAGGATTAGGTCCTAAGGAGAGCGTCTGAGATTGAAATTTTTGGTGATGTCGAGATCTACTCTTATAAGTGCAGTCAACACTAAGTCATACTTCTATTTATATGTACATTGAGAGTCTGACAATTAGAGGAGTTGAATTCCTTTTTATTAATATGTGGATCAACTTAGAGTCTTAGTATTTCTAAAGCTAGTGTTCTAGGTCAAATCGAGCCTTGTATACTCACATGCACATGTCAGGATCTCACTAATTAAGCTTTGATTAATTAATTATTTATTAGATCAAGGATGAGCTTAGCTTAAGTATAGGGGGTGATAAATCCCATATTTATCTATATTATGTTATAATATTATCTCTCTAACTTAAGCTATTCACTCATATTCATTTACTATTAACACTAATAAATAATAGGTGTGCTATAAATAATTGACCCTAATTAATATATATTATATAACACTATTATTGTACTATTATTCTATGTATTTATTTCTCATTAAAAACCAAATAAAATTTAGTATAACATTGTATATAAATAATTTAACATAAAACCTAATTCAAAAATACAAAAAATAACAAAAGAAAATAAAAAGAGAATTTTTCTCTTGTTTTAAAGCGTATTTAATTTTTGTTGATGTATAGTTCATCTCTTTTCTCGTTGATTTCTGCAAGAAAGTGGTAGATCTCATCCAGATCTACGACTTTCATGTTTTATATTTGTTCAATTCATCTCCTAATTATTTCTTTTTCCTATTTTCTTTGATTTTTTACTTTTTCTTTAATTCCCATTGGGTCACGTGGTGAAATCTCTGCGCACCACATGGCCAGCCCTTATTTCTCCATGTGCCTTGATCTTTAGCCATTGGACCTCTACTGAGATCCAATCCCAACCGTCCCTAGGCGCCTCAATTCTACTCGTCTGATCTGTTTCAATCATATTCTATCTGAGCCTTCAATCCATGCCCAAATCTAGGTTGTTGGATCTTAATACAATGGTCCATAGGTCGCCTTCAACCTCTGACCTTCCCCATTCATGCATAACCCCGTCTAACCACCTAACCTTCACTGTTTTTTTAGCATTCTTCGACAACCACCCGATCAATTGCCATCGCCAACTTCTAACCCTAATTCCCTTCTTCTTTGCTAACCCCTTAACTCCTCTTATCTCTCTCTATTGCCAGTTAAGGGTGATTGAAAATACTCCCTTCCTCAAACCTCCTGCAACCTCCATCTTTACAAAAACCCTCCTCCACCTTCAGTACCTCCATCTGCCATTCAGAGTGTTACTTCCTAGCATCAAGCCTCTCCAAGTAAAAATTCTCAATATTACAATCCAACCCCTCTTTTGTGCGTGCACTGAATGTGCATTTTGGAGAAATTACCGATAAACCTTGAATATTTTTCTACATTTTTATTTCAACCTTTTGTGTTAATTGCATACTAGCCTCTGCAGGTTTTTTATATTGCATTTAAGTCCAATTTTGGAATAAAAACTCTATGTTATAATTTTAACTATGTCCCTAGATTGCATCTTGAATAACTTTTTATATAATGATCCAAATGAAGTGATTTTGATCTTGTATGAAAGATAGTTAAATTTCTACATGTTGGAGTGTCTGAATTATTAATTTAACACGTAATTCACACATCTACAGCTAGAAAACTTAATTGATAACCAAGTGTCTCTTCATTTGAATGAAAATTGACATATGTACATTAATTGATCTATTAATTCCTTTGATTGCGTCATTGTTTATGATCATTAATATAGCGACTAATCTCTTTAATCCCTATTAATACATCATTAATTAATTATTTGGAGTCTTTCTCATTAAATACACAAAATAAAGCTTTGAGTAACTTGATGAATTAAGACATAGTCTCCTCTAAATTTGGATTGCTATCTTTGATTAAATGTGTTATTGGTAAATTCAGGAGCTTTAATTATATCGTGTATCATTGTGCATTATTTGTGTATTGTTGTCTTCATTTAAACTACTTGCATAAAAACCTTTTAAAAATTGCATTTATTTTGTGTATTGCATCTTCTCAAAGAAATTATCTTCCGAATAGCTATATTAAATGTTGAACACTTAATAATAAATCATAAATTGCTGGTGTCCTTGTGTTCGACTTGGAATTCCCAAGTTTATAAATTTAAGCCGAGAAACTCTGCATGGAGATACTTCTCTCGATTCTATGTAGTTCGCTAAGTGTTTGTACTGCAACGAGTACTTTTTAGCATACACATTTAGCGAATTCAATTGGGGACAAAGTAATAGCAAGGTCAACTAGACCTTAAATCTCATCGTTGAAGAGGTCTTCGCCTGAAGGAACAGGGTCGTTGTCACCTCCCCTAATCCTCGACTCTCTCTCTCACTTTACAGGTCGAATATGGTGGATGGTGATGGAGATGGGGGGCAGTATAACTTTATAGGAAGAGGAGGAGCGTAACGATGATGCATGGAGGTAGAGGAGGTGAGCGACCGTTGTGGGAGGACGTGTAACAGTGGAGGCAGCGGAGTTGGGTAACAGCTGGGTCGAGGAAGTGAGAGGGAAGGGACAACACATACTACGTATGTGCAAGAGGGAGAAGGGAGTCAACACATGTTGCACACATGCTTGGAGAGGGAGAGGGGAGGGGTCACGTGCGGGACATGTGACCTGGAGAGGGAAGAGTAAAGAGAGAGAAGGGAGAGAGAAAAAAAGAGAAAAGAAGGAGAAAGGAAAAAGTAAATAAAATAAAATAATAAAATAAAATAATAAAATAAAATAAAAATAACTAAACGAGGGGTAACACGTGTCACTCCCAAAAAATTGAAAATTCAATAAAAAGAAAATTCAATAAAAATAGTAAATGAAATCAAATCAAAAAGTGGTTAACGTGAAAGGTGTTCATCTCGATGAGAACTATAATTTTGTGAAGAGGTCTAAACCAAGAAATTCATCAGTGCAAAAATTTTTTTGATGTACTCTATAGATAATAAAATAGTGTATTTTCATATTTTGTGTTTTTTTGTATTTTAATTTGATTTTAAATTAGTGAGTTAATTTATATACAATTTATGCATAATTAATATAATTTTTATGGATTTTTTATAGGTTAGAAAAGGTGAAATAAAAACTACAATGATAAAATATGTACAAAATATACAATGTCAGATTTTCTATTTTTCTATGATTTTCTTATTTTTATGAGTCTTGACTCTTTATGTTAAATTAGTAATTAATTAAATAATATAATAGAGAAATAATTAGTTCAAAATATTTTATTTTTGTACATAAAATAATAAGCTCAAATAAGTTCAGTAAATTTAGTGAATGCTAATAAATCAATTTTAGGGGATTTAATTTATGATTTTTTAAGGGCTTTCTGCTAAAATCTCCACATAAAGTAGAGAATTATTAATGGATTCATCACCATATCCCAAACTAAGCAAATCCACCTCATTTTGAGTAAACTAGTAGCACATTCTATGGTGACCAGCATGCCCCCATTTGGATCTTACAACCTTTAACCTCCAGACTCTTGCTTCTAGTCTTCTTGTTATTAGACCCCTTTTGTCTACCATGAAGGGATAGCCTAATCATGGCATATGTTGCAGCATGTTTTTCATTGTGAAGCTTTGACTTTTAACCCCAAAATGCAGATAAATTGATGGTTACCAAATGGGTGCATCGCACTAGAAAAATCACTAAAAAAACTAAATTTGACCTTCTGCTCTAACCTAACTCTATTATGCATTTCATACTCTTTTTTATGTTTTAAATATTTTTTAATGATTTTTCACTTTATTCTTGGCTTGAAGCATTTTGTGAGAGGCATTTCTTCTTAAATACAAATAAACTTTGACTGGGGATTCATATCATAAGTCATTCTCAATAAAAGCTTTCTTCATGTGTAGAATAAAAATACTAGTAAGATGTGTGCTTGTAAATAGTTTGGACTGCATCAGATGTAGTTCGGATAGCGAAAGATGATAAACCTTTAGTTGAACAAGCCCAAGCACATGATGTAGACCTTATGTTGGATGAACCTATATAAGCTCTATGAATCATGGTTTGCTTATTGTAGATTGCTTATTGTGATCATTGAACCATAATAGTTTACATTTATCGATTTTATATAGAATACTATTCACCCCCACTCTAGTGTTCCTTCGATACATATCCATTCAATAGTGTTGTTATACATCAAAGGCTATAACATTAATACAAATTACTGTTTGGAGACAGATGGAGATTTTTTCTTCTTAGTCCTACTGATTACGCGAAATCCCGAACAACTGAGGTAAAGGTATAAAATGAGGTCGTTGCGACCTCAGTCACTCGAATGCGTCAATCAAGAAAAATCAACCACTCACAGAGATAAAATCAAGCAAGCACAAAATAGAGCGGTCTAGCTATAGGATTAACCTGGTATAGCTCCCAGGGTCGAACACAAGGAGCACAGATTGGCTAAATAGCCTACGATGTAGTCAGAAATCCAAGAGAATCTTTTTTAATGGTTTTTATTTGTTTTTATATTTTTTTAGATTTTTTTAAATGATGAGAAAATTAAAGAAGGTAAATACAAGGGAACTTCAACAATTTATTACACACACCAAAAATGATGCAAAAATTCCAGAAAATTGATTTTTAGGTTTTTTAAGTTTTTTACTGTTTTTGGTGAATTTTTGGAATTTTTCTAATGGGTAAATTATTTATTAAAAATCAAACAATGCGAAAAACAAAGGGGACTGTCCAGCAAGGCTTAAGACCCAAAAATAAAATACTCTTGGATCTCAAAAAGCCCTAAAGGTAATTTTCCTATAATCTAGAAAGAATAAGGAAAATTTAGGCACCCTAATTATTGTTTTTGGATTTTTAATTTATTTATTATACTTTTTATGAGTTTTTAGGGGTTTTTCAATTTTTAGGGTTTTTCAGTGATGAAAATTAACCAAAATTGGCTAGAAAATCAAACAACAAGTAAACTACAGTATCTAATTTTTTTAGAATTTTTGGTGGAGTTTTTATAATTTTTTGGTATTTTTAAAGTCAAACAGTGGCAGAAATAGGGGTTTTTGAATTTTTAAAAATAATAAATGAAATCAAAATTGTCCTCAAAAATCATAGAAATTCCTACACCATGGCAGGAGCCATGTGTCAAAATCTCATTGGATTTGGAGGTCGTTTGATATTTTATTCAAAAATAAAGGTGGGGCACTGTGCACAGGGACCTGTGTGCAAATACCCAAAAGTTCTGGGGTCCTGGTGCAAAATACCCAAGAAGTCACGTGCCAAGCACGTGCCTGGGGCACTCAAGGACCTAAATGTAATAAAAAAAAGTCCCAAGGACCTATTGATAACTCGTATCAAAAGTCCAGGGGGCTCAGTTGCAATTTACCCAAAATAAAACGCACATGCGCATAATCAATGCTCACAGGGGTATATATGCAATTACTCAAAACTTTTTATTCAATGAATAACATCCAGAACTACAAGGGGTCTTATGCAAATATCCCAAAGTAACACGTGACGAAGCACGTGGTTCACTACTGGCAGGGGTATAAATGCAAATAAAATAAATAGCAGGGTCCCACATGCAAATTATCCCAAAACTAAACAACTGACTCGACAACTTACAGGACTAAAAATGAAACTACAAACTACGAGGCGGGCCTACGATATTTACCCCTTTATTAGCCGACGGTCAGATAGGCGCCACGTGTAGGCTGGACGGTCCGGATGTGCTGCGCCTCTTCTCTTTTCGTCCCTTCGGCTCGATCAACGGCTGGGAGAGGTCCACGTGGAAGATCAAGCGGTGCTGGGCTCGGGTGCCTCTCTCCTCGGCTGCAACGGTCCAGATGAGATCCTCAGATGGATCGACGGCTACTGCTCCTCTATAGATCGACGGCTGGGATTAGAACTGGAGCGGAGGCCTCATCGGACGGCTCTGGAGGATGGTGAAAGAACTGATGGCCGGCGAACCTCGCCGGCCTCGTGCGTGGACTCCGGTCCTCCTCAGCTGCTGCTACTGATCAGAACACGTTCCTGGAGACTTCCCGCAGCTGATGGTGTTGGCCGATGCCCCAGCCAAGCCCTGGAGGGGCTCCGGCGAGGCCTAGCGGTGCGAAGCTCCGGCCTGAACTGTGAAGGAGGCTCAGACACCCCCTTTGGACCTGCAAAGTAGTCAAGAAGCTTCGCGGGTCGAGGGCAAAATGCCTCGGCCCAAGAACGCGGGGTGAAGTTGGTCTGTGCTGTGGGGCGAACGAGCTCCGGCGAGGCGGAGACGGTGGAGCTCGACTCCCAGATCCTGTGCGATCTGGGTTGAGTGAAAGTGCGTAGAAGGTGCGTGAGGGAATGGTGAAGATGATGGTCGGTTCGGATGGTCGAGCTATTGCGTGAGATGGCCGGAATCAAGGAAATGCGTCGGAGATACGAATTGGGCGAAATCCTAAATTAGATGAAACTAGAAGGAGCTAAGGTTACCTGGTGGCTGCAGTAGACTATGTTGGAGCTGATCTTGCTCCTGGTCGTAGCTTCGAAGGGCGTCAAGGCCTGAAGCTCGATGCTCAACGCCGGCGGCGGAGCAAGGACGGCGAGAATCGCCGGATCAATGGATTCGCTTCCTCGCCTCACTGCAACAAGGGCTGACGCTTGCTGTCACTCTCGCGGAGCCTATGGAGGTCACTGGGAAGGAGGAGAAGGGCCAAAGATGGGGCGCGGAGGCGGCGGAGGTCGGGATATAAATGGTGACAGGGGCGATTAGGGTTGAGTGGCGACAGCTATAGAAGGCGTGGATTTGATGGCGGAAGATCCGGCGAGGATGATGGATGATTGGCGAAGAATCCGAGCACGGGGGTTGAGTGGGTGACAGCCTGGAGACGCGTGGATAAATCGGCGAAGGAGGCGCGACACGCATCTTCCAGAAAAGGAAGGAGTCCGCGGGGGAGTTGACCGGGGTCAACAGTCCCCCGTGGACCAATCAGGAGCGGCCACGTGTACTTGATTTTTGTTTATTTATTTTAGGGCAGAAATAGGCCGAATTAAAGAAAACTCAAAACATGAAATATTTTTCTTTTATTTTTTTCTATTTTTTGGTGATTTTTATTTAATTTTTGGAAATAAAAATAGGGTAGCTCTATATATAGGTATATGTACACTATATGGATTTTTATTTTTGATTTTTTATTTGTTATTTTTATGTGTTTTTATGCTCATTTTGTATTTTATTTATTTACAACATAAAATGAGGAATAAAAGAATATTTTTATTTTATTTTTATCACTTATATACAAGGGTGAAATAAATGGTTGAATACATTTATATACATGGTATTTATACAATGTATTTTTGTATTTTAATTTTGTGATTTTTATTTGATTTTTGTTTTGTTTCTTTTTATTTATTTTATTTATAAAATATGCCATAGAATATTCACAAAAAGTTCTGAAAATAATTTCATTTATTTATAGGGTTAAATAAATACAAGGGTGATGGTCTATGCACATGGTGAAGGAAGGGTATTTTTGATCTTTTTGCTTTTCATCTTTTTATTTTGTTTTTAATAGTTTCTAAATATACACACAATATGGACAAACATATTTTTGGGTGAGGAAAATATAATTTAATGTATTTACAGAAGTATATACACATGTGAGCCCTATCTCCCTCTACTTTGGCTTTTATGCGGTCAGGCCCATGCTGAGCCCTCCCTTGGGTTAGGTTGCTCAATATTTATTCTAAATATTTCCCTCTTTTTCTTTTTGCTCTTTATTCTTTTATTTTGTGCACAAAAACATGCTAATTATAGGTTTTTACACAATGCATGCTTTTGGTAATTATTTGTATTTACACATATCTACATGTATTTGCAATGGTTTTTGTAGCTAAAATAATAGAATAAAGAGTGATGAATGGGTATTCATCACCTACCATGCATAGTCACACCCCAAGTCATGTGATGTCAAGTATCTTAGGTATCGTTAGGCATGTGAGCTTGAGGCGAACAATCCCTACAATAAATGTTAATTGTAATATTTGATTTATCAATAAAAATTATCGATTTTTTCACTCCCTATCTGAGATTAAATGAATGAATGCACTACAAGATACCTCTGTACAATTAGGGTTATATACCATGGTCATCTTAATGATCATACAGTTGTTGATTCAATAATTGAATCATAGAGGATGGTGCTTAGATGAATATCTAAGGAGTTAAATTAAGGACTCATAAAGCGCCATCAATTGATTATTGAGAGATGATCTCCCAGCCTGAGTAGGAGATAGCAATCCCATGTAGACTTCATGGTCATTGGTATTGAGCATTGAGGAGAGTTCATCCAGTCCTCAATCATTCTCGAGAAGCCGTTCTTAGCCTTGGCTAAGGCAACTATAGATTACGAGACTTTGGAGATCGATTTTTTCACTATATTGGGAGCACTCCGACCTCACTCAATCTTTAATGACACACTATATTCTAAGGTAACCCGTAAATTTGCAGACAACCGTGACCTTCGATAAACAGTCGAGTTATGTCTCTCTATTGCACATGAGATACCGATAGTCCAGACGACCGTTAATTCAGAGACTTCCTACACCTCCACACCACCCACTGCTTACATCATCACCACCGTGGAAGCTTATAGAGAGGACTCACAACCAGAAGCTGCACTTGAGTTGGACATGATCATTTCTGATTTCCTTGACTATTTATATGATCCGATGCATGAGCCAATAAATATAAGACGTCCTTCAAGACTCCTTTGGTTACATCTCCCTTTTGCCTCATTTATGGCAAGCCCTGCCATTTACCTGTTGAGATTAGGCACAAGTCACTTTGGGCTGTCATAGAGATACTTTTGGATCCAGTGAGTATAAGAGATCATAGGAGGGCAGAATTGGCATCCCTGGAGGAGCTTAGAGATGCAGCCTTTTCGAGCAGCCTACATTACAAGGAGCGACTGAAGGAGGGGCATGATTCTCATATCAGCTACAAGCAGTTTGAGCCAGATCAGAAAGTATGGTTGTTTAATGCCAGGATTAGATTATTTCCAGGGAAGTTGCAGAGCAAGTGGAAAGGACCATACCTGGTCTGAAAGGTACATGACAATGGGAGTATTGACATACTGAGATGTCATCTAAGTCTGCCTTTCCTGTTAACGGGCATCGGCTCAAACTATATCTAGATCATGGTCCACTGGTCGTTGGCGTCGCGCCTATTCATTTTGCGTGAGATGTGGTCTTTGATTCACATCTAGTGCATCTCATGCCTGATTATCACTGTCCTCCACCTGGTATAGATCCAGATGTCCATATCATTCCATTCTTTAGTCCCACACGCCATCTGCATCCTATGATTATGCTATACTTAGGGTGTACTTTACCCTAAGTACAGGGAGGGGTGTTGGACTCTTGAGTATTCTTTTGTTTCTTTTTACCTTTGCTTTGATGCCTATACTTAGGGATCTTTCGCCCTAAGTATAGGGGAGGTAAACCCTGTACATCCTATCACTCGAATTTCCCTTCATGTACATCATGCTATACTTAGGATTACTTGATCCTAAGTATAGGGGGAAACACCGAGCTCTCTTCATTCTATTCTTTGATTCGTTGTTGTAGTATACCATTCCTTTTCATTCATCTATACTAAGCACGAGTTATGTATTCTTCATCGCTCTCGATTCACTCTGAGGACATTGTTCGAGCTAAGTATAGGGGTGTCGTATATGTTTCATATATACTTTAGCCATAACTCGTACTTTGTGTGAGTGTGTTAATAAATAAAAGGACTAAAATTTTATTATCTAAAAACCATAAAAATTTAAAATTTTTCCTTGTACATAAAAATTCTTTCTGGCACATACATATCTATTTATAAAAAATTATCTTTGTACAAATGTTTGTAAAAATGTTTTGTGTAAAGAGTTTGTAAATATTTTGATATCAAAATTATGTATATAGTACAAAATTTTTGTAAAATGTTTGAGAAACAAAAGTTTGCAAATACCATTGTGTAAATGTGTGTAAATATTTTGCAAAAGGTCTGCATTCATGCATTCATTCATTCAAACATTTTTCAAAAATTTTGCACATCTTCCAAAAACATGCATCCAAAGACTTTTTGTTTATACTTATACAGTTTTTCTGAATCATAGTTGACATTTAAACTAGCATGGAATTAAATTGGAAAATGGAACTTGGTTAAGACCTTAATCCACATAATTCTAAGAGGATCCTTATAGGGCTTAGGGTTAAGACTTTTTAGGTCCATTTGAGACTTAATTCTTTGGGTCCACTAGGCTATGATCATATGTCATCTTTATGAGCCTAAGTAGAACACTTGACAACACACACATGACTCTAATAGACAATGGCTTTACTTGCACCAGCACCTTACACATGGCTCTCTACGGATGAGGTGGTGAGGAGGCAGTTTCCTTTGGCTTGGGGTAGCATATGAGGGTAGTACTTCTAGGCGGAACCTCTCTTCTTCTTTTAGTGAAGGAAGTGCGTCTCAACTTGGTCTGGTGGTGTTGAGATCTAAAGACAGGAGTTGTGGGTTGCAATAAAGCTTCAAAAGAGGGATAGTCTACTGGATCAAGAAGAAAAACTCGTTATATGTGTGTGTGTGTGTGTGTGCGCGCGCGCGCGTACGTGCATGCGTGTGTGTGTGTGTGTGCTGCACCATGTAGATATGTCGTACATATGCACATAAAAAATGTGCAAAGAAAGAAAAACTCCGAAAAAGTGGTGGGTTTGATTGAAAATAAAATACCCACCGGAGTGTATATAGTCAAATAAAGCAAAGCTTGTGTTACCCGTTCTCATCTCATGAAGCTTGTAGCGGGAGACTTAGCTACACTCGTTGGGCTCCGAAGGATACATGGCTACACTGGTCATGGTTCATTCTCTCCTTCCTCCTCTTATTGAGCCGGTTGAACTTGAACTTAGAAGGGAATACCCTGCTCCTTGAGGAAAGAGCTGCTAGACTAGGGCATTAGAGTTACCTTATTAAGGGAGGGTGTCACTTTGTCATTTCTTACTTGGGGAGATCCATATCACTTACACAATACAAGGAAAGATTCATGGTCATTAGAGTTTGTGTATGTAGACTTATTCTGATCTGGATTGTTGAGGAGTCTTGACCATAGATTGGTGGAACTTAGAGGTTGTTGAGTTTTAAACTTAAGTCAAAATAAGGTTCCGACAAACTAATAATCCAAAGGTCTGACTGAGCTCCATACTTCAATTTAATGAAGGCAAGTTTAATAATCAACCTTGATTACCCTTCTTCTTCTTTTTCTTTCTCTTTTTACTTCTTAATCAAATAAGTGTTTGCTAAGGGACTAGAAAAAGTAAAGTATAGGGGGTGATGAATCCCCCATTCATCACTCTTTATTCTTTTATTTTAGCTAAATATCTTGGCAAAGCATCATGTATATAGTTGTAAATACAATAAATTAACAATAAGCATGCATTTATTAATATTTAATAATTAGCATGTATTTGTGTAAAAATAAAAGAATAAAGAATCAAAGAAAAAGAAGGAAATATTTAGAATAAATATTGAGTGACCTGAACCCAAGAGAGGGTTCAGCATAGGCCTGATCGCAAAAAAAATAAGTAGAGAGAGATAGGGCCACTCTACCTTGTACATATTCACCACCTATGTGTATATAATTTATTTTTACAAAAATAAAAATAAAATGGTGTTTTTATCCCCATGTATATACTTCTAAAAATAAAACAAAAATTAGAAAAATAAAAATAAAATAAAAACAAAATAAAATAAAATTATCTCTCACCTTGTATATAGTACATGAATAGATGCATCACTACCTACTTATTTTATACTTGTAAATAACCAACAAAAATAAAATAAAAATTATTTTATACTCCAAATATTATGTGGTAAATAAATAAAATATAAAGCTGGGGTAATTGAGCAAAATAAGAAAATAAAAATAATTGTATAAAATACATAGGTATTTTATACTTGTATATAATATAATATATTGCATATACCATAAATTATTTTTCAAAAAATAAATAAAAATTACATAAAAATAATTTGAAAAATAACAAACATTTTTCATTTTATACACTTTTTTTATTTAAGGTCATTTACTATTTTTATTCAATTTATAAATATGTTTGTAAATCCTAATTTCTGATTGGTCCACATCAGGCGGTTGACCCCGGTCAACCCCCTCTTCTCGAGCTTGACCCGACCCAACCTCTTCACCGGACCGTCTTCTCACAATTTCCTAGGGCGGATCGTACGTGCCCATGCTCCGATTCTTCGCCCGCACCTTCCCCTTGGATCCAGGATCCTCGCGGATCCCTAGGGAAGCGCAGATCCTTCTCGGTTCTCGCACCCTCGCCCGATCTCTCCAATCACCTAGGATGTGCTATATATTATTCATTTGATTCCCCAACAGCCCAGCTCGCGCTGCACCCCTTCTTAATACCCCAGACTCCTTCCTCGTAGTGACAGACGTCGGAGGACGCCTTCGGTGGTCGGATTGGTGTCCTGTAGCCGCAGCTCAACCTTCATGGCCGGAGAACCGCCGCGAGAAGCCTCCTTCTCCAGCTGCATCGTGGTTGAGGCCACAATCCCGCTATTAACTTCTCCTGGAGCTCAGGATCATACTCGGACCCTCAGGTACACCATTGATCTTCCTTAGCTCCGTCAGTTATCAATCCTTCCATTTATCGCCGTTGTAGCTCCGCCAGCTCCGACCAGCCGGTCGGAGCTTCGTCACCCTCACTCATCCTCTCCGATAAACCCACATGTTCACCCTCCATCTCCTTACGCACCCTGATCACCCTGAGACTCGATCTTCGCATCGAGATTAGGCTCGAGGTTTCCATCTATCGCGATCGCCAGAGACCAATCCCATTCACCGTCGCTTCTCTGCTTTTCAGACCAAATAACCCCGACCGAGCCTTGCTCTGAGTCTAAGATTTACCCTGCAGGTCTTAGTGCGCGTGGAGACACTTCAGTTCACCTTTAACCACCCTCACCGGAGCTCGCCCAGGTCCCAGCCATCGTCACTCTGATCCGACCGTCAGCGACTCCATCCGAGCTGATCATTTGATGCGGAGGACCCTCATGTTTCTTTTGGCCCCGATCGATCGTTCATCAGATTCGTTGATCTCCCTTGGTGCTCCGATAAACATTGCCCAGACGTTGTTCTTCTAGAGCCCCTCTCCACCGTTGGATCAACTCCTTCGCCTAGATGACATCCTCGTCGTCCTTTCACAACAGCTGCCAGGCCGTTAGATGTCAGATCTAACGACCCCCTACCACTGACGTCTCCGACACCTGACGACCGTTGGATCTAACAGCTGACAGAACCAGAGCCGCACATAGCCCGCCACCTGTCCACCCTACGCGCAGCTCACGTGTTACATGGGTAATTTGCTCAGCCACCCTTGCATTTATCTCAGTTTGTCATGTAGTCTGTAAAATAAAAGTATATAGTAGGACATTTTACATTCTTACCCCTGTAGTTTTTTATATTTACTTTTCAGTCCTGTCTGTGTGGACCCACGCGCGTCGTCACATGTTATTTGGGGTTATTTGCATTGCTCATCCTGGACTTATTATCTGTTATGAATTGAATGTTTGATTTTTTTATTTGCAAATATGCCCTGTAAATGATGTTTTCCAGCATGTGCGGAATTTGATGTGAAAATTACAGATTGGATCCTATAGTTTCTTTGTGTGTTATTATTCGGTCCAAAAACATATTTTCTTTGCATATTGGTCCATGTGTGTTGTGTGTTTTATTGTTGATTTAATAAATAGCAAATATTGTCCAAAATTCACGAAATTTTGAGACATGGCTCCTACCATGATGTAGGAATTTTGGTGATTTTTTTGTGTCTTGTCATCATTTATTATTTTTAAAAAATCAAAAATATTAAAAAGTATCACTATTTGTTTTAGAAAATCAACTAAAAATATTAAAAAGTCTTGAAAAAAATCTAAAACAAATCATGCTTGTGTGTTTTGTTGTGTTTAAATTTCTATCCAAGTTTTGCCTTATTCTCATCTATAAAACTCAAAAAAAATGAAAAAGACTAAAAACCTTAGAAAAATCATTAAAAATTTAAAAACTCAAAAAATGTGTATTCTTCTTGTGTAGTTAAGTTTTTGCTTGTAGTTTCACATAAAATTTTTGCTTGAATTTTATAGGCATTTTAAGTAATTTTAGGTTGCCTTTAGATTCCGGTTGTATACTGGTTGTCATGTTTGGCCTTGTTTGATTTTTAGAAAATTAATTTAAAATCAGAAAAATCTAAAAAAAATCGCAAAAACATCAACATATTTTTAAAAACACAAAAATTTTAATTTTGAATTTTTGAGTATTTTTGAGTTATTAAATAATTGTGGGAGTTTTGATTTGTGTTTCCCTTTTAGCCTTTTTCTTATATTAAAAGTCATTTGAAAACTTAAAAACCACCATTCTTTTGCTCTTTTGGATTCTCGACTACTTCGTAGCTTTCGCATTACGTGCTCCTTGTGTTCGACCCTGGTAGCTATACCTGGTAAAAATAAGTAGCAAGACTGCTTGCCACATTTTGATTGTTGATTTCCTTATTTGCAGGTATGTTTTTCTTGATTGACATAGCCTTGTTATTCGGATCGCAACGACCTTAATTATTACTTAACCCGAGTAGCCTTAAGTCCGTCATCAATGGACCTGTGCAAGCAAGTATTTTCGGGTGCTCCTTGGTTGGGTAAGTTGCTCGATTTTCTTTCTATGTACTTTCTTTGGGCTTCCAGTAATCTCCATATCAGTTTTGTTGCAGAGATCAAACCCTTTTGGTCTTGAGCAGGGCCGTCCCTGAGCCTCGTCTCGAGGTGCAATGGCCTAGGGCCCCGCAATTTTGGGGGCCCATTTCTAAATTGTTTACATATAGTTAGTTTTTATTATTTTTATTTCAAATACTAGGTGAAAACAGATCGGATACGGAACAGATATGCCTATTTCTATATCCATATTCGCTTTATCTCTATCGAATACGAATACGAATATGGATATGATTCGGATATGCATTAAGGAAATCGTATCCTTAATAATACGGATACGAATTAGATATTTATCGAATACGAATATGAATCGAATAAAGAGCGAACATAAATACATATTAAATAAAGAACTAATCCAAATATGAACCAGTGAAAGAGTGAATACAAATATGGATCCAATAAATATGGAATCCAAATACGAGTCTATTAATGATCACATACGAATACAAATTGATATTTAATCAAAGTTTACAATAATTTTAAAAATTGATAATGAAATATAAATAAATTGCATCCTGACAAAAGGGATCGTCGAGGTGATATACGTTCTTAACCAGAAGCCAAGGGGGGATATAGTTTTGTAACTTTTGTGCATGCCCATCTCCAACTAAACGGAAGTTTATTAATATCATTGACATATTGTATTATATAATGTATAATACTAATATAACAACATGGGGTTGTGTCTTGTATTATATTAACTAATATAAAATAATATTAAATGCTTTATTCTGATATCCGGATTCATATCTAGATATTCAAGCTATTACCAAATCTGCATCCATATCTGAAAAATTTTGCAATCCATATCCATATCCGATCCGTATTTGATTAATATTTGGATACGGATATCCGTGTCCGGTATTTTTTCGAATATTGTAAATAGATATTCGGATATATCCGTATTTGTTTTCATTCCTATCAAATATCAATCCAATGTCTAAGTGGCTACATAGGTCCATTAATTATTTACATTTGCATGTGTCATTTAACTCTTCATATTCCTAAATGCTTAAAAATCCTTCGGGTTCCCAATGTCACATTAATATCTTAAAAATTAAGACCCCACACATTGAACTTGAATGTGTCTTTTGGAGACAAATATGACCTCCATTTATGATTTCCGATTTCCGCCACTACTGCAATTTGTCTTACTTTCAATTTATGACTTGTTGTTGTTGAGCACCTGCAAATCATGGTCTCAGTTAATGATATTTTTTATATTTGTGCATTGTAATTTTTTCCCTTAGATCCACAAATCACGATTATTTTTTGGATTCGCACATCTACTCACTATATTTGTGTGATTGTAAGTAATCTCTTTTCTTTTTTCTAAGAAATTACAAAATTAAAAGTTATTACACATTATAAGAGATTGGGAATGTGGTGTTAACCACTTGAATTGTTGTTATCTTTTTTACAAAAAAATCATCTCTCATTTCTCAATCACAGGACTTACATTTTCTTTTTCAAAATTTTTATTGTCATTATAATCAGATTTATATTTGTGGTAAGAATATTTTATGATTGGATTGTGAATAACCATCATATAATCTTTTTAGGTAACTTATTTTATTTTCCGTAAATCTAAATCTTTAATATTTAATTTAGGTTTCAACATTAATGCTAGTTGTGATTGAGAAATTATTTTATTAACACATATAAGTTTGGATCTTGGACTGTTAATAGAAACTATCAGCTTGGCCTGATTACCACGTCAAATAAAAAAATTGATGACTTGATTATTTTTCCATAACTATTATTTTATTGTCTGTTTAAATCTTGTATTATTTTTATTGTATTAGTTGTTTAGTGCTTCTTGCTTGAATATTATTATTCTCTAAATCATATTTTTTCGGCTCATATGATATGGAAAATAGACATTATGAGATGAAACTCTTAATTTTTAAATATTTTTGTTATTGTAGTCAATACATATATGTGCTTCTGTGCTTGAACGTTATCAAAAATCCTAACTTAAAAAAACAATGCCGTACATTTTTTTCTAGCTATTTCCCATAGCTTTTGTTTGTACTTACGTTCCTTGAGTTGCATTATATCCATAGATATCTATTTCGATTGTAGAAATTATTTTTTATAATTTTAGTTCATTACTTATTGTTTGATGCTCGTTGATCATAAACATACATAGTTCTTAATAAAATTTAAAGAACTTTATTTATAAGAAATTTACAAATTAAAAAATTAAATTATTTTTTATAGGGGCCCTTTTCTTCTCTTTTGCCTAGGGCCCATGAAATGTCAGGGACGGCACTGGTCTTGAGGAATATGGGTGTAGTGTCATCTTTTTAAATTTTTTATTTAAATGCATGTTCTAATTTCTACAGATTAGGGGGTAATTGTCTCCTTGATATTTGTAGAGAGGTTAATGTTTTTATTTTTTTCAACATGTATACAGATTTTGCTTTCTACCGTTTTCTCATTTCATATTTGTTATGTTTGTTTTTCCCTCATTGTTGTTAGTTTAAGGGAATGATTTCTAAATTTTTTTCATACGTTCGTGTATATATAATATAATGAAATAGACTAATGTATACATCATACCCTCAAGGCTGTGAAGATAGCTCTATGTGTTCAGTAATTTTTTTACCATAGAAAGGTATTCCTTATTCTTATGTACACGTAATCATTTTTAAAATGTTTGTGACTTTTTTCCATTTCTTTCTAATATTATCAAATTTCCACCTCATTATTTTTATGTAATGTAGGAGTTCGCTGTTTAAATTGAGATTCTCTTAATCCAATATTTTATAAAAACCAGTGAATACCGGCATCGGACCCTGAAGCATGTTTTAACTATAGTTGTTGCCTCTTTGAGCCTCTGTTGGTGGTATCATCTGCAATATGGTTCTGCTGCGAGTTAGTGTCGATTTCAAAACTTTGTTGTTGGGGGTTGAATGGTGCAGTTGAACCCAATAATTTCTTGAAACAACGACGATGATCTCAGTATTTGTTGTTGTTATTGTTGTTGGTAGTGCTTCTAAAAAGTTTAGAGTTCACCTTCCGTTTGACGAGAGATTGCGAATTCAATAAAAACCGATGATTAATTTTGAAAGTTATTTGTTATTCTTACATTCTTTGTGGATATTTGTTGATTTGCAGAAGTATATGATAATTTACTTTTCTTCCTTTTGTTTCTTTGAGAGGGCAGCTTCTAAAAAGTTGACAGTTCATCTTTCATTTGATGAGAAATTGTAAATTCAATTAAAAAATCCATGATGTAATTGCCATGGTTATTTATCTCATATTTTTATCGAAGTTAATGTTATTAATGTATCCATTTGTTATTCTTACATTCTTTGTGGATATTTATTGATTTGCAGAAGTATATGACTTTTCTCCCCGTTGTTTGTTTGAGAGGATGATTTGTAATGTTTTTTTGGAGTATATGTTAATTTATATATCCAATAAAATAAGCACTTGCTAAATTTTTGCATTATTTTAAAGAAATTTCTTATACGAAGGGGGAATTTCATCTTTTATATGGATAGTAATAATCATGCATTGTAGTATTTGAGCAAAAGAGGTTAGATTTCCAAAAGCACTTCGTTTGTATTCAAAATTTGTTTCCATTGCTAATTATTTATTACATATATTAAAAAATAATTTTGCATTCATTAATTGATCACGAATTAAAGGAACTTATGCATTAGATTATCAATAAAAAATATTTTAAATCTAGACATAAGAACATTAAATAATTTGAATGTTGTCATCAAATTAACTGTTAATAGGTATTAAGTTACATACTTTTACATGAACAATTAATGTTATTGCGGAAGTTAGAAAGTAATGATCTTTTTTTAAGGATTCTATATATGAAGAAAGCTGGAGTAGCAACACATTTCTCATTAGTTGTCTTCGAGACGAGAAAGGCAGATAAGTTGTACTCGATGATGATATAGACTGATTGTTCTTCGAAATGAGCTTAATCGTGAGAAAGATCGAGTTATGGCACAATAGACATTTTCTATACCCCACACTTTGAGAGAACGGGGTCTATTCAATATATTTTTGAGGAAGATTTTCTGAGGGGAAGATTTTCCGACGGTAGAAAACAGAGTGGTATTGGCCAGAGCTTGAATGACTAAAGTAATCTCTTGGGAAGTTGATAAATGAGCCTAGCGCAATCTGATGGGTACCAAAATATTTTTGTTGACTTAATTTAATTAGAACATAAAAAACACACTTTAATACTTTATTTGACATCAAATTAAATCAAGTTTGTTCCGCCGTGAAGCGCGGGTTACATCCTAGTATTAGTTATGGATGGATATTTTGTTGGGTTTTCTACACTTGTCCCTACGAGGATATACAATTAAAGTTAAGTTAATATTTTTACAATAACACCTGTACCTTTATACTTTTACAAATTTCATAATTTTGCCTTTCTATTATCACGCTTATGCCCGATTGTTGAAATTACTGACAATTAGTTCAAATCTTTAAAATTTACAACATATAATCATTGCAATGTAGACCATCTGGCACCCACCTGTCGATGCCCCCATCACTAGATCCTCTTCATTAATCATCCTTTACTCCAATACCCTCCATGCAAGAGCTGTAGAAAGAGAAAGAGGAATTGGCCAAATGAGGGAAATGTTGTTGGAGAAGGTCGGACGATTATCAAGATGCTGGACACCAATTATTTATGTAATACATCGGTATATATGTTCTACACAAGCATACATACAGGTGCACTTAATGATGCTGCTGTCAGTAGAATCGTATTCCATATATAAGAACAAAAGTTATGTCATTCTTGAGCTTTTTTTTATGAGCGTCATTTTTATACATTTAATTGGTAAATAAGTGTTATATATATAAACATTTCTTCATGCCTGGTTCTTCGAGTAGGGACATAATTATCAACTCCCAGTTAGACATGCTTGCATATGTAAAACTGGGCTTGTAGACAAATGTATATACAGATGAGATAGAGACTACATCGTATCTTCTGTATCTGTACAGAACAGTTCAACTTGATCGACTCCACTTTCAAACGCCGAATCGAAGTCCAGCGTCTCAAGCAAAATTCGTTATTTGTGTCGATTTGGTTGGCAGCGAACCTGCTCAACTATTCTCGTCTTGTAATTACAAACATGCGTGAATGATGCAAATAGAATCCCTGCAGCAGTAAGGAAACTGAGGATATGTATCTACTTTACTAGGTGATCTCAAGCAAACCCATCATATCTCTGGCAGTTAAGCACAACCACGACAACCACACGCAGTGCAACTGCAACACCAACATAAAAGGATCTGATATGGTTGATCATGCGGCTTTCACGCTAAGAAAATAGTTAGAAATCTCACTAGTTAGTAGTTATCATTCTTTAAAAAAACAAGAATAACAGCATAAACTAATAACTATTTCTGCGACAAGAAGAGATTGAAGAAAACCATAAACCAGAAAATATAATAGTGCAAGTACTCATGCATCTCAAGCTTGTCCATCCCAGCATGATATAAGCGAAGCAGGAAATAAGATATATGGAGAATAGTTTCGCTGTCCAAAGTAATTGAGACTAAAAATCTGATCAAAAGGTAAATAAGGTATTCTACACCGCAAAGAAAAACATAGAAAAAGAGAGCGACAATATCCGATTGCATGCCCATAATGAAGTTCAGTTCTCACCCCTTCACAAATGCATGGATGACCTACCTGATGAACACAAAATATGTAAAAAAAACTACGTACTTACAGAAGGGAGGGCAGAGAAAGGCAGCTGGGAGGAATGAAGCCTGGTCCGAGACAAACCATCTCATGCCACTTAGTGGCATATTGCAATGGTGCATTGCCCTCGAGCCAGCCAACATTCCCCTCAACATAAGCCTCCCACCAATCAACACCACCACACCCCCAATTTGAGAAACCCTGAGGAGGAGGAGGAGGAGGAGGGTGAGGGCTGTGTAGGGATGTGGGAATGATATATAGCTCATAAATTGGGAGAGAAAAGCATCTTAGGTCAAGAGTGTAGGTATGTTTTGTGAGGGGGAGGGCAGGTGGTTACTTAAAAACACTAACAAGGGGGCCATTAAACATGGGCAGATATGGCACAAACTGCCCTGCAACTTCATTATAGGAAAACAACATGTCAATGTTGAACAACACACACATCACAATAAATGCCGTCTACCTATCTCTCTGTGGCCTCTAATTAATAAAAGGCAACCACAGCCCTGTGGTATCTGCAGCCACACTCACCTTTCCCAATTCCCTATTGGTGAATTAACTCCTCTGCGGATTTATCAGCGGGGGTGGTGGTTGGTGTGGCCATTGTCCTATCCAATATCCATGCAAGGGCTGCTTTGATTTGGGTTGGATGTATTCCATCATCATTACTATATCATTGCACCCAAGACCTGTTACATGTATATGTGCATCTGTATCTTCTTCCTTGTGGGGGGGCACTCCACTGTGTCCGCCAGTGCTGGCAGCTGCCACTTCTCAGAAGGGAGCTGACCATGCATGAGGGACTGGTGTCAATCAATGCGGCATCATTCTTACAATGATGAGACCTTGATTTGAGAAGCTTCGTATATGTTTGTGTATTTATGTACGGTACAAGTACGCGTATGCATGTCATGCTTCTGAAGGCTCAAGGGGGACTGATCAGTTATTAACAAATGGCTGGCTGATTTGTCAATGGCTATAGTAAAGAATGGGAGATTTGCTGTTAAGGGATAAAACATATGGGGGCAAAGGAAACTCTGTACGTGACATGATCTGCTAATGGTTGAGTATCAGAACCCTCTGAACAGAAGAAAAAACGAGTTTATTGCTACAAATTAAAGAGGCAAGACCAACGTTACAATATTATTTGAAACTCCTGCATCAAAAGAGGCAGTTGATGTAACATTGGGAGCCGCTTGATCACCATTAGACGACCCTCGAAGGCAGTTGAGATGACTGGTGCATATTTTGAGGGTGATCGAGCGGCTCCCCTATGTTACATCACCTGATGTAACCGCATTGTGAAGTATAGATGAGATCAAGTATTTGTGAACATTTATTTTATTGACAAGTAAAATAATTCAATATTATTAAAAATCTGTTTCACATCGAATTTTCTCAGAAAAAGAGCATTGCTTAAAAGAGCCATGATATTTCAAAGTTAAAATACTTGTGAATCGTGTACACTGATTAATACAGTAATATTCCTCAGCAAGTATACGTATCAGGTCTTACTAGAGGTACGTTCCAGAGCTATTAGCTCAAACTAGTCTCATATTGGACTATATAATGCCAGTTTCATTTGTATCTATTGCCTTTCTATGGTTATTCTATTTGTATTGAACGACCTTCTGATGGACACTGAAATCATCGGAGAGATCCTAACGTCTATTCTTGGAGGGTCTACGGTGCCCGGCAAGTCAGGTCCGGCAATCGTTGTATTGACCGTTCTCTCGGCTCTCTGGTATCCGCAATCAAGTGCATCAACAAATAACTCATAATGTTGCTCAAGCAACAAATACATTGAGCTAAAATTTATTACACCCGACAACTGTAGGGGTGGAACCACAAAGGAGCAACGGGGATAGACACAAAAATTGAAAAGAAAAATCAACAATTGTTTTGTGTTTTACATGAATTTTTTATTTTCTTGCGGGTTTTGATATTTAATATTTTTTGGATTTTAAATTTATATTTTTTATTTTTATAATTTTATTTCCTCTTTGTATTTTCTGATTTTTAGTTTTATGTTTAAGATATATGTAATATGTAAATATATGAGTATATATAGGTAATATGTATACCATAATACTATATAGGATATAAATATATAATACGTATAAGAAAATCAGAAAATGCCCAAGTTATAGTTTTTTAAGGGTTTTCTTTAGGGTATTTTTAATAATGATAATAATAATAATATAAGTATATATAGCTATATTTATAAAGAATGTAGACTTTTATATTTATAGATATAGAAATAAGTACTCAAAATTGATAAAATAAATATTTTTGTATTCTTTAGGTTTCTCTCTATTTTTGGTCTTATAATTTTCACTAGTTTTTGTATTTTTAATTGAATAAGAAGATAAAAATAGTGAGTAGTATTACAATATCGAATTGTTTTGGAATCTAAAAATAGATAAAGACCTTAAAAGTTCCAGAACTATTTTTAATATATAATATATAATATATGTAAAATAAGAAACATAAATGACTAATTTTGGATTTTTAGATGATTTTTTTAATTTTTATGGGATTTTTGGTGTATTCAATTTTTAGTTTTTTATTTTGTAAGTTTTAGTAACTTTTGGTCTAGAGTGGCAAAATACAATAATAAAGATACTCTAATTTTTTAGAATATAGTCATTTTTGGATTTTGTTTAGATGATTTTTATAATTTTCATGAGACTTTTCTAGTTTTAAATTTTAGTGTTTTCTTTTTTATTTTTAGCAATTTTTGTTCTAGAATGGTAAAATACAATAATAAAGATGCTCTAATTTTTTAGAATTTTTCAAAACATTTTTATAATTTTGACAGTTTTTGTATCTTAAAAAAATATTTTTAATTACCTTACGAAAATATATGTGATTTAATAAAGGTTCAGGCACTTAAAATAATTTTCCTAAGATTTTTGGATGAAAAATACTATTTTTAATAATGCAAATACACAAAATAGAAATTAGTGTACTGGTAGGGACCTTAATGTAATTAAAATAAAAAAAACATATACGAACACAATTTAAAAGTCTAAGGGCATCTGTGCAAAAATCCATAAATGGTGTATTACGCCGGGGGGTATAAATGCGATATCCAGAAAGTTACAAGGCTTCATTGTAATTTAACCATAAAATATTACACTTAAATAAAAATCCTTAGACTACAATAACAAAAATTCATGAGGGGTCCCCTGCTGTCTAGACACCTCATGTGTATGTGCACGTGAGGTGATGTGGACTGGACCAAATAGTAAATAAAATAAGTAGAGAGGCTTTATTGCAAATATTAAAAAAATAATTGAAATGCTACTAAATGTTTTAAGATTAAAAAGTAAAAATAAAAGCAAAGTGGTGGCGATGCAAAATACCCCTTGAGGCACGATCTAACGGCGACAGTGCTTTACTTATACACATGGCTTCATCTCATCAGCCCATAGTGCTTCACGGATGAGAGGTGCAGATTAGATCTTGTGGGAGATCTGACAGTCGTGGCTCTACTCGATCCGACGACGATCATCAAATTTGGTGCGTCTCCTCGATATAACGATCACTCCTATTCACGAAGAACATGGAAGAACTGAGTGTTGAGGTTCCTTCGATCGGTCACTGCCCGCAGCTCCAGTCACTTGGGAGCTTCCCAAGAGTCGCAAAATAGAGCTGGAAGGCTCGCGTCGACTGGTTGGCTCAAAGGGATCTGAGACCGATCGTTGGGGTCCTTGATGGATGATAAAGCTTGGGCTCCATAAATGTCTCCAGTGTGTAAGAATTTAACCCAAGGAAGGTGCTCCGAGTCCAAAATCTGCAGGGTTAGGTGCTCACAAAAAAAGGGATGTTCTGGGCTAGGTTTGGTCCACAAAGGAGAGAAGATGGAGTACGACGGATGCCTTCAGCGGTCGGCGAGGAGGGAGACTCAGCCGCTCGATCTGAGGGAGATCGAGGTGGATGGAGGTGTGTGGGGTATAGGAAATGTAAGGGGGAAAGAGATGGAGGGTCCAGATGAGGTGAAGAATAGTCGAAGCACATGGGGATGGTGGTTGAAGGTCAGGTTGGAGGTCAGGCTCTTGCGAACTACAATTTGGATACTTTCCAAATAAAAGATGAGATTTAATGAAACTAAAATGTAAATTATGCTAATATTAATGCTAAGAATGAAAATAAACAAGAAAACTACAGTTTGACCTGAGAACAAGGAGACGAGGAGAAGCTCCGACGAAGGTATACAATGAGATCAGATCACCAGCTTTGAGCCTCTTCCTCCACGCCAACAACTCCGGCTGACTTGTTGTCATCACCGACAAGCTTAGGCACGAGGAATCCTGGGGATTTTGAGGTGGAAATGGGATTAAGTTTGAATGAGGTTTGGCAGAGGCTTTTTGTACAAGGATTTCTTGGAGTGGGAAGAGTGCTCGATGTAAAGATCCTTAGATCGGGGTTAGATTCTCGAGTGAAAGACCGATAATAGAGGAGTGAAAGTCAAAGATGAATTGTGCCACAAAAATGCAAGCTTTGACAAGGACAAATCAAGGAGATGAGGCAGTTAGCGAGTCTGATTGGGCTAGGGTTCTAGAGGGCCAGTTGACCAGCATGTCAACCAAGGTTAGGCCCTCATTGGGCCACATTAGTAGTAGATAAATAGAAAAGGAAATCATTTATTAATCCAGTTAAAAATAATAAATGATTTTAGTTTTTTCTTAAAACATAAAAAATATTTATTATTTTATCTTGTTCTTTTATCAATTTTTTCGAGTTAATTTCTTATGTGCTACTTTTTGCATGTGTAAATATATGTATATTTACCTTATATTGAGTATTTTATTTTTAATTTGTAGTTTAGGTTTTATTACTTTATAGAAATAATTTATATATTTATAAGTTATTTTAAATACACATTGATATATTTTTTGTTTTTTAGGTTAATTGTATTCTTAAATATTTTTTTGTATTTCTCATATAGGTATATACATGTATAATTCATTTATGTATTATAATATACTTATTTACTTTAATGTATTTTATTTAATCATTTTATTTTAATTACGTATATACATTTTTATAATATTTACAAAACTATAAAATATAAGGAAGTAAAAAATAAACCGAATAAATATAGTGGTTATTTTATTCAGGTATATTACATAATGATGGCCAAAAACCTAATGCATTTTAACTCCAAATTGAATGAAACTACTTTCATTAAATAGATAATTTAATGTTATGAACAATAAAAGTGAGTTTTATGAGTTTTGAGCTTGTATAGATGATGACATGCCTGGCAACTCGGGTTAAGTATGCAAATAATCATGGGTCGTTCTGACCCGAATCACCAGGCGTAATCAACGAGAAAAATATTTATAAACCACTTTAGTAGAAAAATCAAGCAACTAAATGTAAACGGTTTTCGCTATTTAATTTACTTGGTATAGCGACCAGGGTCGAACACAAGGAGCACGATTTAAGAACTTAGCAGTCAAATTTCGAAGATAAAATTTTTAGCGGTTTTTATTTTTCAATTTTTTTAATTTTCAGATGAGGAACAATATGAACAAAGGGATAAAATACACACACCACACTTTTTTGTATTCTTCAAAATATCCAAAAATACTCAAAAAATTGCAGAAAATACATTTTTGGGTTTTTCATATTTTAAAATGTTTTTGTTATTTTCCAATTTTTCTGATGTTTTTATGATTTTATAAAATCAAACAATGGAAATAAGGGTAAACAGTGCATATCCAAGAGTATTTTGTAATTTAAAAATAATGAAAAGTTCAAAACTCCGAACTTATCTTTATTCTAAAGTATAAATAATTATCTACACACAGAAACTGAAATCATAATTTTCAATTTTTCTAGAATTTTCTACAATTTCTCTAATATTTTTAGTCTTTCGCAATATTTTTGGTTTTTATAAATGTTTATTGCATGAAATTTTGAAATAAATTAAAGAGGAATAAAATACACCTACATTAATTTTTTTGGAATTTTTAGAGAAATATTAAAATTTTTATGATTTTTCAAAGTATGGACAGAGAAAAGACATTGTTTTGAATTTTTTAAAATATCAAATTTAAATAAAATGCAATGAAAAATTTAAGCAATGGATATGCACCCAACAGGCATATAAGGTGATTTTTGCAGAATTTATTAAGCACAAAAAAAATTTATTTCAATGAAAAATACAAGCAAATTAAAGTCTCAATACACAAGGATTGAAATGTAATTATTTAAAAGTTTTTGCAGAAAATATAAAAATAATAAACATCGGGGAAAATGTCGTAATCTTACTCAAGATGGATGTGCAGAACACGTGACTTGATGCTGGTGGGGGTCTTCTTGTAATTTTTGTCAATCCAAGGGGCATACGTAATTTTCCCGAATATATTTTTTATTACAAACCCTCGGGTTCTTGTTGCTTCCTTTATTTTCAAGACAACAAGGGGCACAAGGGAGACGAGCCAGCCGCCTCTCTCTTCTCCTCCCAAACCGCACTGCGGGCGACGGTGGAGTCGAGCGCGGAGTTGAGCACCGCACGAAGTGACTGAGCGGCACCAAACAAGTGGAGGCCAATGCGGCAGTAGAGCAGAGGAGGTGGCGACGGCGGTCGCGGAGGTCTGGAGGCACCGCCGCGGGTGGAGGGTGGTCGACGATGGAGGAAATCGTCGGATGGCGAGGCGGTGCTCGTGAGGCGATAATGGCGTCTGTGGTTGGACTGATGATGTGGGCGTTGGCTTTAAGGCGTCGCGGAGATGCCCGGTTGCATGGTGTGGTTCTTGCGGTCCACTACATCGATCGATGAAGATATTAGCCTTCGTAGGCGAAGCTTCTGGCGTCGAGCGGCTCAATGGCAGAGCGGGGTCGCTGGAGGGAAACGTCGGCAAGCGCAGGGGGGGTCTCGCGACAGAGGTGGCGTGCTTCGAGGGGAGACAGGACATAGGCGGTGCCACTGAAGGCACATTGGGGAGGCGCGGCGCGGAGGAGGACAACGGACTAGACGCGTGGCGACCGCATGTGGTCAGCGGCTGGGATTCGCGGCCGCAGGTTTGAGGGTGGAAGCGACGCTGCTAGAGCGGCACGGCAAGGGCGCACGCGGCCAGGCGGAGGCACCGCTGGGTCGCGGGTTGTTTTGTTTTTTTATTTTTTACTGTAAATCAGAGGGAAAAAACTTTTATTTTTTTTATTTTTTCTTTTTGAAAACCATAAATTTTATTTTTTTTCTTTTTTAAAACTTTAAACAGAAGTAAAGAAAGTTTTTTATTTATATATTTCTTTTTATGAAACAGAAACAATAGACAAAAAAATATTTTTTTTCAAAATTTTCTTGTAAAACATATGTTAGAAAAAGAACGTATATATTTTTTTTAATTTTTATTATTTATTCCTGCAAAAGAAAGGTTAGAAAAAGAGAACACTTTTTTATTATTTTTTTATTCGGTATGAACACAGGAGGACGCGAGCACGACCGCTTGGTCCTGATTATTCGAAATGTGAAAAATCAAACGGGGGTGTGAATGGATGTGGATCCGCAAAATAGAAGATGGTATTGGATCTCCGATCACCATGTGTGATCGGAGTTGATAGATTATGTGAGGTAGAATGTGAAATGTAAGGATCAGAAAATGGGATGGAAATCGGATTCGGATCGGACATCAAAGCAGGATGGAGAATTACCTAAGATTAAACATTACAAACTACACCTAGAATTAATCTAAATGAAAGACGGAAAATAAAATTGGATTTCACCTCGGGATCGGATACATCGTGATGGCCTCGTCGAGGGCCTACTCGCAGTCACCGGGCAGTTCGGAGGCTAGGCACCCTTCTTCACTAAGATTGCTTTCGTAGATCGGGCTCCTCTCCACCAAAGATTGATCAAGAGCAAATGAGGGAGGTGAAGCCCAATAAAAAGAGAAGAAAAATAAGAAAGGAAAGAATATACAATTAAAGATTGTGTGTTAGTGGTGAATTAAATTAATCAATTAATTAAAGATGAATTTCGGAATTAATAAAATAAATAAAATAATTAATTTATAAAAATTAATTAGCCACCTTAATGGTGGTTATTTAAGGTATAGAATCATATCTTTATATATAAGTTTCAAATTAAATAAATGAATAAATTAAATAATTAAATCATTAAATTCAAATCTCATAATTAATTAAATTAATTAATTAATGTTAGATATTTAATTTTTTTGATGATTTTTATGTAAGAAAATTAGTTGTATACAAGTATTATATACATATGGTATAATATACACATGTACAAATAAGGAAATTATTTTTAAATATTTTTTAATTTTATTATTTATTTTTTTTATTTTTAATAATGAAGATAATATTTACAATTATGCACATTATGTATAAAAATAAATATGAATAGGTATGTACAATAAGTGGTAAAATTACACAAACCACCCTAGAAAATCGACTTTTCAACTGTAGCTTCAAATATTATCAAACCGCAACCATTTGAAAGATAATTTAATTTAGAGTACAAAAGAAGTGAGTTTGATTCAATTCAATTTCGTATGGAGCCGAAATTGGTCTTTCAATTATCACTTTACGACTTTTTCTGAGTGTGACTATTTGTAATCTGTACATTATTTTATTTTATAATTATTTTTATTATTTACAAAATATTTTTATTTACAACTTTTTTTAGAAAAATATTTAATTTTATGTTAATTTATATAAAAATAAAATAGTATAAGTTTTGTACAAATATGCAGGGAAAATTTTACAAATTAGTTTTGGATTTTTTGAATTGAAGATCATATCTCTCCCTACTTTATTCCTAGTCGATCAAGTCAAGTCTTGACCTTCTCTCAAGATTTGGGTCAGTCTGCATTTATTTCATAAATACATCCTTTATTTTTCTTTTCTTTTTTTCTTCTTTATTCTTTTATTTGAGTATAAAAAGTGTTAAAAATGCATATTTAACAAATGCATGCAAAATGGTAATTTCATGAAATTAGTAGGTATTTACAGGTATTTGATTAAGGAAATGAAGCTAAAATAAAAGAATAAAGATGATGAATCATGGATTCATCAATGGAGAAGATACACTTCTTGAAGTTTTTCTTTGCAGCTTTTTATTCTGTGTCATAAGATGTGTTGTGCATTGTTTTTGAATGAAATAAATGTCATATTTTTCTTTGTATTTTTTCTACAAGTTTCATGTTCAAAGTTTATTAATTTGAGATGTAAATAATAAAGAATAAAATGGGTCCCAAAACCTATTTATTGATAAATTGAAAATTAGGATTTTGAGTATGTATTGACCCTTATCTCCCCCTACTTTATTCCTTGTCGAACCAGTCATCACGATGACTAGGTCTCGGGGTGTAGGATCATTCAATACCTATATTTCACTTCTTTTCTTTACTATTTATTTTAATATTAAATACAATATTTTATACCATATTTACAATCTAATGAATGTTATATACGTAATTTAATATTGTTTTCATGCATTTAACTAGAGATTTAAGGCCAAAATGAAAGGAAATAGGCGATGAAATGGAGATTCATCACTCCCACATACTTGACTTTGCTAGTCTCTAGCAAACACTTATGACTATAAGTCTAAAAAAATAAAGAAAAGAAAAAGAAAGAACTTGGAATCATTTCCAACTCTTAAATTTGTCTTATTAAAATCAAAGTTTGGAGCTTAGTTAAGACCTTTGGATTTTTGGTTTATTCGGAATCACATCTAGGTTAGGAAATATAACTCAGCAATCCTTAGGTTCTATAATCCTATTATCCATTTCTCTTCATGGTTTAGTCAAAACCATCCTCTCAGTCGCATACTCTTGCTACCTTGAAATGATAGAACTATGTGCGTGAATTTTTCAGTTCTTCCCAAACAAATCGTTGAACTATTTAACAATTACATCAATATCCATGTGGATGACTATTAAAACCATAAGATCAAAATTATAGTCTTCTCATACACATGCAACCAATTTGCAAATGTTATTAGAAGAATGAGATGCAATTATTAGACTTTTAATCTTATCCAATAATTAAGTCAATTTCAATGATCAAATGTAAATATAGATTATTCTGATGCACTATGCATGTCCTTCTCTAAGGATCCTAGATAGACTAAATAGTCACACAATCAATACATCGACTTATTACAGTATTGGCACTCATCCAACTCTTTGTATGTCACATGAAAGTCATAGAAGTATAGTCAAATCTTTGACTTTTCTTCTTACTTGGGTCTGGTTTATGCTTCCACTGTGCTCTCTTCATCTATAAACAACCATTGCTTAAGATAAAGGATCTCTTATATTAAATTCAAAAAATGTCAATATAAGAGTACTTCAACATCTATACATGCTTCACTCAATTCATAAAATGTGAATATTATGAAGCTTCGTGAATGACTAGAGTATAGATAGTAGAATGATGACACTCATCGTATCTACATACATCTTAACTCTTAAAAACTTTAGTTCAGGTAGGTACTCAAATATTTTGATTACATCATCTCTTATAGAGCCACCATTATGCACAATGCAGTGAACCATATCATTCATGATTAAATGTCGAGAGCACATATGTATGCCAGAACATCTTCTTAGATTTTATGAGGATTATTTCACAATTGCGATCAACATCGACACGTCACTTCCAAAGTACATTCGATGATACATCAAGACTACAGAGACATACAAACCCTAGGGTTGTAGACCTATTGTCTATTTAATTGTCATTCCTCATCATTATGAGGAAACTTGAACATTCCAACCACATACATTATGTGTCCAACTACAAGTACAATATCTTGATCATGGATCCAATCCATGATATTTTACTGGTTATTATTGAGTATAACATTGAGTGAGTTTAATGAAGAATTATCTGAAATAAGAAAATTGCATAAATATATATAAATATATTTTTACTTTGATTTAGAAATTTTTATATCAAAGTTGTCTTGCCTTGTCAACACTGAAAGTTCATTCCCTTATTCACTTTCAATGTAAGAGATATACTTACCATTATATCTCAGCAAGATCTGGGATCTCCTTTCTTATCTTTATCACATCCCAATAATATGAGAAACTGTAACTCGGATAAAAAGAAGCGGGAACACATTCTACCTTGCAAGTCCAACTTGCATTCCCAATTCTGTCTTTAACACCTGAGACCACCACCCCTAAGGTGATGTTGACCTATCATTAATTGAACCAACCGTCAACTGGAATATAACAAGCTATGGGCAATCCAATTTCATCTCAATAATATGATGATCTGATATTGGGGTAACTATGCATACGTCCTTACTCCTTGAGAAGCAAAGAACCCGATCCAGATGCACTTACATACATGAGTTGTCACTTCGGGCTCCTACATACGTCCTTACTCTTCCAAGAAAATTACACATCTATTCATAATATAGTATTTTAATTAGATGTAATTCATTTAATCTGATTAAATCAATTATCAATCCAATTCAATCAACAAACTTGATTGTTACTTAAAAGAATGGCATTATCTCAAAGTACATATTATTCGAATTTTAATAATTAGAAAATACACAATGATTCTTCAGCATTGTCGAGTCCCAACCCGCTGTCATGGTCAGTACCGATGGGAGTGGGACAGACTGCACATGGTGCAACCTGCTACCCCAATGCTCTCCGACTAGACACCATATCCACCTGAGGAAAGGATAATGCCAAATAGATCATTGTGTACTTGATATGTTCATCGGTTTTTCAACCAAAATTATACCATATAGTAATAATCAAAATCATTTTTATTATAAAAAATTTTACTAAACTAATTCCAAAAACCTATTAAAGTAACATGTTTGATGAAAGTGTATCAAGTAACCAAATGATAATCTAGATCATATCTAGTCATTTATTGGTTGAGGCAGTGTCATTTAAGGGAAAAATTATCGTTATATATTTCCAAAATATTATCCATAATTATTCCAGAAAATTAACCATTAATTTTACATGTTACTTAAATGACAATCACAAGGTTCATGATCGAATATGTAATTTTCAGCAGTGACCCATACTTACTAAAATTAATATATCTTAGTCAATTTAAATCCAAATTAAGAAAAATAAATGTGTAAAATTTGTGAATTTGATTTGAATCATAACTCCAGTGATGAACACGCATTTTAAGGTATTTTAAAATAGTAATTAACTCCTTAATTATGTCATTATTCACCATCCTCGAAATAGTAGATATATGGTCATTAAAAAGATCATACCTAGAGTTATCTGATACCAAATCAAGCAAACTTAAATTCCACGGTTTCCTTAGTTAATGTGGAACATTATCCAAGTGGTAGTTTTGTGTTTAAACATTTTAAACAGTGGTGAAAGTTATCACAAAATAGGGCTATGAAAATTGAAATGCTATAAAATTTTCACAATCCCTTATGAACCCAAGTCTTCTTTGGTTTATGGATCATATCCAAAAACTTACAATTTAAGACTGATACCACTTTAAGGATATGGAGAAATCCTTAAGCTCGTCATGGAAGCGTGAGATCGCATCGAATACGATCGGGAGCGACTAATCGCACTAGTTGCTCCGGGCAGCGAAATTTTTAAAAAAAAATAAAATAATGAAACCACATAATCCAAGAACACTTCTTGGATCATTCATATAAATTAAAAATAGGTGTAAGGTTTACCTCTTGAAGCATGGTTGCAATCGAGTCTCTAAACGAAGATACCTCCTATCACAAGTCCGATCCAACGGAGGAGATGCTTGTGAGCACGTCGATGAGACGTGTGCTCCTCGTAATCCATGTTAATGATCCAAGCAGGGAATCTTATGATCTCATCACACGAGATCCAACATCTTCTTCACAAGCGATACGCACCGAAGGAGATGGAGATCCACGAGTAAATTATCTGGCAGCATAACGACGATGTTGCCACGATGACGACTCTCACAAGGGCTCCATGGTGGACGGCCACTATGAGAGAGGGGGAGAGAGATGAAATGTTGAGAGAGAGGGAGAGAACATATGTCGTAATCACAACTCAAAGAGCAAGGAGTCCCTCTTTTTATATAGGGTTTTGGGAGTCCATGGATCCCAATCCATAAACATCACACAATCAATGGGTGAGATTGATTTGTATTTCTTTCGATGACCATGATTTTTGTTATAAAAACACAAAAATAATTAATTTAATTTAATATATATATATATATATCAATAAATTAGTATATTTAAATTCAAATTAAATCAATTAATTATCATTGAAGATAATGAGGAGATAAATCATATCTCCTAAAAAGAGAGGGACGGCTACCCATATCTCATGATATCTCCAAGATTTACAACAATAATTGTTGTAAATTATTTCACAAAAATAATTCATAATTATCTTGTAAAATTTGCGATCATGCTACTAGAAAATTGTGATTCACATTCACATCCCAAAACAAAATATAAATTATATTTTCAAGTAATTATCCAATGTGAATCCAATTCACATCAGTAATTAATAAACAAATATAAAGTACAAATAGCTCTCTCTTATATATTATAAATCACATTTATAATATATGAATAATATGGATAGTGCTATCCACATTATTCATATTCATGATAATTAAATCACATTTAATTATCTTGTATCTCTATTCTCATGTTCCCAAATAATATGAATCACATTCACAATATTTACATCTTTGATAATTAAATCAAATTTAATTATCTTATATAACTCTCCTTATAATATAAATCAAATTCATATTATTCATGATGATCAAATCACATTTAATTATCAATTTTCTCGATGCTCGGATACATATATCAACAATGAAATTATCCATGAATTCTTTCAACAATAATGTGATTTCTCCACGGATACTTGGAGATAAGGACAGGGCGATTGTATTGTTCAACATATAGTGACTTGGATATTGAGATCGCATATCAAATCTAGATCTTGCGGACCTCCCATAAATGTTTGATTAAATCAAAGTCGTAGATCTAATCTTCTCATTGTATTTGAATCATATTCAGACCATGGTCCAACATTTGGACTAAGATCAGATCACTTCTCTATGAGAGGAGTCACTAAAATACAGACATGTTTCATCACTCCCTCTGAATGGAAGCATCATGATTATACAATCGTTTATGATCACATCACCCTCAAGTATTCTCAATACATGTACATCTTGCATACTGGAAGACTCAGATTAAACCCGAAGTTTTAGATCTCTTTTAGACTGTCTCCTTCATGATTTTATCATTAAGTTTCTCATTTGATCATTGGGGGTTGGTATCGATCATATAATTTCCAAAATCATATATCATACCCACATGTTGATCATATACTTTCCAAAAGTATATAACAAACCTACAAATTCAGTCAAGCTTTCAATGCAAGATGATCGTGCACAGAATTTGATTCTTTCCAATATCTCATGAGTGAGCTCATGTCTTCTGGTTCAGTAAATGAACCTGTATGATCCCTTTGAGAGATTGTATTACTGATATGCCCTTGCATGCACACCAGTGCGTCGGTGTATAGACCTTGGTTAGGTCATTAACTTATTGGTCTGCCAAATGTACATACTCAGACATCTATCTCCGGTCAGAGGATGCGTGCCTATATCGTGACAGCATACGACATAGGACTTTGGTTATCTCGATCTCATTAAGTCAGCTCTTTGACCTAACTTATCTAACATCTCCGAATCTCTATTCCTATCCAGAGGACATGCAACAACAGGTCGGTTAGAAATCATCCAAATGAGAAAGGATTGCTATCTCCTACTCAGGCTGGAGATCATCTCTTAAAAATCATTTGACGGTGCTTGATGAGTCCTCAATTTAACTCATTAGATATTCATCCAAGCACCAGCCTCTATGATTCAATAATTGAATCAATAGTTATATGACCATTAAGATGGTCATGGTGCATAACCCTAATTGTACTAAGGGGCCTATTATGCAAATTAGTTATTCTTCATTTTAGATCAGGGAATGATATTCGCAATAACATTTATTGCATAATTGCTCGTCGTGGGCTCGCATGTCCAACAGAACAAGGGGAGGAGGAGGAGACAGTGGAGTGGGCAGGAGCAGAGGAACAAGGGGAGGAGAAGGTGGTTGCAGGGGTGGAGGAACAAGGGGTGGAAGAGGAGGCTGAGGAACAATGGGAGGAGGCGGTGGAGGGGGCAGGGGAGAAGGAATAAGGGGAGGAGGAGATGGTGGTGGAGGGGACGGGGCGGGGGTAGAGATGGAGGATCAAGGTGAGGAGGAGGAGGTGGTGGAGGGGCAGGGGAGAGGAGGAGGTCGGGGAGGCGGTGGCAAGCGTAACAAAGGATGGAGAGGGAGAGTGGGAGGAGGTAGGGGAGAGGAAGAGGTCTGACGGTGGTGGACAAAATAGAAGAGGGAGAGGGAGAGGAGGTTGGGAAGTGGAAGAGGTCGGGCAGTGACGGAAGAAACAGAGAAGGGAGTGGGAGAGGGGGCTAGGGAGAGGAGGAGGTCAAGCGGCTGCGGACAAAACGGATGAGGGAGAGGGAGAGGGGGAGGGGTAGGGGAGAGGAGGAGATCGGGGTTTGGGGAGGTCGGAGGAGCAACTGCAGCTATAGGTGGAGAAGGAGCTGCAACTACGGTTGCATGTGGTGCAGAGGGAGAGAGGGGCAAGAAGAGCAGCTGCAGTTGGGGGTGGAGGAGCAACTGCGGTTGCAGGTGGAGGAGCAAGGGGAGGAGGAGGAGGAAACAGATGGGAGGAGGAGGAGTGGAGGGGGAAAGGAATGGGATGTAAGAAGGATAATGGCATTTTTGTAATTTTTTAAAATAAAGAGGTCAATATGTACCTCATTTTAACGAAAATCATTTACATTTAACGGGTAAATGGATGGGAGTTAACCACAAGGTTCGTGGGGTAAGGGTTAGCTAGTTTATGAGGTCAAGGGAGGAATATCGATATTTAAAAAATTGAGAAAGTAATTTATAAAGCTTATAGGGTTCTTGGGGTAAAAATCTCCCCAAAAAATAATAAGATTCTCTTAAAGTATGGATTGCCTTACCACCCTTTCCACTTTCTTAAATGAAAGATTTTAAAAACAGTGCAAGCAAAATACTAAGCGGGCGGGAAGAAAAAGTCTAGCTTTGTTCCGAAGCTTCTGTCCTATGTTGCTCTAATTGAAGCAAAGGGCTAAGGGAGACTATTGAGAAGGGGGTGTAGGCCGGTCAGCCATCAGTCTCAGATCCATTCTCGTCTTCTACCTATATCGCAGTGGAAGCTTAGACTCAGCGGTTGAACTTTTCTGACAAATACATATAAAAAATGATAAAATTCTATATTATGGAAAGGAAGGATTAGCACCCCTTTGATTTGAACATGCCCCACATGACATGTGTCGCCTTGCACCATATGTACTTCATGTTATCCATGGAATTGATGTTAGGGCAAACTTGTTGAGTTCTAGTTGATTAAAGGTGGGTGTATGGCTGCTATCAACAAGGCAAAAAAACTATCTTAGGGTGTTCGGTTCGAGAATAAGCACGAATAAGAATGGTAATAAGGAAATAAATGTGTATTATCTGTTCGGTTGGAAAGATAGGAATAAAGAGAATAAGATGGAATAACGGTAGGTAAGGTGGAATAAATATAAGAATAAGTGTGGAATAAGGTGAAATAATGGGATGCAGATATGAATAGATATACTCTTAAGAACCACACCAGGCGGGGAATTGCATAAAGCAGAAGGTAAAAAAGTAAAGAAAACAAATAGAGGGTATATAAAAAAAACCCAGATTCTAATTAGGGTTTGTTCGGGAGGGGCATGGGATGCAAGATAAGGAGGGATGAAGTTGTTGTATCCTTCATTTCGGTTCTTTTTCAGGGATAGGACTTGTGGGATAAGGATGAATAAATGGTATCTATTTTATATTCTTCATTATGGTGATAAGACGTGATACAAGATAAAAGTTAATTACGTAAAAATTGTAAGTATCATTATTTGTATTTTATGGCAGGAAAGATTGCTGATAGAGGGATAGAGTTTCAAACAATATCCCTCATATTGACTCCAGAACTCAAATATTGACCATCTTCAAAGAGATAGAAATTTTGTGAGATAAGGATACAGACCATGTATCCCTCAAACGAACAAGGTCAAGGTTTTATGGATTTGGAAGCCATTGTGGCAGAAGAGTTGTGAAACCACGATGAACGTGCAAGAGTTGGAGGACCACAAGGTTGTTGAGCCATGTGTATGTCACATCAAAGGATGAATGCATCAGAGCACGGTGGCGATCAGAGCTCTAATAGAAGTTGATGGAATGAGGTACACCATCAACATCTTTTTAGAGAGAGATAACTAGAGAGAGGGGGGATGGAGGGAGAAAGATGGGTTTTGTTGGGTGAGGGCTCCCCTAAGCAAGGCTGAGTCCAATGATCCTTTTCCTTCCTGATGCAGGTTAATATATAGGCGTGAAGCTCCTCGCATAATCCTCCCTCGCCTTTCCACGCTTACGATGTGCAGTCCAAAGTTACCAGGTCCTCGTGCAACCGTCGCCTCGTGCAACTGCAACAGTGATTTGACCACTCAATCAATCCACTGAAATCGTTCTAACAAGGTTACCATTGGGTGCACGGGTAAGCATTGGTTATATGGGTACCATTAAGAATAACATGTTTAATAAATAAGCAGATTTGGATTGTGATTTATCAATCAATACATATTTAGATAATTGATATCCGCCCAAAACTCGTATTGCAAACAGCCTAATATTTTAGTTCTCCATTTTATGTATTAAAAATCGATTATATTACAAAATGATACAAAAATAAATTGATGCAAATCAGCTAACTCTCTTCCTTTCCACCTTGCCTTCTTTTTCCCCCTCACTCTATCCAAAGCATAAAAAATTATGACTGTATCTTTCCATCATCTTCACTCCCTTTTCCCTCTTGTAATCTGTCTACCCAAAAATAACCTTTGAACGATACACGAATCTTTATGGGGCATCATGTTTATGGATAAAGATAAGGAATTACGAGAATAAGACAATGTTTGTTTGGAGAATAAGCACTAGAATAAATGGATCAACTCCTCGTCCAACACGGTTCTCAAGAGTACGCCTTTCCCATTCACATCTCATTATTTTACTTTATTCATATCTTTATTCCAGCTTAGATACACTTATTCCACCTTATTCCCCTTATTCCTATCTTTCCGGTCAAACAGAGAATAGACCATTATTCTCCTTATTTTCCATCATTATTCCTGATTATTCCACAATCGAACGCCCCCTAAGGATCTATTCTCTGTTCGGCTGGAAAGATAAAAATAAAGAGAATAAGGTGGAATAATGATAGAAATAAGGATAAACTATGATCAGATAGTGAGATATGGAAAGAAATAGCCGTATTCTTGGGAACAACATCGGATGAGAAATTGACCCTTTATTCACATGCTTATTCTACAAAAGAACATGACCTAATATCTATTTAGATTAAGAGGAAACGTATTGTAATAACATCTGTTTAGATTCCACCAGGTGATGATGAATGTGATAATCGAATGCATGCTGGTGAATCACCATCATCATTTACCCGAAAATCAGATTTCAGGAGTGGTCGATATGTTACTAATTTTGTTATAGCTGATCAAGTCGAGCTACACTTGCCATTTGTAAACCTTAAAGTATAAATCCTAAACCCTAAATCCTAACCTAAAATCCTAAACATCAATTATGATATGAGATTGAAAGTAAAAAAGGGGAACCAATTACATAATGGTCTAAGAGGCAGAAAACCCCAAATCTTCTCTTGATCTCCCCAATTATATTTGATATGTAAAAGAAGAAGAAACATGTCCAGTATTTTGACATTCAAACTAGCTACTGATCCAGTTTTTTTTTGCTCTCAATTCCAATTGCTCCCCTCCATGATACAAACAGAAAGAAAACTCGAATCCAGAATCCAGACCACCGCCACCAAGGCCATCGTCACAGCTGCGATCAGGTCAAGCCGCGCCAACCTCCTCCGCGCTGCGCGTGATCGCACCGCCAGACCCGCTGCGATACTCCTGGCCATCCTATCTCTCATCGCGCTCTAAACAAAAAGCACGCACATCAATTAAGATCACCACCACCATCGCCGGGACAATCTGTGGATCACGAGAAAAAAAGGGAGCAATCGAACTACACCCGAGGCTGCGAGAGCTCTTCCTCGCGCGATATTCCTGATCTCAGGGAGGCGACGAGCAGAGCCGCCCTCGCGCATCGGATCGCGCCGAGCAGATCTGGCGCCGCGCCCACACTCCTCGCGCCCGTTCCCTCCATCCGCCGCGCGGTACCTTTCCCCAAATGGTCGCGCCGCGCTACCTACTTTTGAACTTGTTGACTGCTAATCGGATCCGGATCTCTGTAGGATGGTGGGTGGATGAAAATCTTGGATCCGAATGATCGGATCCGTATGGATGTATGGATTCATGTATTACTATATCTACCGAATAACGAAGGGAAATACGAATTAAGAAACCATTATCGTGAAAAGAAATATACCAGCAAAAATAATTTTCAGATTAATTTAAATAGTATTTGATGATTTTATATTGATCCAGTGGTGGTGCCTATGATCGTAGTATCTCGAGGTCCTACGTTCCGAAGACATCCTCGGCCTAACACCGGTGTATACGAGGAACTCACCAATTGTTGTGAGGATGGAAGTAGGGGTTACAAATCACTAATTATGAAATACCCACTAAATTTGATTAATCTCGTGAATATAAATCAACAAGTACAAATGAGCAAGCTGGTTATCTATATCTAAAATGATATGACAACTATTTTGTTAAGTGATCGCCCTTAATTTTCCAACAAAAAAACATGATCATCTCTGGATTCATTATGTGGAACATCATTTCTTTCAAGATGTTCGATACGTTATTCCTTGCCTTTCGGTATACGTGAGATAGAAAGTTGTGAATTCTTTGGGAAGGTAGCCATTTGCAATCGACCCTTCAGGTTTGGATTATTCATTAGAACTGTACAAGTCCAGCTACTTTTACTCCATTTGTCAAATGAATGACTTGATGAAACACTACGACCCGACTCTGGCTCGGGTAGTGATTACCCCTCCTTTTGGGGTTTCCTTCAAGATCCACTCTCTCTCATGTGGGACTCACTCTCCCTCTTTTTTCTAATATATTAAATAATTCACTTCTCTTTTGTACATTCCATAAAAAAATATATTATACCATTTTATCATCTAAAAATTATAAAATACCCAACTTCTACTCACTTTTTCAAACTTCAACACAATCACATCATAATAACTACTCATTTTTTCAAATTTCAATACGATCACGTCACAACAAACCCTCTCAACATAAAACTCTCCATCCAAACACCAAAACACAAAAACATGTTACCTTCACTCAGGTTACTTTGAGATAACCCGACAACCAAACACACCCTCCATGACCATGAAAAGACCGGTGGTAATGGTCAATCCGGTTTTCATAGCACCTCAATGATCTTGATGCCTTACTTTATCTAAAGGGTCCCAATCTATTATTTGTTCGCAAATAACCTCAATGTATTTATCATAATTATGTGGTAGGTCAAATAAGTTTATACTACGAATTGTAAATGTAAAGAAGGCATGCATCTGAGATCGCTATTTTTTGCGCTTGACTTACAAATCTCAATATATTTGAGCAAAAACCACGTGCAATCACAATGTCTTAAAAAAAGATAATACGGCATGTTTGCATTAAGGTCCTAATTTGCGTCGGATATTTTAAAGCTATCATTTTATTTGGGTGTCAAATAGAAATACTTGTGAATACCCATACGTCGTAGATCTCTCTATGTTTTAATTTTATCTTTTGGAGAGCTGGCGAGGTTGAACATATCTGAAATGTTATCCACAATATTTTTCTCAATGGTGTATGTATAGTTTGATGAAGATTATGCATATTTTGTTAAATTATAAATTCTATAATCCTTGTATACTGTTCATGATTCATACTCTAATTTTCCCCAAATCTCATAACTTTTTCATCACAAGGTATCATATTTAATGCTTTGTATTGTTCTCGAAACTCTCATGGATATTTACCCAAATGACAATAAAACTTTCAATCTAATACACACTGTTCCTCCACCTATGACATACAAGAAGAATATGTGATGATCCAAGTAGCACAGCTTCGTATGTTGATTTAGAAGAAGGAGAAAAGTATATTCCGTGCATACTAGATAAGCAAATTTCCCTTTTGTGCAACAATCAAACAGATTAATATAAGCAGAAAAATCATTAATCATTCAAAAATACCTCCCATATCGAAAACGGTTGATTTATATTTTCATCACAACTCTCTAAGTTGTAGCACCACAATAACTTGAACTCATCAATCAATGATTTCATAAAATATCTATTTTGTTTCCTAACGCTTTCAGCCCTAAAATCAAGATCGATAAAATCATGAAAATTGATTATATATACATTAATGGCAACGAGTTGCATATAACAATCACCTGTGGCCAAATAGAATATGAGAGAAGCATGAGCTTTAAATGGTTGAATCAACATTTCTACCAACCTATAAGCTATCAAAAATAATGGTTAAACTGTTGCGAAAGTGTTATTGCAATGGCTTTTCACATTTTCAATATCTATGGAAGCTGTCATAGCCGAAGAATTTCTACACCTTACATATCTCAAAAATAAATAAATAGCAGATATTTTCAGAAAGCTGCATCCAATTGAAATGCATTCGTAGCAAACCTAACATGAAGGATATCCATACTCTGGCTTGAGGTGGTTGTCGAGTTTAAGGGGGAAAATTAATACAACATATTTCAATCAAATACACTATTTAAAAAAAATACTTTCCATTATTTTGTTTCCTTCTGTAAGCACTCTCCCTCACCCTACAGGATGTCCACAAACAACCCCCTCCCCCACAGGCATTGGAAAGGCTTTATTATGCAACCATGAACACTACAGCATATTAAAATAATGTTCATGTACAAGTAGAAACAGCATATTCAAATAATATTCCTAGACCACAAATGCTATGAACTAAGTGGGAGAGTCTGATAGGTTCAGTAGTGTTTTTTAAGATAAAGTTCTTAGATCCTGCAAATAAAATGAAATAGGTTTTTTTCATATGCAAAACATCCAGGACAGTCAAATTGAATTGTACAAGAGCCATGAGCAAGCCTGAAAAAGTTGCTGCATTGCAAAGAATATCAGGCGCAATGGAGAGGGGCAACTCTCACCGCTTCCGCGGTGAGAAATGTAGAACTTACAGATCCTCCCCGCGGACCAAGAGGAGAAATGAAGAATACATTTCGATTCAGTGGAATTATTTACTTGGAGCCAAGCGCAAATGACAACTTTGGGCGGGATTTGTTTTTGCCAAGTAGTGTCATCTGCTTAGCCCTTACTTCCTCTTCCTCTTGTCTCTTCCTCCGCATGGCTTCTTCCTTTTGCTTTTGAATACGCTCCAACTCTCTGTACCGCTCCTCTTCTTTCTGTTGCAACTCCAAAGCTTCCCTCCTCTGTGATTCTTCCACTTTGCGGCGGTTCTCTTCAAGCATTTTATCCAGCTCTTCCCTCTCTCTCCGTGCCTTTTCCTGTGTTATTAACAAAATAAAAAAGCAATAAATAACATATCGAAGGTAAAGAACACTGCATAATCACCCACCTAAACAGTATGCTGACTGACAGTGGACACATACCCCCTACTCTTACCTTCTCAATTAAAAAGATCGGGATTTTGTTTTGAAATGGGGAGGATACAACCACTGGTGCTCACCAATAATCACAAAACATTATTATGTCATAACACCACTGGGGCAATGCTTCTCCACAAAGAATAGCTGGTACGCATGTAAAGACATCATGAGACCCATAAAACATTGACAAGGATATAGCACAAATTAAATTGCATGCTGCCTTTTTTCCCTTCGGAGGTTGATGGTCGTCCACATAAAACATTTCAAAGAATACAACAGATGGAATTACAGGCTGCTGTGCATGAAGATCCCACTGCAAGAGAGGATAAGGAGATCGACCAAACCACTATTGAGCTTTCATATATGCAACTTTACCTGATATTCATTAACATGTTATTTCCGCCTCTTAAGTTGTGGCCGCTTGATCAATAAGCAATAACATTATAGGCTAATGTATCTAATCCTGATGATACTACAAATATCACGCAATGGATTAAGAAAAATTTTAGTATAAATCAAGAAAAATCTGCAGATATAAACAGAATCTATATCTATACAGAACCAAGTCTTGTAATAAAATTAGTGTGTGCCCATAGGGGAGCGTGTGTGTGGGTGTGCAGCAAATAAGGTCAAAATTCTGATGTGAATGAGAAGGATGTTGCTTGTTACAAAGGTATACAGGTGCATGTGGGCATCTGAGATCAATGCTACGATTAGCACATTATCTTTTGTTGCTTGTTTTAGCAAAACCTGTGAATCATAGACATGTGCAGAGAATGACAGTAGCAGAAATGAAAATGCTAAGGTGGATGTCTGCTCATACACAAGGTTGTAGAAGTCGGCAGTCAGTACTCAATCGGCAGGGTCACTGACTAAGGATCAATCAGCAGTCGAGAGAGTAATCGGATTTAGTCAGGCATTAGTCGATTTTGATTTTTTTTTAAATTATTTTAAAGATATAAATCATTTTTTATAACATATACTCTCATTTATATTCATATATTTATCAATTTTAAATATATAAATCATTAGTTTTATAACATATACTATTATTTTAAATTTGAGCAAGAATCCAAGTAGTCGACCCTACTTATAGTGGGGGAGAAGGCTTAGTACGTTTTATTTATCAGTTTTAATATTTTTAAGAGCTTAAAAATTATAGGAAGAGAAGAAAAAATGAAGCAAGTTAAGGTAAATAACCTAAGTTGAAGTTACAAATTAAAGTTACTGATCAACAAACAAAATCACAAGCTGAAATTACAAAGTTATTAACACAAAGCTAATCAACAACCGCAAAAGGTAAATAACCTAAGTTACCTAATCATCGTGCAAATCAACAAGAAGTATCTAAGTTAACGAACATTTCGGACGTAATAAACACAATTCTAACCTTGTATAAGTTAACCAACATGCAAATCAGCAAGAATACGTGAGTGTGGGTGTGGGAGCGTGTGGGTGTATGCACGTGCGCGTGTGTGCATGCATACTCTAAGCTATATAAGTATATATATTTATAATGGTGTTTAAGAACATTTCGTATATGCGTATGTTTGTTATATTTTATTACTTTTGTATATATATTTTATTTCAATATTTTTATGAAATTCAATTATAGAGTTTTAAGTAAAATTATCCAGGATAGTATATTAATTAGTTGATATTTTATATCTAGACAGAAAACTATAATTTAAAGTACATAAGTACTCAGAATTTTCTTATAATTTTTATTCAACATCTTTAGTGTTTGTTTTTTATATTTTTGATTTATTTGTGAATTATACTCCCAGGATAGATCTGAAATGAGGCATAGAATCTATGTAGTCGATCCTACTTAATTGTGGGAAAAGGCTTTCTTGTTGTGGTATTTGTGAATTATATTTCTCTATAACATATCTAAAGCGGGGGAGACGCCACCGCCCACTATTACTTTCTTTTGCAGCTATTCCATTTATGTCCCTTCCGCCCAACCATTACGCTTGGTTGCCCCTATAATATGATTATATTGTCTTTCTTGGGCATTAACAATTTTTGATGTAGTGGTTATTACGCGAATATTTCATCTGCATATCCGCTCATGGAGCCCTCCTAGCTCAACTTTTTCATTCTGTAGTGATCGTGGGGACCCGGATTGTCTGTTGTGGGCCAAAATGCATGAGTCTGTTGTGGTCGTGGGAATCGCTTGATCTTGATCGAGCGGTTCGCACGATTTTGCACTTATTGTGGGCATGTACCATGCAAAATCGTGTGAACCGCTCGATCAAGATCAAGCGTTTCCCACGATTATAGCAGACACAACACCACAACAAAAGATCCTCTCTGGTGACCGCAGTGGATCCTTAATTTGATAATATGTAAGGTTGATATCTTTGTATATGTACCGATATATGCTATGAAAATGTGTAAAAGGGTATACATGTACATTTCTCTTTACAAAATCACATGCACGCATGTTTTTGTGTATGTGTTTGTCATCTCCTTTAAAAATAAAGGCATCTCCATAGGAGTAATCACATAATTACTTTATAGATTAGCTTAATGTATGCCTATACAGTGCTCTTTATACGAAGTTACGAATCCACATGAAAGAGACGTAGAAGCAATTTTTGTGCATGTGATTATCTTAGTAAAAAAATAGTCATTGGATATGAGTAGTCCGCATAAATACCTTATAGACTAACTTAATTATATATTATGGTATGATATAGACAAGAAAACCTGTTAAATATATCAACACTTCCGTCAGAGCTTCTAGATAAATCAATAACTGTATTTATTTACAAATAAATGACATACGAATATGTATACATACGTTAGGAGATATCTAGGTGATAAGGCATCCATTTCTATTTTAAAACTGTACAGATACGAATATAAATCTTTATAAAATAGACATTTTAGTGAATATGATATCCCAACACAACCACTGTGATAAAAAGGGATGGAAATGATCATATACGGATATAAATATAGATGTTACCCTATACTTATCTAATTCGAAATATGGATTTTAATGTGCATACATATATTTACAAATATGAATAACAAGTTATCCGATCCTTAAAAACAATTAAAGCACACATTTTTTAAAATTCTAGCTAATCGTCAATGATTTTTTTTTAAATTCAGTAGTAGTTAGCTATAATTTTGAACAACAGCAACAATAAACACTGCAATCACTAATGACATAGCAACGGGTACGGAATTCATCTCTAATATCATATATAAAAATAACTTCGGTATGAATAACATCGTCAGTATATATATACAATGATAGCCAATGATACAGTGACAGTATTTAAAAAATGTATCACTATAGAACATTTTTTTACTGTTGTATTGCTTCAAGTATTGAAGTTTTTACAAAATTAAACCATAGATAACCGTGTGATTTATTGTCTTTTTTACAAAGACAAGCTTTATGTTATAATAAAAAATATATATTATTAGGTAAAATTGGCTGCCAATCATATAATAGATTTGCTCGTGCAAAGCACGAGGAATGTACCCTAGTTAGTATGTAACCTTAAATACCTTATCTGAAGTTTTATATCTGTTCATGATAATTATTAATATAAGGTAATTGATAATACCCATGTGATAGGGACAAAGGGCATGGCTAGTAATTATATTCCAAGCAAAAGATCACCACTATGCCTTCATTGCTTCGCTATTATTTTACACCCCACAACAAGGTCAAAAGATCGCCACTATGCCTTCATCGTGAAAAAAAAAGTTCTTACTCCTAAAATAACCTAACAAACTAACCAAAATGCAAATTAGTGGAGAAAATCTAAGCAATAACATCTAAGATCAAGCATTAAAGTATTAAATCAAGCAAGAAAAATAAAAAATAAAATAAACCCTAACCAAGTCGTTGGAGGTCAGAGAACGTGGAGGGGCCTATGGAGGACCGTCACCAAAAGGAGATGTCGACTGGTTGCCAGCGACGTGGAGGAGGGAGCGGAGCGGTGATGCAACGGAGGTGGCGGAGCGACGCAGGGAGTCCGGTCGAGGGAGAGGCGTGCGCAGAGGAGTCGGGGGAGAGGGTTCAAATGGGGGTATTGGGGTTACTATCTAACGCTAAGCCTCAAATCCCATCTAATTCTAACCAGGTAATCGGGTTAACGGTTTAGGCCTAAACCCATATATGAAATCTCTATGCAAAAGTCGGTTGACTAGTCGGCCGACTAGGCTGACTAATCGCTCGTTTAATCGCGTCAGACTGACTATGGGCCGATTTGGCCTAATCGAGTCGGATACCCTCCCGACTCGACTAGTCAGAATGATGCAATTAGAAGGAAAGTTGTTGTGGCTCTGATAGAGGATAAAATGAGAGAAAATTGCTTAAGATGGTTTAGTCATTTGCAAAGGAGGTCGGTTGATGAATCAGTTAGAAGAAGTGAGATTTGGGATGTTGAGTCGGTTAATAGAGTGCGAGGAAGGCTAATGAAGTGTTGGAATGAGACTATCCGAAGGGATCTAAGTTATTAGGATTTAAACCTGAGAATCACCCAAAACAGATCTAAATGGAGGCAAAAAATTCATGTAGCTGACCCTACTTAATTGTGGGAAGACTTTGTTGTAGTTGATGTTGCATGTTCTTGCAAGAGGCTTGGGAGCAGACAGATTCCCTGCATGGATGTTTCTGAGAAGATGGCATTCTGATCATCGTTCAGGGAAGAGGAATCCCATCGTTCAGGGAAGATGGCATTCTGACTACTTATATGTCAGTAACGAGGTGACATATAACAAGCAACAGAATGGTTGCAGACCTTCAGGAATGATTGGGTTACTTGGCTTCTCAAGAACGATGAGGTTTTTCAGAGTGCATGGCATTATGTGGAGAATGTCTTGTGATCGACTTCTCGATATCAGAATGTCTTGTAATCGTGTGTGGTAAGAGGAATCTTAATTCTTTATGTAGTGTCGCTTTTGTTCCAATCTTGATAATTTGAATGATATATGTGTGATCAATAATCTCTAATGATCATGATTTAAAAAAAATGCATGGGTGTGTGTTTGCGTGAATATAGATAACAGGAAGTAGTGATGACAAATTCAGACCTCTTTCTCACGAGCTTCAACTAGAGCAGCAGCTCTTTCCTTTTCAAGTTGAATAGCAACTTCTTGGAGTAATATCTTCCGACCTTCTTCAATTCGCCGTAGAATCTCCAACTTAACCTCTTCAGAGTTCAATGCCTCTTCAACCTTTTTCCTAATAGCTTCTTCAACCCTTCGAGCCGTTTCCTCTTCGAGTAGTTTTATCTCAGCCTCCTTTTGACGCCTGTATATTGGCAAAAAAACCATAGTCACAAGGAGATTACAAATTCTTAGGAGTGCCAAAATAATACCATTTTAGAGTATCCTCTTGCCAGACAGGTTGAATTGGAATGAACAAATCATCAGAGTTTTCTCTTATCAATGAACTGCACATAATAATAAATGCAAGCATATGCTATTGAGGCATACCTCTATAAAAGAATCCTGATCCAAACAAACGAGTTTTCAAACTGGCTATAGTGGGTAAATGAGGCACCAATTGAATCATCAAATATAACAAGGATTATAGCAGTATCTTCCTTCAGATGATCCCGTGGAGAAGTATGTCAACTAACCTGTCCAATGCTTAAAACTAAGACAGAAATATTTTAGTTTTCAGTTGCAGTCTGGGGACTAAATAAGTTTAGAATTATTATAGGCAACCATAAACATGTAATTGAGTGTTTGTTTATGATCTGCAATCGAGTTTAATGTAATTGCAGTCCCTGACATTAAGAAATGAAAAACACGTAGACATTTTCTCATGGTCTATATTTCAACCGAAGACGAACATCTAAACATACTGGTCTTCATTTCTTTGATTGAGGCTCGAAAGTTCAAGCTAGCTGGAAGCTACCACCGAGTTTTCACTTGTTTGCCACTAGTCCAGATTGGAGCGTTGGACTAATTTATTGATTTTAGCATCCAAACATTTTTTATGAATTATTGTATTATAAGACAGTTCAATGCACATAGGAGCATTAGAACTTTCTTATAAACTACCACTTGCATATTGTATCAAGCGGTTCTGAAGCTTATAAAATACTTGAATCAGCTAAAAAATACAGACCCTAATATTTCATATTAAAGACTGCATAAACAAATATGTACCAACATATAGTCATCAAACCTGTAAGTGAACAAAACAAGCCAGGAAAACTTAAAGAAATTTGGAACAAATTTGCACCTATGGAAGGTGAGCATTTCACGAAGTAAAATGGGATCAGAAAGGAACAAAATCAGATGGGGATTATGGTGGAGAAAAGGTCATGTGGGATATAGAATCCCATTTGTTTTTGGAGCATGTTCCGGAGGAATACAGGGAATCATTTCCATTTCTACAGCCATGGCTATCTTTCATATGGTAATCTAACATCTAGAGGACTCCGCTAAATTACAATACTAATGAATGGTTCATTGACATTTCTAATACTGAAACTTAAACCTTAAAATATCAAAAGGAGGATGTACATCATTTGATAATGATCTAGCATCAAGACCATATGTTGATAAGATCAATAGACTAGTAAGAGATAGAACTTTAGATTGTTTGAAAGTTTAAAGCTTACATTCGTTTGAATGTTGTATTCAAAGTAGAATGTACGATGCACCCTTATCTAAGAATAGTGTAAGATGTCGCAGTGTTCAAGACCACATGCATATTGATGTATGCGAACCTTCTATACCATAAAAAAATGGTGAAGCCTTCTCCCACTTAAAGTAGGGCTGGTTACATGGATTCATGCTCAAATCCATGTTGAAAGATTCGACTATTTTTTACGCTGGTTGTCGGATACCTAACGCATCCTCCCCCCAGGGGAAATTTGAACACTGGTCTTTTGGGTGGTAGACACACTGCACTACCATCAAACCATTGATGATTATACCATAATGAACACTAATGATATGTAATATAAATTGATGATTATTCATGGCATAAGACATCTTCCTTTCACATTAGACCTCTGAAATATTCAAAGTGATTACGAATCAAAGTTAAAAAGAAGATGAAAAGAATTCGATGTAACAAAGGTAACCAATACCTATCAAGAAAACTGCCACAGAACTAAACCAAAAAAGTGAAGAGTTTCCTCTTAGAAGAAAGAAAAAGAAAGTGACATAGTTGGTCAGCCATGAAAGCAATAGAGGCTTTGCTTCCTATTTCCTTCAAAATATCTCCAACTTAGGTACAACTAATCTCCATCTAGATTCGGCCTAGATAATTAAATATCATGTACATGTTAAGCTATTTGTTTCAAAAACTAAACAAGAATCAAATGATTTGCGACAGAATATAGTTCAACAACCTTAGTTGATTCTTTTATCACATAGACGACGACAATGTAAGTTAGGAAGATATCAACTGTTTCAACCTAAAAAATGGTTGTCATTCTTTAATTTTAAATTTAATTGTGGATGCCTATAACTACGAGATCATTTCCCAAACACAATTCCACCTTTAACACCACGCAGGAACAGAATTCCGTGAACCAGTCAGGTGGGGTGGCGGATGTGTGTGGAAAAGCACAATGCACCTCTACATTTGGAAAACTAAAAGGTTCATAATGTTTATAGATCATAGATCAGTGTGTAATTAAATTGTAAATTTCATTTGTGGAAATATAAAATAAGCACAGAGTCACAAACTAGAACACCAAACTATCTCATGGTTCTAGATGATCATCACCTAACTTCACTGCCTAATGGAGTCGGATTTTCATAATTATCATCTCAAAGACTACATGTGGTAAGGGATCCCTATAGAGGTCCACCAGCACACACCAGTCCGAATGTTACACAATGAGAGACTAAACAAGAGAGTAGTGTGTTGGATCTTAAAGAGATCCAACTAACCATCTAGATATGACACACTCTCCCTCAAGTTGGAGAAAGTTACAGCCAATTACCAAAGAAATCATCATATATCTTCACTCGACAGTTTCTGGAGACAATGCTGGAAAGAACCCCGTGCAAAGAAGATAACACTAAGACTCGTGTCTAGAGAAGATTGTTAGCTAAATAAGATGAGCTAGATCGGGAAGAGCGATAATAATCATGGAATCATGGAAATGCGGCATAATTGAAAGACAATCCCAAGCAGAAGTAGTATGAGTCCATCCAAATATTAGGAGCCAACTCAAGCAGATGTGAAAGAGTGATCTTTTCCCATAAACCTTTTTTTGAATAACCGGAGGGTGGGATCCCGAGAAGGGACCCATCACAAAATTTCGTTAATTAGTTAAATTTTAAACAATAAAAAAATACAGTACATGAAACCAAGCTGTAACCAAAGCCTACCATGTGCAAGAACATTTTCAGAATAAAACGATTGATCGTGGAAGATACACTCATTCCTGTCACCAAATTGCCCACATGAGCACAAGGGAAGCAGGCTATCTTCATATCCATTGCCTCAAATCATCTGGATGGAGTTCCAGAACTCATATATACCTCCAGTATCAAGCCCATTAATCCTCGCCTTCCTCCAAACCTCTGCCGAATGAGTACAAGTGAAGAAAAGATAGTTCATATATTCCCCCTCACTGCCACACCTATCACAGAAGACCTCTCCATCCTGTAATATCCTGCCCCGATGTATTTGGTAAGCAACTTTCCATTTCTTGCCAGCCACAAGAAAACCTTGACTCTTTTTGGAATTCTACTTCTCCAAATGATGTTGCTATCAATCTTGAGTTCTTCCTACCATTCTTCTTGAGCCTCTGTGAAAAATCTATATGTTTTCTCCACCGTAAACCTCCCATCACACCATTCAAAATGGTCCCTCTCATCAGCAGGGTCATCTGAATCCGTCAACTCAGCGTGCATCCTCCAAAACTCGTCCAATCTTTGATCCGAAAGCTCCGAAACAAAGGCGTCCAAGCCCCATTCTGCCAAGTATTATGCACTGTTGCATTACAGTCAACCGTTAGCGCCAAGAGTCTAGGATACTGCTCACCCAAAGTACCATTGCCGTTCCAATTGTCCAGCCAAAACCTAAAGATTTGATCATCGCCAAGTACCGACCGCAGTCGTGTTGCCATTTCGAGTATGATCTTGTGAATTCCTTGCCATACAGATAAAGAAAAACGGATGCGGTTCGACTCCAATGAATCACCAACTCCATAAATCCTCCTCATAAGTGTGTAGACCAAATCTTCAGATCTCCCCACAACCTTATCACCCACTTAGCGACCAAGGGCTTTGTTCATTTCCTCAACTTTCAGGACTCCTAACCCTCCATTTTTCTTAAACGCAATGACCCTCTCCCACAAGATCAAATGAAATCCTCTTTTTTCATGTTTCCCATCCGACCAGAAGAACATTCTCATCAGTATCTCCATCCTATTTCGGATACCAGTCGGAAGCATCCTCGTGGAGTAGAAGAAGTGGGAATAGCCGACAAGACATGCTTCAACAGAACTAGCTTGCCACCTCTTGACAGAATCGCTACCTTACAATCCGTCATCTTTCCCTAAATCTATCCAACATCGACTTCCAATCGACCGCTTTCAACTTCTCCGCAACAAGAGGTAACCCCAAATAGGTGATCGGCGAATTCCCAACAGGGCACCGTAAGACCCTCGCGATAAGTTGCCCCTCCTACTGTGTGAAACCGAAAGGCACCACGACAGATTTCTCCCTGTTAATTTTCAACCCCGAGATGCTAAATATGTCCATGATTTGAGAAGTGCATCTGAACTGCTCCCCCCCTTAAGAAGATCATTTTATTATCGACATACAGAAGAAGGGGAATTGAAATGCCTCCTTTACTATAGCCAGATCACCAGTCCTCATTCGACGCCAACTTCATCATAACAACCAGAGCATCAGCTACGATGACAAACAAAAAAGAGGGCCAATGGTCATCCCTGTATCACCCCCTGTTGCGGTCGAAAGAAACCTCCTTCGGGTCTACCATTAAACCAATACTGAGTACGATACCGTCACGATGCATCATTTCATCCAGGCAATCCACAAGATCGGGAACACCTCTTCTCCAAAGATGTCCGTAGAAAGCGTCAGTCCATGCAATCATAGACCTTGGAAAAGTCGACATTCCATAGCATGCCCTTACACTTCATTCTTTTCCAATCCAACGCCATCTCAGATGCAAGCACCAATCCATCTGCCATGAGTCTACCTGGGACGAACATCGTCTGCTCGGGAGACATAATATTATGTAGCACCCTCTTCAATCGATTATCCAAGATCTTCGTAATGATGAGATAGCATGCATTAGATAAGGCTATCGGTCTAAAATCCTTCACCCCAAATGGCATCCCCCCCTTGGGCAATAGAAAGATCAAGGCTCTGTTCAACCTCTCAAATCCATGATTGTCCACTCTAAACTCCTGCGGAACCACCATCAAATCATCCTTTACCAACTCCCAAAACTCCTTATAAAACAACACCGAGAACCCATCGGGCCCAGGAGACCCATTGTCATTCAAGTGAAAGACCTCCTCTTTGACTTCTGCCTCAAAGAATTCACAATTAAAGAATCCGTCTGCAACGGGGATTCCACCACAGCCCATGTGCCATGCCAGCCCCATCCAGCACGTATGCGTCTTCTACAGAAGTCGTGGAAATGTGATCGAAGTGCAGTACCAACCTCATCCCTATGAAACACCACACCGCCTATGGAGATACACTGAATAAAATTCCTGCATCTCTGTCCGCTAGCCCCCTAATGAAAAAATCTTGTGTTGGACTCAGATTCTTTGAGTCATCTCTGCCTATATTGTTGTCTCCATTCAATCTATGTCTTCTTGTCTTCCAAAATAATTTCCTCTAGATGCCTCGCTCTCACTACATTCTCTTCTACCTCCAACTCACGTTCGTCCTCCAGTTGGTCTAGTCTGAACACAATATGGCATCCAGTCCTTTCCTATAATCAAAAGAGTATGGATTGAAATATCCCGTTGTATCCTCGATGTATCAGCAATATATCCATATCGACAATTCAGAGATACCAATATTACCTTAGATATTGATATCTACATATATCGAGCGATATATCAACAATATGTCATTTGGTATCATAGATATTGATGAAATTTTAAGTATTTAATGCAAACTTTCCATCATTTCGAGTTAAATAATCGATATCATGTCGATATCGATGTTATATCATCGATGTCAGCAATTTTAGTTGACTTTGCTACTTCTATAAGCAAAGAATCTTGGAAGGTATTCCTTTATTGAGTAAATTACATAATAGGTCCTTAATATTGGATAGGTATCAAATAAGGTTCCAGAAAATGATATCTATCGTAATAGGTCTCTAAATAAGGGGTAGGCAACAAATAAAGTCTCAAAAACAAAGTGTATCAAAATAAGTCCCAAAATATGGGATTGATATGGGTCGGTATAAGGTCCCGAATATGGGTAGATATCAATGAGAATTAAAATAGTTGGGACCTCAATTGATATCAACCTCATATTAGGGGGCCTATTATGATATGTTTTGTCTTTGAGGACCTTATTTGATACATGTTCCATATTTAGGGACCTATTACAATACATTTCATTTCATAGGAACTTATTTGATACATGCACTATATTCGAGGACCTATTGCATATTTTACTCTCTTTATTCTTAAGCTTTAAAAGTTGATATATTGAGATTTTCTAGCCACTCTCTATATTACGATATTCGGAAACAAATCAAATGTGAATAAATGATTAAATTTATGATATATCGATGATATATTGATATCGCTAGATAGAGGGCTTCGATAATCAGGTGTATACTGAATTCCAGGGCAATGCACAATATCTCACGAGATATCGATGAAATATAGATAATCTATCTCATATCAATCAAAAAATAAAAATTTTCAGTACAAACTTTCCCTGATATCAGTCAATATCAATTGATACCATCAAATTGGTGCTAATATTTCTTAATATCATACTTTTTTTATTTTTGATCTATTTATTTAAGATTGTGCTTGTATATCTATTCATGTTACTAAAAACACATTATGATTTATATATTTTCAGGGTGAGAATGCTTCACCACCTTTTACGATGGAAATGAAACAACTCTAGAGTTGATCAAGGAATGTTTGCATACATATATGGCATTATGCTCATTAGCTTGTACATATGATATCCGATATAGCTCGACATTTTTTTATATATAATATGTGATGTAATGTAAGGTTAATGTGCTAAATCCACATTTTTTATGTCATTAAGTAATTGTTTGAATTTCATGGTTTCCTTTCTAATATCTCTCGACCATTAACTGTCAATAGTCAGCAACAGTGATATGTGTGATATAATGTGTACCGGACTGCTAAATACACGTCATTCTTGCAAAGAAGTGTGTATTTGTATATTATTTATTGTTTTAGAACTAATAAGATATTAATTTGCGGGAAAAAAACGCCTTTTGTGTCATTTCCGAGATTCCCACCAATCAAGGCCTTAAATGTCGGTTTCGGTCACCATTTCGGTACCGACCAAAACAGAATTTCGATGGAATTTCGGTGGAATTTCGACCGAAATTTCGGTCATTTCGGTCATTTTTTGTACTAGGACCCCCATATTTCGGTCGTTTCGGTCATTTCGGTCGAATTTCGATTTCGACTGGATATCGATATTCGACAGAAATTCGGTTGAATTTCGCTGAAATTTGAGGCCATGCCACCAATATCGTTAATACATCCTCGATATATCTCTTTTCGGGCAAAAATCGATATGATATCAATATTGATATTCCGAACCTTGCAAAAGAGGGCCTCTCATATACAAAACTCGAAGAACCAAGTCTTTTTCATATGGAAGTCTTAAGAGTAGCTTCTCTTCATATATGGACACAAGAGTGAACCTCTCATACAGGGATCTTGAAGAGGATTCTTCAAAATAGAAATCTCTAAGAAATCATGTATTAGGGCTCATGACAGAGGATGGATGGAAGATAAATCTCTCTTCGATGATCTCAAACAAAAGGATCATGATGTATTCTCTTACTCCTCTTTTTCTCCTACACTTTTCAGAATCATGGATTACTCTGATAAAGTTGTGAGAAAATAAAGTGGCGTAATTAAAACTTATCCATTTTACCTTTTTCTTCTCTACTTCTCTTTGTTTCCCTTGCTTTTTAACCATTTAATACCCCCTAGTAGCAATGTCATCAACCTCATTTGCTCCTCTATATAGTTGTTAGATTGTGCCAACACTAACACTGCTTTTGACACCTCACATGCATCTTCACATCATCAAGATCCAGCTTACCTCGATGACCTTCTGTGTGGCTCATGTCACCTTCAACCTCACCATACAACCACTGCAAGATGTCACCTTTAGTAGTTATTGTCACTTCAATTTCCAGTTCATCACGTAGTGATGATCTTATTGCCATAACTACATGTCTTGTGTGTTGCCATCTTCTCCTTCCATGCATAGGTTCCATAGAGGGCCCATATGAGACACCTTGTATTCGGATCTGGGCTTATTAGCAAAAACTGCTTTTATACGGTATCCAAAAATTTTGTTTAATCATTCCATCATGTGGAACTCGTCACGACCTTTGCAACGAGTCCAAGAACGTAAAATTCCGAGTTCGAAATCCCGAGTTAGGGCTATTTTAGCGAAACCGGGTCCTGGTCTTATTCGGATCCGAACCCGGAACCGAATCCGGATTGGACCCATATAATCTGCCTTCCCCTCTTCCAAAACGTCCCCAACCCAGCAACAACCCTTCCTCCTCCCTCCCCCTCGCCGGAGCGCCGTCGGAGCTTGCCACAGCGCGACGGATCGACGATCTGAAGCCACCCCCACGTAGAGGAGGTCGAGGTCACCTTCGTGTGTGTTTTCGCACCGCGAACGGAGCGTCGAGCACGCCTTTCTTCGTGGGTGAAGAAACCGAGGTTTGCACTTTTTTTGAGATACGATGTCCCCCTCCTTTTGTTGCGATTTCCACGCAATTAAATTTTGTAGAGCCCCAAGCATCCTTATGGCCTGCTACTATGTGGTTGTCCTGTCGAGGATTGATATGGAATTTCTGTGAACTGGTTTGAACTGGTTTATATGACAGACCATACCATGGATTTAAGGATTTTTGTTGAATAAAGGGGAAGAATAGAGGGCGAGTGGTTGGAGGAATAGTAATCTTATGTAACTTCCGAGAAACTCTATCATCTTATGCTTGGATTGAATAATAAGGTTTTCAAAATTGGGCTGTTGGTAATCCAATCCAAAAGTAGCCAATTATTGCTTCTCTGTTCTTATTTTATCTCTCAATCACCATTTGGAGTTTGCATAAAAAGGTCAAATGTTGCTGCACTTTGATTTCCATTTGATCCACGTGATGCAAGTTTCTTGAAGTAATAAAAGGCTTATTTTACTTGACCTATAGTTGTACATTGGCTCGCGTTGACGTCATTTCTTGTGGCTGACGTTGAAGCCATTTCTTGTGGATGTGAAGATCTCTTCTCAACCTTATGCATCTTCCTCTTCGGCTTTCTTTTCGCCCCCATTATCAATTCTTCAATGGCACCTACCACATACTCCTTTGCAATAAATTATTCATGAATATGTTGTTCCATATTTAAAGATCAGCACAAAGCTGCAACAGTTTAGTGCTGGAACTGCCAGTACTTACTTTGATCAGCATAAAAAAAGCCAAATGTATAGCACTTTGATGTGCCTTAAAGATCAGGATAAAAAGGCTGCCATATCCAGATGTCAGCATAGAGAGGCCAAATATTGTTGCACTTTGATCCCTTAGAGTCTGCTTACTATAGTTTTTTTTCTTATGGGATTTTCAAAATGTTATGGTTGAAGTATATGGATGAATGTGGACTGAGAAAGTGGTGTGTTATGTTAAGGCGGGAAAATATTTTAGAATAATGGGCTTTTATATATAGTTTCTTCCGAAATCATTTGTGATAGGTGATATACATGGAAGGACATAGGATAATAAAGTGATATAGTGTCAGGAATTGAAGGGAATGTAACACACGGCTATGATATTACTGGGAGACCATTCTGTGGAATGGCATTGTCACGAAAATTAACCATGAGGCCCGGAAATCCAGACAAATGATGATTAATTACTCGACATAGTGGTTAGAGAAGCTGCATAGTTTAGCCACACTGACAATGAGAAAAACAGACTTCGAGGGCATTGAGGTTGTTAGAGTAATTGATACTCTGATGTGTTATTCCATAGAGCCCTCGGGTCTCTTATATTGGGAGAAAACCCTTGGGTAAATTACAGAGTCTTACAACATATAAATAGAAATTACGAAACAATAAAACGTAACATAAATAAGTTTCTACACTCCCCCTCAAGATGGAGCATAGATATCTACCATGCTCAGCTTGGAAGAGCATTTCTGGAAAGGTCCTCTGAGCAATGGCTTGGTGAATATGTCAGCAGTCTGATCCTCTGAACTGACATGAGAGGTGGAAATGAAGCCTTTCTGAATCATGTCTCTAGTAAAATGACAATCCACCTCGATGTGCTTTGTTCTCTCATGAAAAGCCAGATTATTGGCAATAAACAATGCTGCCTGATTGTCACATTGGAGATTCATAGGCAAGGGGACATCTACAGTCAAATCTTCTAAGACTGCTCTAACCCACATCATTTCTGCAGTTGCTTGTGCCATGGCTCTGTACTCGGATTCCGCACTAGACCTCGCCACAACAGTCTGTTTCTTACTTTTCCAAGAAACTAAAGAGCTTCCTATGAAGATAGCAAATCCAGAAGTGGATTTACGATCCCTTGGACATCCTGCATAATCTGCATCTGCACAAGCTGAAATAGACAGATCCGTATCTTTTCTAAATAGCAATCCTGTGCCTGGGGAAGACTTCAGACATCTCAATATCATACACAAGGCATCCATATGAACTTGCCTTGGCTGCTCCACAAATTGACTCACCCGGTTTACTGCCAAGGCAATATCCGGTCGAGTTATAGTGATATATAAGAGCTTACCCACCATCTCTCTGTACCTTCTTTTGTCCACCTCCTCGGTATCATCGTCGTACAGCTTCATGCTTGGGTCCATAGGTGTACTTGAAGGTCTGCATCCAGTCATTCCTGTTTCAGCTAGCAAGTCTGTGACATATTTTCTTTGTGTCATCACCATTCCTTGTGTATTTCTTGCAAACTCTATCCCCAGAAAATATCGTATTGTGCCCAGATCCTTCGTAATGAACCGGTTTCCCAACAGGGACTTGGTTATCTCAATCCCCTGAGTATCATCTCCTGTAACCAAGATGTCATCAACATATATCATAACAACAACTGTACCTCTAGGGGTCTTCTGGATGAACAATGAATGGTCCGCATTTGATCTCCTGAACCCCTGTTGTTCAATTAGCTGAGAAAGCTTCTGGAACCATGCTCGGGGGCTTTGTTTAAGGCCATAGATAGCCTTATGAAGTCTGCACACCATCTGAGTCTCCCCCTCAGCAGCAAATCCTGGTGGCTGCTGCATGTAGACTTCCTCCTGCAGATCTCCATACAAGAAAGCATTCTTAACGTCAAGCTGAAAAATGGTCCAGTTATGTATCACAGCAACAGATAGGAGAATGCGAAGAGTGGAGTGTCTAGCCACTGGTGAAAAAGTATCCAAATAATCTACCACATATGTCTGGGTAAATCCTCGTGCTACAAGTCTTGCCTTGTATCTATCAAGACGTCCATCCGCATGATATTTCACCGTAAAGATCCACTTGCAACTCACCACAGAGGCACCTGGAGGAATAGGGACAAGAGACCAAGTCCCACGAGACTGCAGAGCATGCATCTCCTCTTCCATGGCTAGACGCCAGCAATCAATCTTCATGGCATCTTGATATGTCCGTGGGATCTCAACAGACGAGACAGCAGCTACAAACTTCTGAAAGTCCCCATTGAGACAATGAAATGAGACTTGAGAGGCAAGAGGATATGAAGCACATTGTCTTCGCTGCTTCCTGTGAGCAATGGGCCGATCCAGATCAACCATCATAGTGTCGACCAGTTGATCCTCGTCCTGTAGTAAAGGCCCCTGCACTGGTGCACTGTCTAACCCATCATTAGTGATAACATCAGAACATACATGAGGCGTGTTGGATGGTTGACATGTAGCTTGAGCTTGTCATGTACGCCTTGTATAGAACTTAGGAAAAGGTTCAATTGGAGGTGGTGGTGGTGGTGGTGGAGTATAGGATTGACCCAGGCTTGGAGGTGGAGGTACATAGACACTAGACTCTGTGGATGTGGAGGAGACCAATCTGTCACCTGTAGGAGAGAAGTACATGACAGGTTCGAAAAATGTAACATCAGCACTCACATAGTACTTGTCATGAACAGGGCCATAGCAACGATATCCTTTCTGTGTCCTGGAGTAGCCCACAAAAACACACTTGATAGCCCCAGGAGATAGCTTATCAAGTCCTGGAGACAAGCGGTGGACAAATGCAACAGTGCCAAAGACCCGAGGTGTAAGAGTAAACAAATCTTTGTCAGGAAAGAGAACAGATATAGGAGACTTTTCCCCAAGAACTGTTGTAGGCATACGGTTGACCAGATAGCATGCTGTAAGTATAGCATCCCCCCAAAAAGATAATGGGGCACAACTCTGAATAAGTAATGTGCGCGCAATATCAAGGAAATGGCGATGTTTCCGTTCTGCAACCCCATTTTGTTGAGATGTGTATGCACATGTGGTTTGGTGGATAATGCCTTTAGAAGACAGAAAACTAGTAAGGGAATGAGCGCAGAACTCCAATGCATTGTCAGTGCGCACATACTTAACAGTAGATGAAAAAACATTTTGAACTTCATTGATAAGATTTTGAATAACACTTCCTGCTTCGGATTTATTTTTAAGAAGAAAGGTCCAGGACACTCTAGAAAAATCATCGACCACAACTAAATAGAACCTGTGCCCCTGATGATCTGGGACACGGCTGGGACCCCATATATCTATGTGAAATAACTCAAATGGGGAGCGACTGCTCCGACTCTGACGACTGGGGAAGCTGGACCGATGATGCTTCCCTAACTGACAAGCTTCACAACGAAAAGATGAACTCGAAGAAATCTGAGGCAGGAGGTGACGCATTTTCTGTAGAGGCAGGTGACCGAACCGAAGATGCCAGGTATATGGAGACACGAAGCCCTGGGAATGTAGTGAGACGCCACCATACGAGTTCCGTACAAGACGATAGAGGCCATTGTGCTCAGAACCACAGCCAATCACCCTGCCCGTTAGTATGTCCTGAAAAATAACAGACGATGGGTCAAAAATAGCACGACAGTGCAAATCTCGTGTAATCTGACTAATGGATAAGAGATTCATAGAGAATTCTGGTGCATGTAAAACATTTTGTAAGTGCATAGAGGGCAGCAAAGCCGTCTCCCCCTGACCGATGATAGGGGAATGAGTGCCATCAGCAATGAGTACAGAGCGACCAGGCTGGACAGCTCTATAGGACTGCAGAATATCTTTCTCATGACAGAGATGATGGGTGGCTCCAGAATCAATAATCCATCCTGTGAGATCATGGTTATGATATGAGACTGAAGGACTACCTGAGGCACTGGCTGAGGCAGATGTACTAGCTGATGCCAAAGCCGCAACATCAGACGCATCAGCACCCTCTGATGATGATTGTGGCATGATATCACGAAGCCGTGCCACTAGCTCCTCGAACCTGTGATCGGGAGTAGATGCTGGTGGACCCTGAATATAATCAGCGACACGTGCAGAGGGAGGGAAGCCATGCTTGGAATAGCATGTATCCTCCGAATGACCAGTACAACGACAGAATGAGCGCGTAGAGCGTATGCGACCTCCACGGCCACGTCCACTACTTCCTCTTCCACGAAATGAGGAGGAACTACCTCGTCCTCTGGAGACAGCCATTGCCGAGGGAGGTGTAGTCGTTGCGTTCGATGGAACTGGGACACGACTGAGCCGTCTGTAGACTTCTTCCATCGGTGGAATGGTGGCATCAGCAAGGATCTGAGAGCGTGCTGCCTCATATTCAGGATCGAGGGCAGCAAGTAAGACGCCAACCATAGTAGCGTTGCGGAACGTCTTCTGCTGTTCCGGCGTGGCTGTGAGTGGAATTGTGCTATACAGTTTCTCGAACATTCCACGAAGAGACGTGTACAGAGAATGAAGAGGCCTCCCATTTTGCTTCGTAGTAAAGATATCATGCTGCAACTGCAGCATCTTGGTCTCGTTTCGTACCTGAGAGTACGTTGTGGCCAGAATATCCCACATCGCCTTGGCGGTGGGTTGATGGAGGACATCATTTGCTATCTCCGTTGTGAGCGTACCAGACAGCCAGACTTTGGCGTACGCGTCATCAGCCTCCCATGAGGCATATATTCCTGTCTTCTCCGGCGGTTCATCTTCGGTAAGAATATGCTTCTTACCACACGACTTCATGAGACTAAGGAACTGCATTGCCCACAGTTCGTAGTTCGTCCCGTCCATTTTGACGATAGGTGCCGAACCTTTGAAGGCACCGATGGCGGGCATATCGACCTTTTGATCTGACATGCTGCCGGAGAAGAACAACTAGGAATGATAGACCAAGTAACTGGTGTCTACCACGACATGTGAGGATTCAAGTGCACATGTAGACGTTATGCACTTGAATCCATCATCTATCCGGAACAGACCGAAGGTGAGCCGCCCCTGCGACGAATAGAAGCTGTGGAAGCCTTGGCGGAAGGGAGAAGCGGCAACTAGGGGTACACGGCGGCTGGGCTGGGGATCGCTGGCGGCTGGGAGGTGCCCGGCGGAGGGCTAGCTGTACCGCGGACGGCTGGGAGGGGCCCGGCGGAGAGCTGGTGGCGCCGGGGGAGGGCTGGCGGCGCCGCGGGAGGGCTGGGAGCCCTGCGGCGGAGGGCTGGGGGCCTGGCGGCGGAGGGTTGGGGGCCTGGGGGCCTGGCGGCGGCTGGAGGGGGGGAGGGGGCGGGTGGAGAGAAAAACCTAGGGTTAGGATTTTGGCTCTGATACCATGTTAGAGTAATTGATACTCTGATGTGTTATTCCATAGAGCCCTCGGGTCTCTTATATAGGGAGAAAACCCTTGGGTAAATTACAGAGTCTTACAACATATAAATAGAAATTACGAAACAATAAAACGTAACATAAATAAGTTTCTACAGAGGTAACACTTGAGGTGATGCTCTCTTCACTATGTAGGTAGGATTCGTTCATTATCTTGTAACATTCTGAAATTAGAAGGTCCAATCCAAAGGTTGGTCCTTTGATCATGCTTGAGGTGGTCCTCTGAAATTAGAACTATGTAGGTAGGATTCGTTCATTATATATCATGTATAACATTCTGCTTTTCAGATCAGTCCTTTGATCTTTAACTTAGATAAACTGCTTCAATTTGGAATAAAAGGTTGAATCCAAACAATCATGCTTATTTGCTAATTGGATAGATTGATGGGTCACAAGTTCATCCACAAAGCACAGAGAAAATATTCGCAAGGTCCATTGTTCTCTTGTAAAAGCTCATGCTTTAAGGCCTTCTAGAAAACCCGTTTTTGTTGAATTTATTTCCAGAATCACTTATCCAAAGGGATGTTCCATGGTGGTCGGGTAGTATAGTAGTTGCCACCAAGGGAGGGGCATGCACCCTTGGGGTCTCGGGTAGAAAAGCCTATAGAGTCGTGATCCCAACCGCTGCTACGTAGTTGTGACGGTTGGAGGACATGTTGCTTGGCATACCGAGGAGTCACCACACGGTGTTCAGCCTTAGCACTTTCCTGCCTTTAGTCCAGTGCTTCAAGTGCGGGCCAAGTAGTCATGGTTGGTTGTGTAGAGATTCGTTTGTTCACTTAGAGCTAACACTCGTGTACTGGCTGGTGTAGGCCACATTGGTTAGTATTCCGAGGGGGAGTACTAAGAGGGGAGTTCTAAGAAAATATGGTTAATGAAGTTGGGAATAAAATATAAATCTCTCGTGCATAAGGAGGATTAGGTTATTCGTGCCCGTGGTGATTCAGACTATGGTAAGAATGATCTTGTAATCTATGCCCTTACTCGTGACCTACACCACGTGGACTCTTATATGTGGATAGTGGACTTGGGCAAAACGCGATGATTCGCATATTGGAATTCACTTTGGGAATCAAAGATATAATCTTATAAATAAAGCTAAGTGGACGTGTTGGGAACTTAAGACGCATTGTACTCCACTGCATGCCTACGAAAGCAACCCCCCCCCCAACCATAAGGCATTCTTCTGGCTTTAGAGTCATAGTGTGAGGTCTCTCACTCGGACCAAGACCACAGACTATCCATGAAGCTTGCTTGATCCAAATTAAATAACAATGATTAAAATTTGTCTCTTCGTGAGAACGGTTTACCTATTTGTTTCTTTTGCACACTTTTTAATTATCTTGCTTGTTATAAATTTTATATCGTATTGAGCAACTTTGGCTATAACATATCTACATGTTGGATCCGTAGGTTCTGAGCAGAAGCCGCAACAATGAGCGCACTTGTCTTCTAGGAGCTACTCCTTTTTGTGCAGCTACACGGTTTCCTTTTTGTGGTACAGTTACTTGTAGCTTTTACTGCTTTACTTTTGTTTGTAGCATTTTGGGAGATATGCGACGTATAATGTACGTATGGACATACTTTTTGATGCATACATGTATATTGTTGGGGACATGTATTATAATGAAATGCAATGGTGGATATGTTATGAAGTGAATGGAAAAAAATTTATTCCATTCTTTCATGATATTTTCTCCTTTATAGTATGGTGTATTTCGAATGTGGAATGTATGTGCATGGAAATCGATTTGCTGAGTACCCAGATCCTTGGGGGACAGTCGTGACAGCCCAACATTGTTGTCGTCGTGTCATTCCTCGTGTAAGCAAACATTGCATATTGTGTTGTGTCGTCTTCATCAGTACCAAACTTAACTTCAATAAATAAATGTACTAAACCTTCTCCCACTATAAGTAGGGTCGGCTACATGGATTCTTGCTTTTTCGAATCCATGTTGAAAGATTCGACTATTTTTTACGCTGGTCGTCGACTACCTAACGCAACCCCTGCAATAAAATTGAAATAAAATTGAACTTTACTCGATCAGATAGCATGTTGAAATATAAATAAATACAATAAACAAGAAAAGCAAAAGCATGCATTTCAAAAAAAACAGAACAGTTGTCGTACTCCATAAGAGAAGAGATCCAATGGGATCAATTTTCATATAAACTTCTCAAATTCTACAAGGGATATAAAGGTCCTTATTAGAGCCCACCAATATACACAAGTTCTAATGGTAAATTGGTAAGTAGCATGGAAGCAAATGAGATGGTAGTGTAATTTAATCCTGGAGATCCTAATTACTTTCTAAATATATAAACAACGTTGCAAAAGATATCCTTATATATTACTCTCAAATCCTTATTTATTACTAAAGCAAAAAGTCTTGAAAAAAAGCTGGACAGAGTGCCTTATGTGGACCAATGATCCATCCATAACTTAACGGACTTTCCATCCCATGATATCACCTCGAAAATGATGTCACCTAAGGCACAAAAAAGCATATTTCCCTCTAGAAAATCAATGGAGACCGAACCAATCCCGTTAACAAACCCAAACCAAACAAAATTCCATAAATAAATCAAACTAGACAACAAAGCATGACATCGCCCTCTTCCCAGAATATGAACACCCCAGTTAGCTAAAAGAGCCATATTCATCTACATGGGTCTCAGAATCCCAAGGCCCCTATCTTCCTTGCACTGCATCATCAGTGCCTAATCCACCAATGGAACCCAAAGAGTGTCCTCCCTGGTTCTAGACCAAAAGAACTGCCACATCATGGCCTCATGGCCTCTAACTGATTCCACCTACCGCCCCTAGATAACATAATTATAAAAAGAAATACTAACTGGCAAACAGAGAAGATCTAAGAAGCACAAAGTGACCGCCCCTTGATAGACAAGTCGCCTTCCACCCACCCATCTTGTTTTCCAATTTCTCCACCAAGGGCATCCAGTGCTCAATCCCCATCCTACGACAAGACACTAGCAGTCCTAATTACATGAGAGGTAAGCTCAAATGCACAATACCAAGAATGTGACCATGCTCATCAACCAACTCAAGATTCATATTAAAAGGAACAAAAATCAATTTCTCCTTGTCCGTCCCGAAACCTAAAAGCTTCTCAAAAATCAACACCATTGTAGAAATCTTCATGGCATTGGCATCCTCTAAACCACCTTTAATGAAGAAAATAATATCATATGCATACAGTAAGATTGGAACAGAAAGGTCATTGTGCGATAAACAATCACAAATCCCATAATGTACACCTCGATCTATCATGACAACCAACACATCTATCACTAAAATAAACAAAAAATACAGAGGATATCCATGTAAACCTCCCTCTACGACTAGAAAGAATTACCCTTCATATGGCCATCAATTAATATTGAATACAATGTTGCTATTACACATCTCTTTATGTAGGCCCTCTGAAGCTACAAGTGTGTTGCAACTACACATCTCTTTATCTAAGCACACTCCGGAGCTACCGAAGGCCTCTCCTAAGCAAAGAGGCTAAAGGAAACTCCAACTCTCCAATCAACATAATCATATGCCTTGGAGAAATCATCCTTCTAAGTCAAGCCATGCACATTATGTCTCCACCACCATTTCATTAACCATCCTCAGATTGCTGATCACGAGTCGACGAGCACAAAGGTTGCTTGCACCAAGCCGATGACGTCTATCAGTACCTCCTTGATCCGACTAGCCAACGGTTTCACCAAGATAAGGTATACAACTGTCGGCAATATGCCTAAAATCCTTTACTCGTTGCAAAGCCTCCTTGGGTAAAAAAGTGTCTAATTCAGCTTCTTAAAGCCAAAGTTGTCCACTCTAAACTCTTCCACCATGCTCATAGCATCACTGCCCAAGGCCTCCCAAAAATATGTAAAGAAAAATACTACGAAGCCATCTAGACCAAGCGATTCATCCACATTCAAATCTCTAACAATTGCGAAAACTTCAAACTCCATGAACTCTCTTAGGAGACCATCAACATTCTCGGGAGTCAAGGCTCATTCTGCTCCCACCTCTCTTTATCCATCTCCAACACCGACCACAACTTTGCGTGATAGATTCTCAAAGTGCCCTACAACTGCATTACCAATTTCATGGTCCCTCAACACATCCCCACCTTGGAAACAGAATGAATGTAGTTGGTTCTCCTTCTCCCACTAGCCATTGTATAAAAGAATCTCATGTTAGTATTCCCATTTATCTAGGGTTTCCTTTAGTGATGTGCAAACTCCATTAGGTGGGGTGTATGTCGTTAATTGAGAATCTACAAGGAAAGCTTGCTAGCTAGAATGTATCTTTCCTTTCAAGAGGTGGGAGATTACTTCTCCTTCGTACTTCTCCTTCGTTCGATGCTTTTTGCCATCCCATTTTCTCTTTCTTCATGTCTAATCATGATGCAGATCAAAAAGCATCTTGAGACTATCAAGAGGAAGTTCTTTTGGGATAGAGCTCTAATTAGAAGATTACATTGATGATTGGGCAGGATGAGATGACGTGTGCCACTGCTAGAGGAGATTTGTACACTCCCCCGTCAAGAGTTGAATAAGGTGTTTCTCTTGAAAATGGCAATTAGAATTTAGGGTGGGTGCAACAATCCTACGTGTCATTACTCAAGAAGATGTATGATGTTTGTATCATCTTGGACATGTCGATGCGGATCAGGCTTCCTACTACTTAGAGGGGCATGAGTTCTACTCTTGAAGTGATTACACCTTTTTTGAAACATGATTTACATGATGGGAATGGTTTCCATTTTGTTTCAATGATTGGGTCAAGGGGGGTCTTGTCGAGCGCATCCCGTAGCATTTTGTTTTGGTGGATAACTTTGGAATCTGTGTGCCAGACGCTTAGTCTAATGGGGCTCAATCGTATAATATCCAAGCTTCATTTTTGGACACTGGAGGCGTTCATCTTGTTAACTGAGTTTCTGGCAGGTATTGGTTACATACGATCGTCGGGTTTGGTTGGGAGAGGATAATTGGTCAAAAAATGTATGTTGTTATCTTTGAGTCTATTGTTTTTATCCATGTATTAAGACGAATTGCAAGCAAATTTGAACATGGCATATACCTCCTCGGATAAAGATTTTCTTGAGGATCTTACAACAGAGTCGTGTAGTGATAAACTCTCGTAGGGCAATGGTGTGAAATCTTCCCCCGGTGTACTGTCGGCAATGAGGATGTGAAGCACCTCTTTTCCAGTGTAAAGGATCTATTGATGTCTGGTCCAACTCCGCCATCATGGGTCTTCACACTTCTGACTTAACTCGCTTATGATGCTCTTTGAAATCAACCGAAAGGGACCTTAAGGGATAGAATTTTGGTTGTTTCTACCATGTAGGCGCTCTAGTTAGCCAGAAATAGGGAGATTTTTCAACAGGAGAAGTTCCAAGTACATAACCTCAGGTAGCATGCGAAGGCTCTTGTTGAGACATAGTAGTTGTAATTATTGTTTCTGAATTCTGTATAAACGAAAAATAGGTGGGTGAAAATTACCTCGTATGCTCATTTTTTCCGGAAGAAGGTTATCCAAAGGGCGACTAATTAGTTCGACTATATAGAACGATACGGTGACCAGATAGAATTAACTCTATTCGATCACACCATTCAATCCAAATAAATAGTCGGTCTAACTTCTTTTTTCGAAGAAAAAACGACAATCACTGATAGGGTGCACGTCCAGAACTTAATTTAATCACAAGTTTAAACCATACATAACTATATGTAGTGCAGTCAAACAAAAAATTACATAGTCCAAGACTCAATCAAACATTTAGAGTGTTCCATCACTTTTTCCATAAAATCTATCAGTAATGAAAGACGATATGATTCCTATCCAACCATAAGGCATAAATAAGGCCAATGGTCGATGTTCTTTCTCTGTGAGAACCCCTCTAATTCGAACAAGGAGGCTATGAAGTCGAAGCACTCCCAACTTCAAACCGAATATCATGCATTCTCCCAAACCTTTTTGGACTTCTCGCATTGGAATATAAGTATCTTCCATATCCGCAAGATAACGTCCATAAGAGGCATCCACGCCTTGAAAGATGAGTTCTCCAAGCTCTAGTTGTAATTCCACCATGCATTGAAAGCTAAAGGAAGATTATGACTCATGATGATTGCAAAGATATATTTATGTTTTTATGTGTATTCCCTATTTCGTTGGTCTTCCATCTGTCTTCTGTAATTTACTCATAGGACTCTCCTCTATATAAGACAGCCTAGGGTTTCATGGAATAAACAAATTGACTCGTTTTTCCCAACATGGTATCAGAGCAACGGTCCTAGACCGGAGCTCTCATACCCGAAACCCTAGCCCCACCTCTAGCCCTTCTCTACGAGCCACCTCCTACGCGTGCCACCGCGCGACGCGGCTCCAGCCCTCGTCGTTCCAGGCCTTGCCGCCACAACCCTCGCGTGCCATCTCCTATGCGCGTCACCGCGCATCGCGGCTCCAGTCCTCGCCGCCACTGCAGTTGCCCTTCGTGGCTCCAGTCCTCGCCGCCCTCGCGGGTTGCTTCCCCTGCGGCTTCTGTCATCCCTACGACCCCTGCCACACCTGTGGCTACTGTCCCTGCGGCCCCTGTCGCACCTGCGATTTCTATTGCACCCTTAACAAGCCACATTGTTGCAGCGTCAAGTTTTTTATAGGAGGTTGATTGTGATCTAAGTCTACACATGCAATCAACCTCCCTTACGTCTGTGTAGACTTTTTTTAAGTCAACAATCCTCTCCTTTTTCGAGCGGCAAGATGTCAGAGAACAAGATTGATATTCCCACCACATGCGCCTTCAGAGGTCCAGCACCCATAGTTAAGATGGATGGGACGAATTACGAGATGTGGGCCATGCAATTCATGAGCCTAATGAAGTCAATGGGTAAGAAGCATATTCTTACCGATGAAGATCCGACGGAGAAGATGGGGTTGTTTGCCTCATGGGAAAACGACGATGCTTATGCACAGGTATGGCTGCCTAGAACCTTGATACCTGATATTGCAAATGATGTCTTGCACCAGCCTACAGCCAAAGCTATGTGGGATATTCTTGCTACAACATATTCGCAGGCCAAGAATGAAACAAAAATCCTACAATTGTAGCATGGCATCTTCACCATCAAGCAGAATGGTCGACCACTACATACACAATATACTACCATTCGTGGGATGCTTGAGAAGCTTCATAGCTCCGTGCCTCTCACGGCTACTCCGGAGCATGTGAAGATGTTTCGGAATGCTAAGATGGTGGGAGTGTTTATGGTCTCTCTTGACTCACAGTATGAGGTTGCATCCTCCTAGATACTGGTCGATGCTACTATCCCTCCAATCGAGGAGGTCTTCTAAAGATTTTGAACAGGATTACTGTTCCAACTCCAGCGCCAAATTCATCTACCATGACAGCCTCTCGTGGAAGAGGTGGTTCGTCTCAGTTTCAAGCCCGTTGACCACGTGGTAGAAGAGGTCATGGTCGAACATCATTATCCTGTCCTGCGCCTTCTACTGTCAGTATGGACACACACAGAGGACACATGTTATCACAAGCATGGGTTTCCAGCATCTCCACGTGTTGTAGAACAGGGTTCGTCTTCGGCATTTGCGCCTTCTTCTGAGCACCGATATGATGATCTTGTCTCCCGTCTAAGGGATATAATGCCTCCTGCTAACTCATGTGACACATCTACACGCGAAGTCACAACCTCTGCTGGAGCCAGCACCTCAATTAACATTATAGCATCGGCTTCTTGTCGTGATTCTCCTGTAACATAATGGATTATGGATTCTTGGGCAACACACCACTTGTGTGGAAATAGAGATATGCTGACTGCTATAGGCAGATTCATCCAGGACGAACTGTCATCATCGCTAATGGGACTCATTCCCCTATCATAAGCCAAGGGGAGAGTAGTTTGACACCATCCATACGTTTGCAGAATGTGTTACATGCCCCAGATTTCTCTATGAACTTATTATCCATCAGTCAGATTACTAGAGATTTGAATTGTCGGGCTATATTCGACCCATCGTCTCTTATTTTCCAAGACATTCTGACTGGCAGGGTGACTGGTTGTGGTTGTGAGTAAGGAGGTCTTTACAGATTGGTTCAATCATCTAGTGTTGGTCTATCATCTCAGTCCAGTACCTCTGTATCTCCATTCACATGGCATCTGCGTTTTGGTCATCTTCCCCTCCAGAAGTTACAGCATGTCCTTCCCCAGACTTCGCCTCGAGCTCCATTTGATTGTGAGGTATGTCAGCTGGGAAAACATCATCGGTTTGTCTTTCCAAGTCATCATAGTCGAAGTAGTCATTCTCCTTTTGAGCTATTTTATGTAGATATTTGGGGTCTGAGTCGAGTCCCTGATCATCAGGGACACCGTTTTTATTTAGTGGATGTGGATGATTTTTCTCGTTTATCTTAGGTGTTTCTGATGAAGAATAAATCCGAAGCTGAGAATTTGATTCAATCCTTTCTGAATGAAGTTCGTAATGTGTTTTCTTTCAATGTAAAGATTATGAGGACTGACAATGCTTTAGAATTTTGCACTCATGATCTGGCTCGGTATTTCTCCTCATGGGATAATTCATCAAAGAACATGTGCTTACACGTCTCAACAAAATGGGGTTGCTGAAAGAAAACATCGCATATTCTGGATGTTGCTCATACACTTCTTATACAGAGTCGTGCTCATTCATTCTAAAGTGATGTTCTTACAGCATGCTACCTCATCAATCGGATTTTGTCCTCTATCTTGGGAGGAAAAGTCGCATTCTCAATTTTTTCCCCAGAGAAAGAGTTGTTTACTATTGATCCTCGTGTGTTTGGGTCTATTGCCTTTGTCTACAACTTCTCCCCTCAGATGGACAAGCTCTCTTATAGAGCTATCAAGTGTGTGTTTGTGGAGTATTTTAGGACTCAGAAGGGATATAGATGTTATGATCCTGTGAATAGGAAATACTATATCAGCGCAGATGTCACAGTTTTGGATCCATAATTTATTTTTCTCCAACAAGGGATCTCTTAACTCCCTCGGACTATGATACTGAAATATGCATCCCACCTCCTCCTCTATCCTCCCAGTCATCACCACCATCTCCTATAATTCAACCTATTATCCCAATCCCACCGTTACCACTTCACTACAGTCGTCAGCCTCCTCCTGCTCATGTTCATAGCACGTCATTCAGCACGCTTGAGGTATGTCCTAAATTTTATATTTCTAACGATGGATCTGGAGATGTGTCTCAGCAGGGAGAGGTGCAGGAGAATATTGGAGATACAACTATTGATCTTGATGTGCTCATTGCTATTCGGAAGCAGAAGCATTCTTGTGCATCCTATCCTTAGCCTCACACTTGTCGTTTAATCGTCTTACAGGAGAATTCAGGTGATTTGCTATTGCTTTGTTTACGGTGCACATCCCACGAAATTATCAAGAGGCCTTGCAAGATAGTCAGTGGCGCAAAGCTATGGAGGAGGAGATGGTTGGTTTATAGTCTCGTGGTACTTGGACCTTAATACCCGCCCCTAGTGGGTCGTCTGTTGTGAGCTGCAAATGGGTACTCACGGTAAAATATCATGCCAATGGGAGTCTTGATAGATACAAGGCCAGACTTGTTGCATAAGGTTTTACTCAAACGTACGGGGTAGATTATTTGGACACCTTCTCTCATGTTGCTTGACATTCTACCCTACGGGTGATCCTAGCCATTGTGGTATGTGATTGGCCCTTATTCCAACTTGATGTTAAAAATGTTTTCTTGTATGGTGATCTTTAGGAAGAGGTCCACATGTAGGAGCCTCCGAGGTTTGTTGTTGAGAGGGGGTATCAGCAGGTATGTAGACTCCATAAGGCTATATATGGTCTTAAACAGAGCCCAAGAGCTTGGTTTCAAAAGCTCTCATATTTATTTGGAAAATATGGTTTCAGAAGGTCAAATGCAGATCATTCACTCTTTGTATCGAAGACCTCCACAGGTTAAGTAGTTGTTATGGTGTATGTTGATGACATACTGGTTACAGGAGAATGTTGATTACATACTGGTTACAGGAGATGACATCCAAGGGATGAAAAGGACGAAAGAATTTCTGGGCAGTCAACTCGTCACCAAAGATCTTGGCACCTTAAGATACTTTATGGGGTTAGAGTTTGCCAGGAATCAGCGGGGCATTGTGATGACTCAAAGAAAGTACATCACTGATATGCTAAGTGAGACAGGCATGCTTGGATGTCGACCTGCTACTACACCTATGGGTCCAAGCATGAAACTATATGATGATGACATAGATGAGATCGACAAGAGAAGATATAGAGAACTGGTGGGAAAGCTTCTCTATGTAACCATTACCAGACCCGACATCTCCTTTGTTGTCAGTCGGGTTAGTCAGTTCATGGAACAACCACATCAGATACATATGGATGCTATACACAAGATATTGAGGTACCTAAAATCATCATCAGGTGCAAGGTTACTATTCATAAAAAGTAGTGATTTCACTATTTCAGCCTATGCAGATGCCAACTATGCAGGATGCCCTAAGGACAGAAAGTCCACGTCAGGTTTTGTTGTATTTGTGAGAGATTCAATCTTTTCCTGGAAAAGCAAGAAACAGATCATAGTGGCCAGATCCAGTGCAGAATCAGAATATAAGGCTATGGCACAAGCAAGTACGGAAATGATGTGGGTTCGGGATGTTCTAGCAGATCTACACATAGATGTGCCCCTTCCTATGTCACTGAAATGTGACAATCAAGCTGTATTATCTATAGCAAATAATCCTGCATTTCATGAAAGAACGAAACATATTGAAGTTGATTGCCACTATATACGTGGCATGATTCAAAAGGGGTTTATTTCTACTTCTCATGTCAGCTTTGGAGATCAAATGGCGGACATTTTCGCTAAGGCATTGCTCAGAGGACTATTCCAGAAGTGACCATCCAAGCTGAGCATGATTGATATCTATGCTCCATCTTGAGGGGGTGTAGAGATATATTTATGTTTTTATGTGTATTCCTTATTTCTTTGTTCTTCCGTCTGTCTTTTGTAATTTACCATAGGACTCTCCCCTATATAAGAGAGCCTAGAGTTTCATGGAATAAACAAATTGACTCGTTTTTCCCAACAATGATAATTCTGCACCATTGTAGAATTAATCACACAATCCTCGAGATAAAAGACATGAACCAAAAACACCAGTTGCCTTCTTAATCGTGAATCAGCCATCATACCATGTCCAATGATTACGACCACTAGACCTCACCCCTACTGTTACAGAATAAATGAGATTACACATGCGCTTACCTCTTTCAACAACACAAAATAACCTTGTGTTTGCATCGCCTTTCGTCGACCACTTTTGTCTTGATCTCTATCTCCACCCAACTCCCTTTTACAATCTTCCTCCTCAATGACCAGTTGAAAGATATCGTATTCATGAATCTCTAACCTATAAATCATACTCATCCTCAAATCGTCCAACCTGAGAATCTCCTCATGAGAAAGTGACCTACAATGCACCCGATGCATGCAAAACTCCCTCCTAGAACCAACAAGCATCTTACAAAACTTAACCAGCATTAGAGCTAACCCCATTATCGACAAGCCAATAACAATTAGGCCACTCCAAAACTCGTTGACTTTCTCATAGAAGCAAATAGCCAACATCCATGATCACTTAACATGAAAGTAAAAGAGGGGTGAGGGTCCCCTCTCTAGTGTTCAGGCACAGGGGAATGTTGTAACATCCGAATCCGTCCAAACCCGAACTCGACTGATTTTGGATCCAATGAACCCAATAACGTTGTCGGTCAATACTAAACAACCTAAAACGACCAATTTATCATGAATCAAAAGTCGTTCGGACAAAATCGACCAAAAATCGGTCCCTTCGTAATGCGCGCCGCAAAAAACCGCGACGCGAATTCGGAAACGATAAAACAAACCGAGACTGCCATGAGATCCGATTCGACGAAACAAGACCAATGGAATCGACCGTTCGTCAATCGGAGGTCGTTTGATATTTTAAACTACAAAATTTAATCCGAAATCGAAACCGTACCTCGAAAATTTCGGACATCCAAACCCGACCGAAAATATATCAATATTATACTCATATTGATCATCATTCAGAGACGATCAATTCGAGATGTTGCACGTCGAAATCCGACACCCGATGCGCGAATACGGTCCATTTAAAGTATAACAACTAAAGAATCTTTTGTAAAAATAAATAAATTATTATTACACAGTACAACAGTACTGCACAGTCCAAACCTCCCACGTATAGTTCTTTTTACCTACAAATGGCAACAAAGGATTTTCTATGTGTCACCCTTTTATTCCCCTTCTCTCCTATATATATAGACCCCAAGAAAACCCTTTCTTTCCCCATTTCTTTCGCATTTCTTTCCCAACGAGAGCCTTCAGCTCTATCTTCCAGCCATTGCTGCTTCAGTTGAGCTCCAAATCTGTTGATCTCCTGAAGCCCTTGAGGTTGGTCAAGCTATTATTGTTTTCTTCCGCAGCTGCAGCTGGAGCTACTCCCCTAGAAAGCCCCAAATTTCAACTCCCTGTTGCTGTCCAGCAACTGCTGGAATCTCCAGGCTCTTCATTGCAACTGCTGCACCATTGGAGATGTTTCTCTACTCCAAATCAGTCCCCTTCTGCATGTTAATTGATCTTTATTTGAAGATCAAGGTACATTCCTATCTCAACCTCCTATTGCTGCCATACATGCACATATAACCCTCTTCTTGTTGTTCTTGATTCCAGTTTCCAGCATGCATATTGGATGATTTTATCCTAAAAAAAAAATGGGATCCTTATGTACAAATTTCAGTCCTCTTTTTTGAAGACATACATGCACAATCTTTTCCTTCCCTGTTGCCTTACATGTAATCTAAATATTAAAATCTATAAACTAAATCTCCTCCTACTATTATGCATGGGTTTTTCGTGATTAAATTCCCAATTTGATGTTTATCTCCTAGTGTATTGTGTAATGGGAAGAAAAGGTTCTCTTTGGCGTCACTACCATCTTGATTCATCTTTCAATTCAAGATCACTCAAATTAGTGCTTCCCAGATTTTATCGATGGTCAACAATTATATGGCCAATAATGTCTCTAGGACTGGTCATGTTGCAAATTTAGTTCTCATGTGGATACTGTTAGAAGGTTCCTTTAAATTCTGGAAGGCAGGGTTGCATGCACCTTAATAGTTCTCATCTATGAACACTATTAGTTATCTATAAGATAGGGAATACTGCAGTACGTCTGCTTCAAGATGTGATTATAGTTGTGATTTGAAAATTTTGTCTCCGTAATGATAAATGCTGGATTTCAGATTACTGGATAATTAAGCACCAAATAGATCGAATATATGCTCTACTTCCTACACTATATTATTGATTAAAATTTCGGTATTGTGATACCCAGTAATCCGACCAGTATAAATATTCCTTAGATATCTTGTATTCATTCTACCCGCTTGATTACAAATAAGTAAATTTACTTAATGCGTGCATTATAAATGTCTTAGTGAAACCAACAGAAGCACTTCGACCAACATCATAACAAGATAGTTACTGTTCAATAACTATTTATCATTCTTTAGGTCTATGGAATACATGTGATCACCTCTTCGTAATCACCAGTGGAAGGGTTGTTTGAGATTTCCCCAAATTGTGACTCAATTAGAGTCAACTAATATAAAATATAAGATATACTTGAATAAAACAGTCTTAAACTTGAAAACAAAGCTGGGTTAATTGCAAAGTAATATATATATACACACTTAATTAAATTATAGGTGAAAATTTTACCAAATAAAGCCAGGAAATAACATGTATCTATGATATATATATATACCAAAGTGTCACTAATAAAGTAATTGAAAGAATATGCAGGGTATTGACCAAATGATTACATTTGTACCCAAGTATCCAGAAATAAAGTGAAAGACGTATATTCAAAAAGAAAACACTCAACAGGCCCAAGTATCAAGTTCATACTAATCATTGGCTTTGTACGGGAGTCTACACAACCACTCCTAGAAGATTGCAGATTATTGGACTGAAGGTTTTAGATACTATAGTAACATAGGGAATTTCTGGACAATCACAAGCATCCATAAGACTATTATACGGGTACAAGCTTAATGGGGAAGTTAATAGGAGGATCAAAGTAAAATAACTATTAGTAAAAAAAAAGATTAAGATCTTTATGATAATATCTTCAATCAATTGGTCCATGAGTATAACTACTATTGATTTATGTCACTAACGATTAACTGTGAAAACATACCAAGATCTGAAAGGTTATCCATAGAAGAGGTTGAAAATGGATTAGGTAATCAAGTAAGTGTTTACAAGGGAGAATCGATATTGACAAGAGATGCCAAGAAAATTTTGAGTAGTTAAAAAAAAGGGTGAAGTATTGATGACTAATAATCAATAGTGCCGGTCATGGAAACCCTTATACCTGACCGTGCGAGGGCGCGGTGACCCTCAACTGGGCGGAAGAATAGGAAGCCCAGTTTGGGCAGCGGCCGCCAAGTGCGCGGGTCTAGGATCCCAGTCCCTTTTCGGTTTTTACGCGAGCTCGCAGTGTTTTTACGCCTCGTTGGGATCCAGACTTTAGACCAGTTCCGCTGACCCTGTCTTTTAGGATGCCCAGGCGGGGGATCCTGGTTTTTCAGTTTTACGTACGAGCTCGGTTGCCCGTTACCGGTCGGGCTGTTTTTCTAGAGTGACTTTTCCGGGAAGTCCCTCTCACCCGTCTCAGTGGCGTAGTTGGGAGTAGACCTATCCCTCTATTGGACCGTCCTTCCAATTAGGGGGCGAGACGGAAGAGCCCTTTTGTTGGCTTCTTCACCGCTTGAGTTTTTCTTTCGCCAACAGACTTGGCGATTCTACATCCAGATCATCCACATCTACATTTATATCTACATCATCGAGAGTTACATCAGAGAGAAAGTTATAGTCAAGGTTTGGAGGAAATCACAATTAAAATTGAGATGATTAGAAGTGACTATAATCAGTTTTGAAATCCCTATAAAGATCACAGTTAAGTTAAGTAAATGGAAGAGACTATAATCTAAATTCGAAATCTTAATAAGCTAGTGGACGTGTTGGGAACTTAGTTAGGATGCATTATACAACACTGCATGCCTACGGAGGCACCCCAACCCTAAGACTTTTCCCAAGTCTTAGAGTCATAGTGTGAGGTTTCACACGAACCAAGACCACAGACTATCCACTAGACAAGAATTTAATAATTCATTGTATCTTCTTATCTCATCTTTCCCATCATCAAACCCCACAAAGATGATCTCTGAGTATTATGAGAATAAAATATACATATTTATGATCAATGAGTTACCGTAGACATATGCTTATGTGGGAAATGTGGGGATAAGGGCTGATCATGAGATGTTCTTACTAAAAAATTTGGAAACCTTTTACATTTGCAAGTAGAATTAAATTTTAAATTTGAGTTGCTCATTCCTCTCTACTTGCTTTCTTTTGTAAATAATAAATGCCTGTTATTTTATATAAACTTATGGGAAGTACCAGCACCCGCTGACGCCTTTTCTTCCTTGCACGCATGGCAGGCAAGGAGTCTTTAGCACAGTAGCGGGTTAATGATTTCAGGAGATAAAATTTATACCCAACGGTATGGTTTATTTTGTGCCAATTTTTGTTCAATTTATATTGTATTATGTTTCTTTCTCTTCAGTCAGATTTTTGGGATATATTGTATGTACGATCAGACTTTGTACATGTGAAATATATGGAAGTTAATGAAATAAGATTTTGGTGACAATTGTTCTAATAACTTGTGGTTATGATTGTGAATGTCATGTGGAAAATTATCTGCGCGAAAAATTTCCCTGTATTTCCGTAGCTTATGCGATCTAATGCGAATGAATGTTGTAACGCGAAATGTGTGTAAACGGGTACCCGGATCCTCGGGGGTTCACAAATGTGGTCCAACCGCGATTAAGGCAGCAATTACACAAACACGGGCTGAAACAACTCCAAAAAAACCACCGAGATTAAGACTCGATCGATGTGAGACCTGGAACTAGAATTCCTCCATGTGTACATGCAATTTGAAGCATCCAAAACCTTTGATGCCAACTCTTCTACTAAACCAATAAACATCCTAGAACTCGATTCAAGGACACCTCTCAATCTCGAGTGATCATCAGATGCAACATGATAGATAATTCACTTCCCACAAACCAAGGTAGCCTCAGAAACATGATACGGATACCCCTCAGCTCATACTAGTGCTTTAAATTCGACGAGAGCGATGATTGTCCCTTAATTGAGGTGGAAACCACTCTATGTCCACTCTAAAACCGATTTAGAAGCAATGTGGTTAATCAACTAGCTAGAGACTCACCAACCCAACATCTTCATTCCAAGTTCCAACTAATAATAATGCCACTATAAGAACCCATAACAGCAACGGCCTTGTATTCTGAGATCCCCAAGAAACATTGTCCCAAGATACAATCTTGGTTTCCTATATGAAAATTAGGCCCACTTACCACGAACCAATCAATGAAGCCAAAGTCTATCTAATTTCCACTTGTCCCTAGCCTCTAATGTTCTAAGATAAAAATTCCATAGATACATCGATGTGATAGACCCTAGTATAAGAATACCCACACTAGTAACCACCTCCTCTATGGAACCAAGAATCTCTACCTAATCCCATATCGTCCTCAATGCCAACGCTAGACTTCTCTTTCCACCACGACAACTGCAACCACATTGTCCTTAACACATACCTCTGTGACAACCATAGGTATAAGAGCATAGGTCACAGCGGGCACCTCCCCTTCCCAATGCTCCTTCTCTATCCATCGAATATCCCAACTCAAAGAGTCAAACCTATGTATCTTACAGGAAAAAACAACAGTCCTTCCACGAGACATTTGCCTCCCTACGACAACTTATCATAGCTCTCCTCTAGGGCTACAACCCATCCAGTGAGGGAAAACTTGACTCCCGTGGTGTCTAAAGAGGGGACATCCTATGGCAGAGCAGTTGTTGACACTACCGCATGACCAGCAAGTTCAAGGTAGAGGACGACCCACCCACTTGCACAAGTCACTGGATCATTAAGCGGAACCATGGTTTTACATGCAAAAACGTCTGAACCCGATGGAAAGAGTACACCACTAATAGAGAGAGTTAGACTCAAACCCACCACCAGTAATAAGATGGGTGGACTCGAACCTACCACGGACTATTGGACCCAATTCGAAAGAAAACAACCTGCATATGATAACAAGAGATGGACCTTTTGAAGAACCTCTACACGCCCTAGTGCCCCCCACAAAGATTGCACCTTTTCCAATCCCATAAGTTAATATGGTGGGAGATTTGACTGAAGAGCACATGTGGGATCATCATCACTGCTACCAAGATGCCATCTCTGGCCAACTGCTCAACCCACACCGAAGTCGAGATAGACCCAGCTTCCGCAAGAAGCACAAGTGGACAACGTGTAATCTACCCATGACCAATACCATTGTAGCATCCTTATACCATTGTAACATCCTTAATATTATGGACATCAAGATCCTAATCAAATAAGTGTTATGGTAAAGAGTGACTTGGAGTTAGATCTTAAAAAAACTTCGAACCAATTAGATGAATATTGGATAGAAGAGAATAGGTGGTGCAAATTACCCTCAACAAAGAATAGAAAGGAGAAGAAGAGTTTATATATTAAGAACAATTGTAAGGAGTTAGTAGGAAATCAACCCAAAAGAAATAGTGGCGGTACCACTTGTAATTCTAGAGGAATCTAAGGGCCTTACAAGTAGTGGTAGAGGCTGAAATCTGTCTCAGCCTCGAGGACACTTGGCAACACAATTTCATGCAAGAGAAGCCTATAAAAAATGGCCACATTCTCTTCCGATTGAAACCTCTTCACAGGTCCAGCAATCTGAAAAATAGAAATACCCAATTCCCCTTTAATCTCCATCAAACAGTGGCTGTAAACTTCAAAATATGCTCCTAAATTGGGTTAGATTGCAAGAAATGGAGTAGCAAAGAAACCAATTGGAGCATCTTTCAATAGATATGATATCTTTAGATACTCCTTGTGATTGTAACACAGTTTATACAAGGATTTGATGCATGAATGAGAGTTTTGAAAATTAAAGATGTTGATTTTGTGAGATGCATATTGCATGTTGGTTTTATTTCAGATATGGGATTTTAATACAACTTAAGGATCACTAAGTGTATCTTGCTCTAAATCCAAGAACAAGAAAGATATGACCTCACCCATATTTTTTTCAGCCATTTAACTTTGAAAATTCTTAAATTGAATGAGCCATGAATTGAGAGCTGATCTATAGCTCTTGGCCATGTGTTTGTAATATTGAAACCATGATGTTCTAAGGGTTGTATGTTGAAATCCAAGCACATTTATTTTATTTTATTTTGAAAGAAAAACGGGCTTGCACCGTATAGGTGTGAACCCAAAAACTTCACCATTTATCACCAAAAGAAGTTATTACAATCCTAATGTATGTATACATATCTCATAATTACAAGTCCCAGATCTCACTCAGCGCATTGGCGCATGCCAACACGTTTTCAACATAAAATTGATCATACATAAAGAGTAAGCCATCCCTTGCCTTCTAGAGCCATACAACCGCCAAGATCCTCGATCTGTCTTTTTTTCCGTGGCGCCCCAGTTCGCCCCAATGAAGATCCAAAAGTTTGAGGCATTGTCACTAGTCACAATGCTATTATCATAGTGGTTCCATATCTCATTAGAGCTACCACAACTGAAGAAAAGGTGATCCACATCCTTCGTATCATCCAAGCACCTAGAACAACTAGTATCGACCGCTTGAATGATGTGCGCAAATCTGTGTTTCGTTAACATTCTGCCTCTCATAAAAAGCCATAAGAAAACTTAACCTGAGTTGGCACCTTCTATTTCCATATCCGCTTGCAGTCAGCCAAGCATCCCACAGGGTCGAAAGGTATGGGGCCCCTCAGAGCTCTATAAGCATTATCGATCGAGTAAGCCCCGTCGCGCCAGCACCAGTGATCCCCCCATCCATTAGCCCAGCCACACCCTCAAGATCCCCTAACATATTGAGAAGTTCCTCCACCCGCTGCTCCAAAAGCTATGATCTGTATTGAGGGAAAAAAGAGTGCCCCCCCCCAAGCATACACCACCGAGCAGTCTGGATTCATCCGCATTGCCTTCAGACATGGAAACCTCTCACCTAATACACCACATTCACTCCAGTTATCTGTCTAAAAACGAAAATTAGTGATGTCACCAATCACCGGTCTCAGAAATGGCCAAATCTCATGTGCTACACTGCATACTCCTCTCTAAAAAAGGATGGCTTCCCATCACAGTCCCATTGAGCCAGGCTCGTAAATTCTTCTGATGAGCTTGCAAACCATGTTGTCACAATCACTCCAAATGCGGGCAACCCATCTTCCGAGCAGCATCTTGTTCATCTCTTCCACACTTCGGACCCCCAGTCCCCCATCGTCCTTCGGGCATGACACTGCACCCCAGTCAAGGCCTTAAAATTCAGATTTCGGTTTCGTTTTGGTGAGGGACTAAAACAAAATTTCAGTCATTTCGGTAGTTTTTTGAACTAGCCCCCCCCCTCCAAATTTCGGCCGATATAGGCCAGTTCGGACGAATTTCGGTCACCTACCGAAACCGAAATTCGACTGAAATTCGGCCGAATTTCGGCGAAATTTAAGGCCATGACCCCAATCCACCAAGGGAAAACAACCTATCTGCCCATCAGAAGACCAGAAGAAGCATCTCATGATGGACTTGATTCTCTTCCTCACCCTAACCGGCACCATGTTTGTGGAGCGGAAAAAGATCAAGATAGCAGACAGAACAGACCGCAGGAGCACTAAACTGCCACCCCTAGAAAGGCAAGCAGACTTCCATCCAACCAGATTTCCAACTTTTCAAAAACCGGCAACCAGTCTGCGTCCCTCATTCGACCGGCAACCAAAGGCACACTAAGATAAAGCATCGGAAGGTCTTTACAAGGTGATCGCAACCATCCTTCACAGGTCTCAATTTCAGTTTCTGATAAGCAAAAAGGGACGAATTCGTATTTACTCTTATTCAACCTTAACCCAGATATATCACCAAACATGTCCAGCACCGTAGATAGACCCATGCAACTGTCATCACCTCCCTCAGCAAATAGAATCGTGTCATCATCGTATTGGAGAATGGGGATGCGCATCCCATCCACCGAATAGCCCTTGCAAAATCCCCCAACGATAGCCCGATCAATCATGATTGACAGAGCATCGGACACCAAAATAAAAAGCAACGGCACAAGAGGACAACCCTGCCAGACACCTCGTTGCAGCTAAAAGAAACCCCGCTTGGCTGACCATTCGTCAATACAATGCATGACGCAGTCATCACACACCTCTTCATCCAAGAAATCTAGATAGCCGAAAATCCTCGTCGGTATAGGGAGGCCCACAAAAAATCATCAATCAACACAATATAGGCCTTTGAAAAGTCAACCTTCCATAACACCCCCTTCACCTTCCTCCTATGCCAATATGCCACAATCTCTGAAGCCATTACCACGTTGTTCATCAGTTGCCTGCCATGTAGAAATGCACTTTGTGTCGGCAAAATAATCGTGTTCAACACTCAGTTAGTATGTTTGCCATCAGCCTGGTCACGATCAAATATATCGCATTGAAGAGTGCAATTGGCATGTAATCCCCAACCCTCGTTGCCACATCCTTTTTTGAGAGCAAGAACATAAACGAATGATTAATCTGGTCAAAACCGTAGTTGCCCTTCCCAAACTCCTCAATCTAAGCACATTTATTGCAGTGTTTAAGTCAGATTACCAAGTTAATCACTGCCACATTACCAGTAACTAAACTTAATGTGGTGTTCATTTATTTAAATAGCTGGTGGCTGTTTAGTCTTTTGATTGTTATTTAAATTAAGAAGCTATATTTATTTATTGTTTGTTCTGCTGACTAAAGCAAAAGCAGTAACTACATTATCTAATAAATGTTATTCAAATTAGAAGCAGTACCAAAAATTACTTATTTTATAAATTAGAAGCAGTAACAACTAAGGTTACTTACTAAACTGCTAAATTTATTTAGTAAATTTATTATTTATCAGTTTATTTAACTCATGGCCGGTCTCAAGTTCGGGTAAATGATGAGAGATCTGCAGCGTAGCCCATGCCACCGCTCGCTACTCCAGGCAGCCCAGCGCCGTCCCAGGCGCTCGCCCACACTATCCCAGGCACCATGCACCTCCACTCACGCCCTAGGCGCCCCCCAGAGTAGCCAGACGCCAGCCCAGGCTTCTTGCGCCGCCCTAGGTGCTCGCCAGCGCCGTCCCAGACGCCACGCGCTGCTCCCCGCGCATTAACTCTCTCTCTCTCCTTTGCCGATCACTTAAGGTATCATCACTTGATGTCGATTACCTAATCGATGCACTGCTAGGTCTCCGTGATGCTCGAATGAGACTGCAAGAATTAACTAGGTCACTTTTTCTAGACCTACTCGACCACCATTGCATCTGCAAAGCCCAAACCCATGTACCCGACTTCTTCTGTGATGGTATAGGGTATTTCTATAAAGCTAAAAGGCTCCGAGAACTATGTATTGTGGTCCAGATGCTTCAAGGTATTTATTGACGGTCAGCGAAAGAACCATGTTCTCATAAAAGATCAGTCCAAGTAGACGGACAAAGACAATGATACATGCTACGTAGACAATTGCCAAGTGATTACTTGGATGACGAACAGCGTCGATCCAAATATTGCATCAAATCTTATCTACAAAGAGACGGCAAAGGCTATGTGGGAGAGCCTTGAGAACACCTACTCTTAAAAGACAACTAAGTTCAAGCTCTCAGATATCTACACACAGATTTGATCTGCAAATCAGGGAGATACATCCTTGATCGAATACTATAGGCTCCTCACAGGCCTGTTTAAGGAACTCTTTATCTTTCAGCATGCTTGTTGTGATAAGCAGAAAGGTGAGCGTGAAGAATTGCAAGTGTATCGTTTCTTGTCAGGATTACATCGACGATACAAGACTATGAAGGACCAATTTCTAACTGTTGTTGCGTTACCCACTCTAGAGATCATACATGATTGACTACAGGAACTTGATTCCCCCGCTCCTCAACTATCTACGGAGACTACTGCACATTTTGCTAGAAGACGACCTAACTACCAAGGAGGGCGAGGTCATGACTTTGGTCGTGGTCATGGCTGTGAGACTGAATGAGGATGTGACTTCGGATGTGGACGTGGACGGGATCCTGCCACCGCCCGCTATCCAGCATGCATTCACTGCGAACGTTGGAATCATCCATCTGAACGTTGTTGGGCAAAGTTTGGCATGCCTACTAATGCCAACAGTGCCTATGAGGCTACCTCATACGAAGGCCCATATGATAATACAGATATCTCGCCAGAACAGTCGTCCGGTGATAGTCAGACATCCTTCACTGCATCTGAGTATGCTCGTCTACGTCAGGCTTCAGCTGCTACAAAATTCTTTCAGTAACACTAGTACCTCTGCTCCTACTGCGAGTCTAGCCACTACTTCAGGTACACTTGCCAATGTTGACTCTGCATCCAGCCTTGCATGGATCATTAACTCTGGTGCCTCTACTCATCTGACAGGAGAAGGTAGTCTTCTCACCTTTGCACATCCGTCTTTCGTTGTGAGGACTGTTCAGGTTGCCAATGGAGCACATTTCCCTATCATTAGTGTGGGGACTATGGAGTTTTCATCCAAACTCCGACTTACTGATGTGCATTGTGCTCCTGATTTTCCACTTAGTCTCTTATCTGTTCATAAGTTATGCCAGAAACTTAACTGTCGTGTGATTTTTTATGAGTTCTGTTGTTATTTTCAGGACGTCCAGACGAGACAGATTTTCCGTGGGGGGACATGAGAAGAACGGCCTATATTATCTTGATATCTCCTCTGATTCTGGTTTTGTTGGCGCTACATCTACATCTGTTGATCCCTTTCTTTGTCATCTTCGCCTTGACCATCCATCCACCTAAGCTCTCTTTTTAATGTTCCCCGAGCTTTCTATGCTTAAGCTCTTTGAGTGTGAGGCGTGTCAGTTCGGGAAAAATCATCGAGCGTCCTTCCCTGCTCGTTCTGAGCCTCGTCGCAAAAATCCTTTTTCTTTAGTCTATTGTGATATTTGGGGACTATGTCTGATCCGTACCCTGAGTGGACACAAGTACTTTGTCATTTTTGTTGATGACTACAATCGATCATCTTGGGTCTATGTGTTAAAAGAACGATCAGAGATTAGCAATAGTATTAAGATTTCTTCCATTATTTTAAAAATATCTTTTCCTCCGGTGTTCAAATTTTTCACAAGAATAACGCTTTGGAATTCACTCAACATGATCTAATCAACTTCTTTGCATCCCAAAGCACCATTGACCAAACATCATGTCCTTACACTTCGCAACAAAACGGGTAACCGAAAGGGAACTCAGACACCTTCTAAATATAGCCCGATCCCTCCTCACCCAGATAAAAGTTCCCAAAACCTATTGGAGGATGCAGTTTTAACGGTTGTCCATCTTGTCAACAGGGTTCCATCTCCATCCCTAAATGGATCCCCCCCCCCTCTGCTCTACCCAACTGAGCTACCTTTTCCTCTACCCGTACGAATTTTTGGATGTGTTGCATTTGTTCATAACATTCACACTACTGACAAATTCTCTCCTCGTGCTATTAGATATATTTTTCTTGGTTATTCTTGTACTCAAAAAGGTTACAGGTGCTATGATCCAATTGGACGTCGCAATTATATATCTGCAGATGTAACTTTTTTTAGCAGACCAGCTTCTTTACACAATCTGTTACCGATATCCCACTTGATCTCCAACCTACACCCATTATCTATAAGAAAAAACAAAAATTCCAATCACCAGATGTTCCATTACCTATTCCTTTATTGCAGGATGATATACCTAATTCAAGTGTCCCCTCCACTACTGTCCCGGATGTTCCTGAGGAGCTTCTCATTGCTCTACGCATAACTAAAAGGCAATGCACAGTTGCACACTTCATCCCATGTCCCATTTCACTTCTACTGCTAGTTTATCAACCTCTGACAGAAGATATGCAGATGCTCTCGTGACCATTTCTATTCCAAGAGACCACCATAGTGCTTTGCAGGATTTAGGATGGCGAAAGGCCATGAATGACGAGATGGATGCTCTTATTTTCAGGGGAACATAGGATCTAGTGCAATGACCCAAAGGGACTAAACCTGTGGCATGTAAATGGGCCTTCACGACTAAACAATCACCAGATGGGTCGATTGACAGGTTGAAAGCTCGTTTTGTGGCAAAGGGCTTCACACAGACATATGGAGTAGATTACTTTGAGACATTCTCACCGGTTGCGCGTATGGGGTCAATAAGGACTATCCTTTCTGTGACAGCTAATAAGGCATGGCCTATCTTTCAGTTAGATGTGAAAAATGTGTTTCTATATGGTGATCTTGATGAGAAAGTATATATGATGCAACCTTCAGGTTATGAAGTCGAGGGGGAGTGTGTATGTCGACTTCGCAAAGCAATACATGGCCTAAAGAAGAGCCCAAGGGCATGGTTCGACAGACTTAATGCAGAGATCAGCACTCTTGGCTTCCAGCGAACAACCTCTGATTATTCTGTGTTTGTCAGAAGACGAACAGCTGGTGTTGTTATTCTTGCAGTTTATGTGGATGATATGGCCATCACAGGTGATGATGATAAAGGGATACTGGAAGGTATTTGTTACGAAGGATCTTGGTCCACTACGATATTTCTTGGGCATAGAAGTACTATGCACTACAGAGGGTCTTCATCTTTCACGAAGAAAATACTGTCTGGACATTCTTACGAAAGCCGGATTACTTGGATGCAAGCCCGCTGGTATTCCCGCAGATCCTAAGAAACACTTCACATCCTCTGATCATATCTTCGAAGATGTTACTCAATATAGGAGCCTGGTTGGCAAACTTCTTTACCTTATGGTCACCAAATCAGATATTTCCTATACAGTGAGCAGAGCTAGTCAACACATGGAGCAATCTTGTTACAGTCACTGGCAGGATGTTCTTCAGATTCTACGATACGTGAAGGAATCACCAGGAAGTGGCCTCTTCTATGGGGCAAATGGGTACACCGATATTATTGCATATGCTGATGCAGATTATGCAAGCTCACTAGAGGATCGGCGCTCCACCACAGGTTATGCTATGATGGTTGGAGGAAATCTTGTTACTTGGAGAAACAAGAAGCAAACTGTTGTATCTAAGATCCGGTGCAGAAGCAGAGTACAGAGCGATGGCTCAAACTATTTGTGAGATAATGTGGTTATTAACTTTTCTATAAGAACTTGGTATTATTGTCACTACTGTTATTCCATTATATTGTGACAACAAATCGACTACATATATTGCCACGAATCCGATGTTCCATGAGCGAACCAAGCATATAGAGGTTGACTGCTATTTTGTTTGTGATGTTGTTAGGATTGGAAGGATTACTACTAGTCACATCAACACTGACCTTCAGCTTGCGGATGTCTTAACAAAAGCACTACCCAAGAAGCGACTCTCCCGAATTGTTTCCAAGTTAGGCATGACTGATAAATATGCTCCAACTTGAGGGAGAGTGTTAGGAGTATATATGTTAAGCGAATATTCTATGTGGAAGGAGTATATGTTAAGAGAATATTTTATGTAGCAGGAGTATATGTTAAGAGAATATTCTATGTAGTAGGAGTATATGTTAAGAGAATATCCTATGTGGCAAGAATATTCTATGAGGCATTTATGTATTTTCTCCTTTGAGCTCTCTAGGATTTTGTCCTATATAAGGGACCCCTAGACCTCTAGAATAAAACAAGCCTTTCTATTCTTTCATTCTTTTTTTCTACAATGGAGATGTTACTCAAAATAAAGGAAGATTGGCTAAAATGGAGAGGAGCCTCTATTGTTCTTTGTGATAGGAAAATCTCTTTGAAAGTCAATGGTAAGTACTAAAAAGCAGTTGTGAGACCTATTATGCTCTATGGATCGGAATGTTGGCTTGTGAACCATAGACATGTGCAGAGAATGACAGTAGCAGAAATGGAAACGCTAAGGTGGATGTGTGGTCAATCATACACGAAAATATCGAATTCAAAATGATGCGAGCAAAAAGAAAGTTGGTGTAGCTCTGATAGAGGATACGATGAGAGAAAATCGCTTAAGATGGTTTGGTCATTTGCAAAGAAGATCAGTTGATGCACCAGTTAGAAGATGAGAGATTTGCTATGTTGAACCTGTATTTAATTATATAATCAGTGTATTGTTTATTCTATTTTTATTTATCGAATGACCTACTATGTAATTTACCCATGGGTCCTTTCTATATAAGAGAGTCTAGGGTTCTATGGAATAATATATTGCTCTTTTCCACCAACATGGTATCAGAGCAAGAAACCTAACCCTAATCCTAACCCTTCCACAGCCGACCCCCATCCCTTCCCCCCTTTGGCGTCGTCTCCTCTCCCTGCTCTTTCTCCCGCCGTCGCCGAGCCCTAGAGGCACCGCCACCTCTTCCCCTTCCCCCCTCCCCTCTTGTTCTCCCTACCGCCACCGCCCCCTAAGGCTATCCACCCCGCAGTCGAGCCCGAGAGGCGCCGCCGCCGAGCCCGCCACCGCCGGGGCCTCCAACGCCCGGCCTCTCTCCAGCGCCAGCGTATTCCGCTTTCGTAGGCCCCTCTTTCTCTCCATGGATTTGAGTGCGTAACGTCTACATATGCACTCAAATCCTATCCAATTTATGTAGACACTTCTTCATTGGTCTACGGATCCTAGTTCTTCGTCTCCAGCATCATATCAAATAACAAAGTTGATATGCCCTCCATAGGCGCATTCAAAGGTCTTACGCCAATAGTTATGATGGATGGGACGAATTATGAGCTCTGGGCGATGCAGTTCATGAGCTTCATGAAGTCGAACGGTAAGAAACGCATTCTTACCGAGGAAGAACCGACAGCAAAGATTGGGATCTATGCCTCCTAGGAGGCTGATGATTCATATGCCAAGATCTGGCTTTCAGGCACGTTGACGATGGAGATTGCGAATGATGTTCTCCATCAACCCACCGCTAAGGCGATGTGGGACATCCTGGTGGCCACTTATTCGCAGATGCGAAATGAGACGAAGATGTTGCAGCTTCAGCATGACATATTCACTATGAAGCAGAATGGTCGGCCACTACATTCCTTGTATACATCCCTACGGGGGATGTTTGAGAGGCTCTACAGTACTATACCTCTCATGGCTATCCCCGAGCAGCAGAAGGCTTTCCGAAATGCTACCATGGTGGGGGTACTACTCGCGGCTCTTAATCCGGAGTATGATGCAGCCCGATCTCAGATATTGCCGATGCTACCATTCCTCCTATGGAGGAAGTATACCGAAGGCTTAGCCGCATATCTGTCTCTTCCGGTACTACTACACCACCTCCTTCGGCGATGGTTGTGTTGCGAGGGAGAGGTGGTCAATCTTCATTCCATGGACATGGACCTCGTGGTCGAGGAGGTCTTTTTCGCCAACTATGCACTTTCTACCATCGCACAGGTCACTCCGAGGATACATGTTATTCTAAGCATGGGTTTCCAGCATCGGCACGTGTAGCTGAGCATGTTGCATCTCCATCGACATCCACGTCAGATCACAGGTTTGAGGAGCTTGTGGCGTGATTGCGCGATATTATGCCTCAAGCATCTATAGATTCTCTATGAGGCTCTTCAGACATTGTTGCCTCAGCATCTGCCTGTACTTCTACCTCTGCTAGCACCTCAAGTAGTGCTTCTGCTTTTACATCCGGTCACTCAGATTGGATTATGGATTCTGGTGCAACCCATCATCTTTGTTGGGACAGAGATAGACTTGAGTCATATCGAGGCATTCCACCAGGACGGTCAGTGATCATAGCTGTGGTACTCATTCACCTATCGTTGGACAGGGGGAGATTACCCTGTCACCTTTGATGCATTTACATAATGTTTTGCATGCTCCTGATTTTCCATGAATCTATTGTCCATTAGTCAGATTACGAAAGATTTGCACTGTCAGGCTATATTTGACCCATCTTCTCTTTTTTTCAGGACATACTAACAGGCAAGGTGATTGGTTGTAGTTCTGAGAAGGATGGTCTCTATCGTCTGATCCGGACTTCCTAAGCTAGCGTCTCCTCCTACTCAATCGGATCAGTCTCCCCGTACACCTGGCATCTACGCTTTGGTCACCTCCCGCTTCAGAAGATGCGTCATCTATTGCCCCAGATTTCTCCCAATTCGTCTTTTCAGTGTGAAGAATGTCAGTTGGGAAAGCACCATCGTGCTAGCTTCCCTAATCGTCAGTGTCGGAGCAGTAGCTCCCTTTTTGAGTTGCTCCATGTTGATATTTGGGGTCCGAGTCGTGTTCCTGATCATCAAGGACACGGGTTCTATCTTGTAGTTGTTGATGACTTTTCTCGTGTGTCATGGGTTTTTCTATTAAAGAACAAGTATGAAGCAGGAGATGTTATTCGAAATCTTATAATTGAAGTGCAGAATTGTTTTCATCTCATGTGAAATATGTTCGTACAGACAATGCATTGGAATTTGGCACCCGCTCTCTCTCCCGTTTCTTGTCATCCAGAGGAATTATTCATCAAACCACATGTGCTTACACATCTCAACAGAATGGAGTGACAGAGCGAAAACATCATCATCTCCATGATATTACTCGTACCCTGCTTGTCCAGAGCTGTGCGCCTATCTCCTTTTGGGGTGATGCGGTCCTTACGGCATGCTACCTTGTGAATCGTATGCCGTCCTCTGTACTCGGTGAGAAAACTCTTATTTCTGTCATTTTTCCAGACAAGGATTTATTTTCTCTTATATCTCGTGTGTTTGGTGATGTTGCTTTTGTTCACCAGTTGTCTCCTGGACAAACTCTCTCCTAGAGCAGTCAAGTGTGTCTTCGTGAGCTACTCTCGGACCCAAAAGGGGTACCGACAGTGTTCAGGAAAGCGGTCGAGTATACTGCATACTCGGCCGCATACTCGGCCGCGGAAGCCCTAGCGCTCCGAGTATGACTAGATCGGGCTATGAGCGGACCTGGCCGCATACTCAGCCGAGTATGCCGTATAGGCGGCCGGTTATGCACCCGTTTTTCAAATAAAACTTTTTAAAACCTAACTTAACAAGATACCCCTGGACCCTAATAGAAACCCGAATCCCCTGGTCCCCCTCGCATACCCTCAAACCCTTTCGCACCCCCGACACCCGACCCGACGAGCCCTAGATTTGAGCCTCTGCCAAGTCGCCAACCTCCATCGCCTTCCCGGCTCCGCTCGTCGTTCGTCTCCACCGTCCTTGGCTTCGCAAACACCTCCAGTCGAGCCTTTACCGATCGCTCACAAGCCCGCTCGCTACCCTCGCCGCCGCCAGCAACTGTAAGTCGAGATTCCTTCGCACCTTCGATCCTTCGCCACTGTAAGTCGAGATTCCAAGTTATTCAATGTTTCCTGGTTTTGAGAATGCTAGGATGAAGCTTTTGAGGCATGTTTCTTTTGTGGACTGCCTGGTAAATCCATTATCCTTGGCCTATCTTATAACTTATACTGCACAACTGACTGTTGTACAATGTAAAAATTGAATATTGATATCATCCTGCAAAATTTGGAACTCCTGAATTGTCTGAGAAATTACATTATTGTTCATTAGTCATTGCCTAAGAGAATTACAATTAGAACTTCGATTTATAACATCCAGATGCACTATCTTAAAAAGGTGAGAAATTGCTTTACAACATCTCTAGTTTTTTATCGAGTACTTGAGCAAATGATATCCTATTAGGGTCTTGGGGATTTAGAACATGAATGTAATGTACTTCGATTAAATCGCAAGGCTATGTAGACTTCCATTCAGCCATCACCTTTATGATAACTTCAACACCTACTCATGTCCAAGTGTCTTCCAACTTTGCATTTCAACCCGGTCGATGCTAGCTCTCAAGGTGTTCCAACCCACTTCCTTACCCTGCGTAGTGGGAGCTTATGCACCACGCCACCCTTCTTATTACTTGGTCAATGTTGAGCCTTGTTTGCTTGGAAGTCTAACTCTCATTTAAGGGGTTTCTGTTTGAGTGATTAGATTTTTTTACCTCTAAACATAGAATTTTTTGTTCTTATCATCTACAAGTGAGGGTGGAATAAGGCCAACCTTTCTTATGCCCCCCTCGCACTTTCTTCTACTCTAACAATGGTTTTGTGTACTTATTGTTGGTGTTAATTCAATAAGTGATGTGAAAATGATCAAATTCATACCAGCCTAATTCACAAGGTTATGAAGTTCATGTGTTTATGGATGGATGCCTTGAATTCTGTTGCTCAATTCCAGTGATGGTGAAAACCTTTTTTGATTTCTTTTGTAAAGGTTATAGAGCTGAGAGTTTGTCATTTAATTTATATTAAAAAGTTTGATTTCTTTCTAATATGTGATCATTATGGCAGGCAATGGCCTCTCAACCAAATCCTGAAGTTATTGGAGATGCATCATCGGCCCGTCATGTCCCGTCGGGATCTAGTGATCCCGGTTGGAAATACGCATTCCTCACATCAAAGACTGATCAAAATACAGTCACATGTTGACTTTGTGGCAAGATTGTAAAGGGTGGTGTAAATAGAATGAAACAACATCTAGCACATGTCAAAGGAAATGTAGCGTCTTGTCCAAAGGCTGACTTTGAAATAAGAAAGAAAGTTAAGGAATACTTGGACAATACACAAAAAAAGAAGTGCGATAAATCGAAAGATTTGCAAGAAATGAGGGATGAAGTTGCCAATTTATTCATGGGTTCAAGTTCAACTCCACATGAACGAGAAGAAAAAAGACAGAAAGTGTCAGAAGCAACTGAAGAATGCAAAATGCATCAAAGCTCAATCAAAGATGCATTTTGTAAGGAACAACGTGCACGGGTCGATAAGTATGCAGCCAAGTTCTTATATGAGTCTATGACTGTCAAATTTCATTCAATGTGGTCACCCACAAGCCTTTTATTCGTATGTGTGAGGCAATTGGTTAATATGAACCTGGATACAAGCCTCCCTCCTATTATGAGATCTCAGACACATTGTTGAATGATGAAGTAGAGGAGACTAAGGAGTTCATAAGCAATCATAAGGAATCTTGGAAGAAGGGTGGTTGTTCCATTATGACGGATGCTTGGACAGATATGAGGGGTAGGAGCATCATGAATTTTTGTGTGAATTCTGAGTCGGGCACATGCTTTTTAAAGTCTGTTGACTCATCATCTGAGTCCCACACTGCAGAGTATATATTCAACTTGGTGGATGAAATTGTTCAAGAGGTTGGAGTTGATGATGTTGTTCAGGTCGTCACTGATAATGCATCGGCCAACTTAGCTGCTGGAAGGATACTTAAGACTAAGTATCCAAGGATTTTTTGGTCTTCATGTGCAGCTCATTGCATAGACCTTATGCTGGAAGAATTTGGTGAAGAACCCAAGGTAAAAAATGCAATTACCCAGGCAAAATCTCTCACTACATTCATCTATAGCCATGTGAGGACCTTGAGCTTGATGAGGCAATTCACACAAAAGGGAGAGATTGTACGGCCAGGACAAACAAGGTTTGCTACAATATTTCTCACTCTACAGAGCGTGATGGACAAAAAGGAGAAGTCGAGATTGATGTTCTCGTCTGATGAATGGAAGCAATGCAAGTGGTCAAGGACAAAGAAAGGAGAAATGTCTTCATATATTGTTTTCAGTGCTGCATTTTGGAACCAAGTGTCTATGACCTTGAAGATATTCTCTTCCTTGGTTTATGTTTTACGCATTGTTGATGGGGATCAAAGATCATCCATGGGATTCATATATGGTTCATTATTGGATGCTAGAAAGGCAATAATGTCAATGTTCAATGACAATGAAGCACAATACAAACCTTTTATCGATGGCATTGACTAAAAATCAAAGGGTAGGTTGGATAACCCTCTTCATCTTGCTGCTTATTTTCTTAATCCATATTAGTACTATAGAGATAGTAGTGTCATTGAAAAAGGGGGCTATATCGTGGAGGGCTTCATGCAATGCATGGAAATCTTTTATCCTGATTTGGAAATTCAAGATGTAATCACATCAAAGGAGTTGATCTTGTATAAAAATGCATAAGGATCTTTTGGCAAGTCGTTAGTTGTGAAACAACGATCGACACTCGACGACCACTTTAGGCCGGGTATTGTAATTATTTCATATTAATTAGGATCATCAATTTAGTTTTTTATAGGATAGTTTATTCCTAAAATTTCTCATATGAAGATAATTGGTGGATGCTATATGGTGGAGAGTGTCCTCATCTAACAGCTATGGCAATGAGGATTTTGAAGTTGACATCCTCCTCTTTTGGATGTGAAAGGAATTGGAGCATTTTCTCATCGGTAATTCAAAGTCTATTGCTAATACTTGTCATTTATAAATAGTGAATGTAATGATATATTGTTTCAATTGTAGATTCATACAAAGAAGAGGAATAAACTTGAAATCAAGAGGTTGAATGATTTGGTATTTGTTAAATCTAACTCAAGATTGAGAGAGCGTCATATGACAAAAGGAAAGGATCCATTAGTTTCCAAGGATCGTAATAATGTAAGTGAGTGGATTGCAGAAGCAGAAGGAGAGGAAGAGGTATTTCCAGGTTTCAGGATTAACATGGAACCTTGTAGCTGAGGCAACTGGTGCAGAAGATCTTGTGCAACATAGACGAAGTCAAAGAATTGTTGATGCATCAAGGCCTGCTACATTGGAAGATGATGATGAAGCCGATGAGTTTGCAACCGACGAAGACATTGAAGAGAGTTACGATGACCCTATAACTCAAGTTGAATTTGCATATGAATGGCAATCGGAATGAAGCTTTTGGATGCTTTATGTTTTTGGATGCTTTATGTTTTTGGATGCTTTATTTTTTGACATCATTTTGAATGCCCTTGTTTTGAGAGCATATTTATATTTATTGAAAACACTTGGAGGAAGGCATGTTGTCATATGCTCTTTCAATTGATGCTTTTGCTCATTTGATCTAAATTACTTTCTCCCAATAGGTTTGTTTCTAGTACTTTCAATTCCTTATTATTATACTCAAGAGATATAATATTTAGAGGATATTAACATAATATTAAATATTTATTTATATTTTAATAATAAAAAATACCAAACCGCATAAAACTGTATACTCTGCGCATACTCTCCCGCATACCACACTCTCTATGCAGTGACCCCTCCGACTGAATACCGCATACCGCCTTTCTGAACAATGGGTACCGATGTTATGATCCAGTCAACAAGAAATATTTCATCAGTGCTGATGTGACATTTTTTGAGTTTGTTATGTACTTCTCTCCTGCGGATGATAGGTTGACTTCCTCTACATCCAATACCGACGTGTATGTTCCTCCTCCTCCTAGTGTGAGTCCACCCATGTTTATTCCTAACCTATGGATCCAAGTATGAAATTATATGACAACGATATTGAGGAGGTTGACAGGAGAAGATACAGAGAGATGGTGGGTGAGCTTCTTTACATTACTATAACTCGACTCGATATTGCTTTTGCAGTGAGTCGAGTGAGCCAGTTCATGGAACAGCCAGGACAGATACATATGGATGCCATATATGTGATACTAAGGTATCTGAAGTCTTCTCCAGGCTCGGGATTGCTGTTTAGAAATGATACAGATTTAGCCGTTTCGAGAAGTGCAAATGCAAACTATGCAGGATGTCCCAAGGATAGAAAATCTACTTCAGACTTTGCAGTTTTTGTGGGCAGTTCTCTGGTTTCTTGGAAAAGCAAGAAACAAACTGTTGTGGCTAGATCTAGTGCTGAATCTAAATATAGGCGATGGCACAAGCAAGCACGGATATGATGTGGGTTCGAGCTGTACTAGAAGATCTGCATATAATCGTACCTCTACCCATGCAGCTACAATGTGATAATCAAGTTGCCTTGTTCATTGCCAGTAATCCAGCCTTTCATGAAAGAATAAAACATATTGAGGTAGACTACCACTACACTAGAGATATGATTCAGAAGGGCCTAATTTCTACTTCACATGTTAGTTCAGGGGAGCAGACTGCCGACATCTTCACCAAGCCATTGCTCAGAGGACCATTCCAGAGATGTTCTTCCAAGTTGAGCATGATTGATATCTGTTAAGAAATAGAAAGCGTAAGCAAAACATGTAAAAAGAATAAACATCAAAGAAGAACAGCGAGATTTACGTGGAACCCTACTCCATGAGGAGCGGGATGAAACCACGAGAGAAGCCCTGAAATGGGGCGTATTTGTCTATTGACTTTCTCAATGGATACAGGAGGTCTGGGGCTCCTTATTAGCCTTCCCAGAGCCTCCAAGTCCCACCACATGGCGATGTGGGGCTAAACACTGGATAGGGTAAATGGATCTTCTCCAGGATCCATTTACCCTGCTACAACTCATGACGCATACAACGAATACTCCAACACTCCCCCTCAAGCTGGAGCATGCAATGCTCAGCTTGGACAAACAGAAAGAAACTCAACTCAACGCTACATGACACTACAGTATCAACCCAACGCGCACAATTGCTGCTGTCGAGGACGTTGCTTCTCATGTCGTGCATGTGAGGAGGACGAACGGCTGGAGTGTGAGTCTGTTGAATCTCCTCGTAGGAAAGCATGTGCTCTGAACTGCGGATGTCAGAATCACTGCAACTGAAAATGAGTCTCCTCGTCGGAGTAATCTGGCCCGCCACAATAATGTGGACAACTGCTCCATCTCTGAAAAAGGGTCGAACAGAAAAGGTCGTGGCTGTGCAATCCTCGTCGGAGTCTACGATCGCTAGAGAATGGAGTCTGAAAATAGTCTCCTCGTCGGAGAACTGGGTCTCTCCCATCTGGCTCAGAGAATGGTGCACTGCTCTGGTGTACCTATGATACCACATGAAAACCCTTGCCAACATGGCATAGGGAATGGTCCTCTATTCTGGGGTCCCAATGGCTCACATGAAAACTCTGGCCGAAACAATCAAGAACGGATGGGGACCTCTGACAATGATGGCATACAAGTGCTCATCTGAAAATGACCGCATACATGTGCGTATCTGAAAATGAGTCTCTCTCTGGAACTCGAAAATGGGTCTCTCAACATGGAGTGCCTCGATCTTGGACTCTGACCAATCTGAGTGTCGAGTCTGAAACTGCGCATCAAATTGGGACTCGGAATCCAAAGGTCAAGTCTGGAATTGCGCATGGAAAATCTTCATCTGAAGAACTGTAGAGTCTGAAAATCTGACCGGTCTGGAAATCTGAATCTGCAACATGACATGTGACTCTACACCATACTCCCCCTTTCTCTCATACTTGTCGGAAAACATGGACGTCGACCAAGTTGAGAGAAGACAACAATGATGGGGGTAAAGAAAATATCAAATAGCCGACTTTATCATTTTTTTTCCTCGGCTTTTCAAACATCATCATTTTTTTCTTTGGCTATTTTCATTTTTTAAAAAAATGCAAAAAAAAATTCAAAGCCGTTGACATTTTTTCACGGCTTTTGCAACTCAATTTTTTTAGAAATTGCATACGGCTTTTCATTTGTACGCGCCTCCTTTTTTTCTTTTTTTTCTTCTTTTTTTAAATATTTTTTAATGAAATATACGTGCCCCACCAATTTTTTTTGTTGTTGTTGGGCCTTCTAAAAAAATCTTTTTCTTTGGGTCGACTGCAATTAGCCCATCTCACTCTTCTTTTTTTCCTTTTCTTTTCTCTTCTCGCAGGCCCTCTTTTTCCACCACATTTTTTTTAATATTCGGCCCCCTTTACTCACGATGGACCTGCCACCCGCCCAATTTTTTTTATATAACTCACGCAACCCTAGGGTTCCCTCATGCGGGAAACCCTGATCCCAACGGGGTTACAGGCCGTCGTCGCCCCCTTTGGGGATTTGGAGAATGATCGTGCGCCGCCTGGTGATCTGCAGTGGCATGCTTGGGCTAGGGCACGCCGCACTGGGCTGGAGGTGTCGCGAGTTGCTCGTGCACCTATGCGGACCTGGAGATAGAGGGGTTGGTGCCGCTGCCCATAGATCTGAACTGGGACGACATTGTGCGAGATCGGGCTGCTTGGGAGGAGTGGGCGCCGCCAGGAGGCGTCGTCGAGAGGATCCTGTGAGCTGTGAAAGGGGGAAGTCGCCAGGACGATGGGTTGCCTGGGATTAGGGCATCTGTGTCGCCGAGTGTCGAGGGAGAACCCTCGCGCCGCCTATGCGAGGGGGGAGAAACATGGCCGGGCCTGGAGCCACTAGGGTTGTTGCTGGATTCGACCAGGAATGATGTGGCTGGGGCCATCGTTGGCGCTTGGAGGAGCAGTCGCCAGAAGAAGAGGAGCAGTGGAGTCGCCAGAAGAAGAGGAGCAGCCGTCGGGTGCTGCGCGGGAGGTAGTCGCCTCTGGGCTAGTGCCGCCTGCAATGGAGGAGGTGTCGCAGGGGCACACAGGACTGCACCAAATATTGGATCTGATGGAGGCATGTTGATGCTGGAGCGCTTGGGGTGAGGGTGCACAGTAGCACCGCCTGGAGATGCGCTATTGCGTGAAGAAGATGGAGTGGGGTTGCTGCCGCTTGACCCATTCATTGCCTGGAAGAAGATCTCGTGCCTGAAAGATCATCTCCCAATGGAGGAGAAAATGCACCTCAAAACATTGTGGTGGGCTAGATCTTCACGAACAAATTGATTAGGGTTTCCAACAAAGCCCTAGAAAACAAACGAGAGATCCTCCATGATGAATCAAAACTCTCGAATATTGAAATAATCTTTACAAACACTCTTCAAAATCGAATCTCGAATAAAGATAAACATAAAATCCTCGAGAATCAAACCCGTTCTGATACCATGTTAAGAAATAGAAAGCGGAAGCAAAACATGGAAAAAGAATAAACATCAAAGAAGAACAGCGGGATTTACGTGGAACCCTACTCCGTGAGGAGCGGGATGAAACCACGGGAGAAGCCCTGAAATGGGGCGTGTTTGTCTATTGACTTTCTCAATGGATACAGGAGGTCGGGGGCTCCTTATATAGCCTTCCCAGAGCCTCCAAGTCCCACCACTTGGCGGTGTGGGACTAAACACTGGATGGGGTCAATGGATCTTCTCCAGGATCCATTTACCCTGCTACAACTCATGACGCATACAACGAATACTCCAACAATATCTATGCTCCATCTTAAGGGGAAGTGTAGAGATAATTATATAGTCAGTGTATTTGTAGAGATAATTATATAGTCAGCGTATTGTTTGCTCTATTTTTATTTATCGAATGACCTACTATGTAATTTACCCATGGGTCCTCTCTATATAAGAGAGCCTAGGTATCTATGGAATAATATATTGCTCTTTTCCACCAACAGAACCGGTTATGACTTATAAGAGGGTAAGGAAGGCCCAAGAAGGTTGAAATGAGACTATCTGAAGGGAACATAGTTATTTGGATTTAAACCCAACAATAACCCAAAATAGATTTGAATGGAGGGAAAAAACCTTGTAACCAAGCCTACTTAATTGTAGGAAAAGGCTTTGTTGCTGCTGTGTCTGTTTATTTAAGTTATTGCTAACATTAACAAAATTTACTATTTATGTAAATGCTTAATGTTGGGGGTGTTAAATATCATGTTGATCAATGTTTATGCTTGTATATTGAAAGTTTATAGAATAGAATAACTATTTAAATGAGTTATATGAATATCTCATATAATATATAATTTATCCAAGTTCATCTAAATGCCTTGAGAGTTGTAGCTCTTGTATGCTTGTATGTTAAACGTTTGTAGAATAGAATGACTATTTAAATAAGTTATATGAATACCTACCATATAATATATAATTTATCAAAGTTCATCTAAATGCCTTGAGAGTTGTAGCTCTTTCATGCATGCATATATATATATGATATATTTTCCATAATATTTAATGGATACACGCTGAAGCCTCTGAGTAAAATACACTAAGATTACTTAAATAAAATCATTTAGATGGGTCATGTAAACAAGATGCTGCTATAAAGATTTTAAGTAAATGAAATGAATGGCTTACTATTAAATGATTCATTGTTATTTCCTTTAATGTCTGGTAGTTGGATTTTTTAGTGAGTTTACTGTCTATTTAATTGAAATAGTAAGTGACTGAATTGTTTTTTAATGAAAATGCATTTGAATAATGTGTCATTTAACTATTATCATTGTGCTATGTTTGCTTATAATGAAAGAAGAGTTGTTAAGACCGATTCTTCAAGTAAAATTAATGGAAGAACAATGGTGAACGATAGAACGTTAGTATGGTTGAAACAAAACCCAATGAGAGTCCTGAACTCCGAGAGCCTTGGGATAAAAGTATCTATGGCTGGTTGGACCGCATGTGATTAATGACTATTCCCGACAGATTGCTAGGGAAGTATGAGAAGGATTGCCCTAAAAATGAGGTTCCTATCTTTGTCTAAGATGCTTTATCCATGAATGTTGAAATGGGGATAGTAACATATTTAGTTCCCTCTCATAATCAACTTCATACCAAGGATGAATTGCAAGATGAATATATTGACTCTAATTTCTCATTGAATATACATTGAGAATGGTAGCAAATAAATATTGTGAATGCATTCGAGTTTGTTAGTATTTGAATTCCTTCATTATTGTGCCATATGATTGTTTCCATGAAAATTATACATGAAAAAATCGCCTATTATTATTACTGGATTAAATAGGAAAGTCTTTAAAGTCTAACACTCTTAATGATTAAAATCAGGTAGTATTAGATTCATAATATAAGATTTGTTGATTTGCTCCACTCCTTACATCCTTCGTGTTTGTATCGCCTTATTATTATAATGGTCATACTGGGCAACTTTGCTCATGGTTTAAAATTTGTGATCCAGGTAAAAAGGTTCTACAGGAACCAACTGTGGGTGACTACTTGGACCAGTGAGCTACATACAAGGTAGTGAAGTTTCATATTTTTATTTTTAGTTAAAAATGTAAATGGCCCACATCATTTTGGTTTTGAACTGAATGTAAAATTTTTGTAAAATGTAACCATTTCTTTTTATGTATATATGTATGTATGTCGTATGAAATGCTTATTGAAGTTAAGTGCAATGGATGATAACTATGGCAATAATGCAGGTATTCCAGAATACTCATTGACGAATGATTAATTGAATCTTGGGGATGGAATTTGGTGTTCTTCTCCTGGACTCTCGAGTAACCAGATCGGATCTGGAGGGGACTCCACAACCACCATCTCGGTCCAGGAAGGATTTCATTGTAGTGAGGTCCTTTAAAGGGCCCACCCCCATGCTTTGGCACTTGGTACAACAGCTCCTGGCACAGCAGCAAGTCCCATTTTAACTTGAGGAGGTGGTGAGTTAGTAGCAGTAGGCAGCAATTGAAGTATTGAAACTCCAATGTGAAACCTAGTTTTTAAAGGACCACACCACATCATAGTCAGTGCCCGGACTTAGCTGAGTCACCTCCTGCTAGAGCTCGGAGACCTTTGGCACCTCGATAATAGACAAGCAACCTGACTTTTGAAGAAAAAAAAAGTGAAAGGGGAGGTCATCGATGATAGACAAGCAACCTCGGTCCTCGACTCTCCTTTCCACTATAGTGTCCACTCGTAGTAATTCAAATGCATTCTTCGCTCTTTCGCCTCCGTAATCTTGAGATCGTAGAGAGGGGAAGTCAAGACTTTCCTAGCTCACACATATGTTAGTTAAAAATGTCAAGCTTGCTTTATAAAAGGTCAGAGTTGGGTCCTTGTAGCACTCTTCCTTTTCCCGAAAAGGTCGATACAATATGATTAACAATATTAAATCCATGCAGAATGGGAATATACACCTATGGATGATCGAACATCTGCTATTTAAGGAGGAGCCTCTCTACCATCCATATTCACCTCAGCTCTCTTTCAGCAGTTTTGCACACTAAACACAAAAAGAATGAAAATGATGATGCACATGCAGGGTTCAGTGAGTGGGATAGGACTTTGTTTTCTATATTTTGCAGACTGAATTGCTTGTAACAATCTATCGAGATGGAAAAAAAGAAGCAAGCTCACTTTTGTTCGGCTTTTAGTTAGCATTTTGTGGACACAATGACAAAAGAACTCACTACTTCTATTGTTTATTGTTGGATCCATAATTAATTCTAGAGGTATTTGGATTGATGGATTATTTTAGATCCTATCTTATGGTTTCTGATCATAAGCCAAGGGAAGGCCTTAAAAAAAGCCATCCCTATGATTTGTCCCCCTATGCCTCGGGCAATCAAAGAGGCAGCTCTAAAAAAGTCACGAGTCAAATTCTCGACATTGAAAATCCATCCTTCTAGCCCCTCAATTCAAGAGATCCTATCCCCCTATTGGGAAGAGAAAATAGATGTCATGGTTTTGCCAAATACTAGAATTCATGGCTAAATTTTTCAGATCAAATGTTAAATTGTTGACATAGGCCAAAAGTAAATATTATGTATGATGTAATAACCAGTTATTCCTTTTAAAAAATAGGAATAGCCAATAATTAGGCTCAATAATGTATAGTTGGTATATCACGTAAAAGATTTTACATTTAATAAGAAATTTGCAATAAAATAAATATACTTCTTTTACAGATCTTTAATAAAAATGTAATTAAATAAAGGAAAAACTGAAAAACAAAAACAATGAAATCATTCCCTTTTTTCAAAAAAAGGTGGCATCATTCATATAATGTGTGCAACCGTTGAGATATTCAGTTTAGACGAGTCAATGTGATATCCATAAGGAAGCTTTAATTATATTGAGAATCATGAATCATTTAAGGCCTAAAACACTTGTAGGCTTGTAGCAAGAGATTGAATAATGATTCTAAATCCTATGTGAGACTGCAATTCTTCTGTTATTCTGCACTTGAAGGTGTATATTCCATCAATCCAACCATATGGATCAGTGGAAATAACTATGTAGAAATTCATATTGATCCAACTTATTCAACAGTTCACCATTTAGAGGGATTGAGTTTCTGTTGTTAGTGTGATATCTCTATATCGGTCGTTATATTTTTGTGAATGTAATCCTGAGTGGCTATAAACATTGTACAATATTACAAAAGTGTTGCTGTGTAAATAATATGATTCGGTTGATTAATCGAAATTTATTTGGTTATGTATTTTATAATTATTGTAAATAAAAATATGTCCAATAATATATTTCTTATATATTCATACATATATGGTCATAAATTAACTAAGATAAAAACACTAAGGGCCATCGTCGGAATGGGAGTGGATGGAGAAGATCCTATGGAGACAGAGGCCAAGGTTGCATCCATGGAGGATGCTGCTGCATATGGAGGAGGGAGGATCCACTGGATGAGGAATGGAGACTGTTGAGGTGGAGGAATTTCTTGCCAAAATCGCTTCCTACAACTTCCTTATCATTTTGGTTGAGATGGGCAGTGGCAAGGGACTACAATCAGGCGGATGTTATGTGCTTTTGTTGTGGGAAATAAGGGCACCTTATAAGCTCGTGTTCGATGTGAAATGTTTGGTGTTGGTGGGAGGTATTAAAACCTAAACTCAATATTGGTTCTGAGGGCCTCGAGGGCATCAATGATCCCAACATCATTTATATGATAACTATTGATATGGACAACCTACATTTACTTTCATTTTCATTTGTGCATATACAATCTTCCTGGCTGCATATTCAGAAACAGCTGTTTAAGAAGTTTCAGTGGAGGTGTGTTACAGACAAAATCAGCTTGTGCAAGGGCCTTCCTCATATGCTGGCAATTTCACGTAAAAGGAATACCGAATATGTTGATTATTAGTTGATCAAGGCTCTTTACAGGTAGAGTTGCTTTGGACAGTAAAACTTTAGGGTGGCTTTTGTACACGGGGCAGTAGTGCTGTCTTTCTGCTGAAGCTGCACTTTTTTTTGGTATGCAATAAACTCATGGATTTCCACTTATATTGAATAACAATTCTTTAATTTTCTAATAGAAACAACATAAAAATAGAAAACATGTATCCCATGTTCTTTCACTTTGCACAAAATAGCATTATAATATGTCAATATTATCATATCTTAAATGAACCCAAGATTATCACACAAGATTATCACACAAGATTAATATTTATGATATATATACTAAATGCCTCGAGATCTTGGTATCTTTATGTCTGAAAATCTTTCCTAATGAAATGTTTTTTAAATGTAGTTCTGTAATGTGAGAAGATATAAGCAAGAAACTTTTAGACGATGTACTTTTCCTCCAAAAGATTCATGTGTATATGAATGCTTGACAGGTGAATATTAATTATAAATGAAGAAATACATAATAAATAACAATAATTGTTTGCATGTAATAAAATGTAAAGCATGTTACACCTTTTTCTTTCTTCTTCTTCCTTTTGTAATTTATCAGCCAGAGTTTTATGTTCCACAGAGTCTAAGCTAGGACTGGGAGAATTAACTATAGGAGATCTCGTGATGCTTCGGGTTCTTTGTCTTTTGTATCGTCTTGGTGTCGGAGAACGACTTTTGCGTCGCCTTGGTGTTGGAGAACGACTTTTGCGTCTTCTTGGAGATGGAGAACGGCTTCTCCTCCTAATTTGAAAAATCACAGATGTTAGATGGTATATCGGATATAACAATGGCAAGCTGTGAGGGAGTTTCCATACAATTTGCTAATCATAATAGTACTCGAAATGCAAAGTACAGTTACCTCAAACATTCTAAGTGTCACAACTCTGAGCTCCATCTATATGAGTTCTTGTAAGAAATAGAGACCAACAAAGAACAGCAACAATCACCAATCGTCTGATTTAAAAGCATTTTTTTTTCATATCCAAAACAATCAGAAGAATCCAGAAACTCTCACTAGACAGATACCAGCTCCCCATTCCTAGTTTAGAAATGATTGTGTTCGTTTTTGGCCAACAATCATCAATAAATCCTAGGAGTGCAAATTCAACTCTCAAAGAAAGCACATCAAATTAACAGGATAAAGATGCAAGCAACTTTACAACAATTGAACAAGGACACCCAACTTGTTGCAAAATGCTACGACCAGAAAGCCAAATCCAACTCATAAAGAGACTTTTAAAGAAAATCCAAGAAGTCCGCTTAAAAAATAGGCATTCAAAGCCAATGTGAGAAGTCCATGGGCTGACAACAATTTCAAGACAAAGAGATACCACATACAAACACCATAAAGACCCATCACGACAACTTAAATGCGCTTTCTGGAAGAAAAAATTGTTTGTTACGCAAAACCTGCAATATAGTGATTCCAATTAAACCACATGCCGACAGACTGGCATCCAAATAAACAATTAGAATTATAAATTGCACCTATCACCTCCATTTTTTCCTCATATGTAGAAAGGATGACTACTGAATACTGATAGTAGTCACTGATTTACATGTCACATTTTTCTTTAGAATTTTTTTGGGAAAGGAAACAGGGGTTACTAATGATGTGCATGTATCATTAAATTGAGAGAAATCTATTCCTACAAGTGGCAAGTCATCAAATAAAAGATATTAAGATATAAGCACTGTATGCGAACTATCACGCAATGACATCCACACCATCAAATGTTTGTTTACCTGCCAAAAAGGGATGGACATTAAACATTTGACATAGGAACCAGCAATATAAAATATGGGGATTATATTCCAGCAAGTTGGATCCACAACATTTTACACCATTGCTTCAGATTTTTCTAGACCTAACCCCAATATACCGTTATGAAGGCAAAATTGTACAGAACAGCATATTATCAATGACCTCTTTCATTTTAAAGAAAAAATATTGTTCTTAGAGCTTGGCAGGTCACCCAATTTCTCTGACTCCATAAAGGACAAAGTACCATGAAGACTCATGTTGATCCTTTTGTGACACACTACCTCTTTGAAACTACTGCAGGAGCAACCCTAACAAGGTCATCATCCATACACCATCAATCATGTTCCATGTTCGTATGACAAAATTGCACCCTAGAGCAGAGAGGTTCCACCAAATGTCCTGTGTCTTCATCTGCCAAGCTTTAGCCTCATCTTGTAGAGCATGGCCTTAAATTTTGAGATCAGTATGACCATAGACCTTCTTCGGAATCGAGTGGTGCTTTTTGCCTTAAGAAATCAGAACTCAACCCGTAAAAGATAGTTTCTGACCTCGGTCCTAAGCATGGAGGGCCGTATCGGCGATATATCGGTGATATATCGCCGATATATTGGTATTGAGAGGTTGGGGGTATCGAAATTGGATTGTATATTATATCGACGTATCGGCTCATATCGGTCAGAAATGAATGGATTCAGTACAAAAAATACAAGATATCGACCGATATCACCGATATTTCGTCGATATCCCTATATATGAATGTTATTAACTTATTATTCATGCAAGCTTGATTCCACTACCTATCTGGCTACACCTAGTATTAAAACAATATATGATTTATATACTTTGTTCCGAGTCGGGGGCGCTGCCCCCGCACCCCCGCAAGGGGGGCCAACCTGGGCCCCCCCTAGCCCCCCAGGCTCGCTGACCGAGCAGCGAGACCCCCGTACTGGTAGGGTATGGTGCGACAGGAGGGTGCATACATTGGTTCTTCAACTTGGTGTATATTTACAAGTTATTTCGTGTTGTAAAACTTGAATGAAATCCATTTTCAATATCTATAAGTCAATTCTTCAAAAAAATCTATAAGTCACAAATCAACATTAATATCGATATGTTCAAAATTATCGATATATGCAATATAAGTTTTATAAATGATCGATATGTATGATCTAAGAGTATATTTATAAGTTATTTAGTGATCTAAGAACTTGGATAAACTCCATTTTCAATATATATATATATAGGTCAACAATTAACAGTACAACCGTATCGATATATGCGATATAAGGTTCATAGATGATTGATATGTGTTATCTAAGAGAGTAAGAGTACATCTGTAATTATTTAGTGATCAAAGTACTTGGATGAACTCCATTTTCAATATATATAGTATGTCAACAACTAACAATATCAGCGATATGTTCGATATGACCGATATGTGCACTATAAGGAACATAGTCCTCATAAATGATTTATATGTATTTTCTAGGTGTATATTTGTATTATTTCATGTTATAAGAACTTGAATGAAATCCATTTCCAATATTTATAAGTCAAGAATCAATACTAATATCGATATGTTCGATATGACCGATATGTGTGATACTGATATGTGCGATATATGGTCTATAAATGGACCGATATGTGTGATATAATTGTGTATTTGTACGTTATTTGTTGTTTTAATATCTTGGATGACCTTAATTTCTGAAAAAATGCCAAAAAATTTGGCTTTTTTGCGCCATTTTCGACGTTTCCACCGATATCGTTGATATATCGTCGATATATCCCGATATATCCATTTCCAGGCGGACCGAAACGATATCGATATCGATACGGCCTTTCATGGTCCTAAGTCAAGCCAGAGGGAAGTTGTGACCGAGATAGGAGAAGCAAGTGGTTATCCCTCGGATATTTATCAGTAGGATGAATTGCGATGCATTCTAGAACCCTGAAAACAACCTCGTAGCTTTTTGAGTGCCCACCAGACCAGGAAAGACGACAGGCTTCTCGCGCGAACAAACGAGGTTGCGCAATAAGCTCTACGATGTGTTTGATGGAACAGGCGGATTACAATTAAAGGCATCTCAAAATTCTCAACAAACAAGCTCATGACATGTATGGTTAATGTAATATATAGAAGTGCATGTGTTCGATATATATTTTAATTTTAGATTTTTTATAATATAATTATGTATAATGGCAGTACTACTTCTGATGAGTGATGAATTATCTTCAACTTGTTTACGTGAGAAGTATTATTACTATTTTATAGGTATATTATGAATTTTGAGTTCATGAGACCGTGTTATTTGTTACTTCAACTTATCTATGCATTCTACATGATTAGACCTCTAATTGCATGAATTGTGTAGTACTACACATCATGTCATGATAATACTACTAAAAATTTGTATTTAGACCTATAATTTAGCCAAAAAAAGTAATTCTATTTTATTTATTAAATAACATTGAAACCCTTAGTTTTCAGAAAAAAAATTATAGCCATTTCCATGATTTTGGGCGATTCTAGCCGCATGTTGGTGATATGCCGGTTTTCAGTCTTGGTGAAACGACACCAAAATCAACATTTAAGGCCATGTTGTAGAATCCACTTCGTCTTAAACCATATGGTGACTAGTTTTTCCCTTCTTAGCATGAGCAAAGCACCTCGATATTTAAAAGAGCACACAGTGTCCAAAACAATTCTGAAAAGTGGTCCCACATATGCATTTACCACCTCCCTAAGTAACTTCATTGCCCTAATAAACCTAAATGCAAGGATGGTTTAAGTCTTTGCTTGCTAGCCAATCATGTTGCATGCGTGTAATGGGTGCAATGGAAATAAGCCATCTGATTTATTATTGCTTTATTAGCATTTGGATTTACACCATTTTGAATCCATGAAGCCACAACGGACATAAATAGTTACCTGGTTAATAATCATACAAAGAATGCGGAAACAATAGCAATTTGTTGCAAGTTTTTTTACAAGAAAAAGACACGGTAATAGAAATTCTGGCATCGGACAAATGCTTGACGTAAAGTTTACCAATTGCAACCGAGAAAAGGCAGCAATGAGAGAACACATTTTCAAGAAAACAGGAGGCTTAGGCAAACGATTACACCTGTATGAATAAGGGGAGCGGCTGCGATCCCTCCTGCTCCTCCTGCTGCTCATCCTATGCCCCACCGGAGAAGGCGAATACCGCCTCCGGTACGAGGGAGACCGCGACGACGTCCTCGGCATGCTCTGGTTTCCCTGCAAGCATCGTGTGGCGGCGGATGAGGAACAGACCCTAATCAATAACGTCGACGATTGATCAGGGTGTAGATAAACTCACCTGTGAGGTGAATTTGGTGGCGGATTGGGGGCGACTCTAGGGATTTGATCCAGCTTCCTGTTCCTGAAGAAAAGATGACGGGGTGAGATCTGAAGAGAGGAAGACGGCAGGAGTCGGGAAGCGAACCTGCGGGCGGCGGCGGGAGGAGGGAGTTTGGGGTTACCGATTCGTAGGGGTCCTCTTTGCTTTTATCCCTATGGTCTTTACTCGGATTCGTCAAGGAGAATGGGGTAACCAGCATGCCGTAGATTAATTATAAATAAAAGAGTTTTTTTAAAATTGAGTCCTTCTTAGATAGTGCAATATCAGGTAAGATCTTTTTTTTTGGAATTTTTACCTCAAAGACCCTACAAACTTTGCCAATTACCTCTTCGATCTTTGAAATAACATATTTCCTCCATCGACCTCGCAAACTTGCTAACCCTTAACCCCACAGACTCTGTGGTTAACCCACATCCATTTGCTCGTTAAATTTAACCAGATTCCATCAAAAAGATGTTCATATTACCCTCTTGTTTAGAAAATTTACAAAAGATGGCATCCATCTTCTTTCCTAACACCAAGGTTGCAGAAAGCGGTAGTCGATACTCGGTCGGCGGGGTCACCTACTAAGGATTAGTCGGCAGTCGGCGACTAGTCGGAATTAGTCGGTCATTAGTTGGTTTTGAAATTTTTTTAATTATTTTAAATATATAAATCAGTTTTTTTACCTATATTCGTGTGTATATACATATATTTGTACATTTTATATGAAATCATGATGAAACAAAAGAAGTAATTGACTTTAAATATAACTTTAAGCATGTTAGAATATGTTTGCTTTTAAAAAAAGTGAAAAACAAAAAAATAAAAAAAAGGTTGTAAAAGTCGGTCGACTAGTCGGGTGGACCGACTAAGGGCTGACTAGGCCTAGTCAAGTCGGCTACCCCCCGACTCGATTAGTCGGCCGACTTTTGTAAGCTTGCCTAACACTCCTCCTTACATTCTCTTCCCATCCACCTCCTCCGCGTCGTCCCCGACCTCCTCCGCGTCACTCAACCTCTCAGCCCTTCCCTGCATGCCAGGTCTACCAGTCGGATTGCAGGCATGGTGGTCTCTATCAGCCCATTCGAGGAGGAAGGCTTTCCAATACCAATCTCTGTCTTGCAATGCCGCCAAACTTCACCTCTGATTCCTTCCTCTCCTACCCCCGAACATCAGGGGGGAGGATGATGCTCCTACCCCCGAACATTGGGGGAGGATGATGATGCCAGACATTTCGATTTCCGACCCTAGTGATCTCATGGCCACGTGATGTGATATGTTCCCACGAGAGCGATCCCCTTCTAAGAATATTTGAGATTTTTCCGTCTTTGTCACCTTACTTTTACCTCCCCATGGCCTTTAGTGTCCTCCCACAAATCATATCATAGCAATTCCACCCACAACTTTCAAGTCATCTCCTACCTCCATAAGTTGACCCCTAGTGTTCCTCCACTTCCTCATCCCCCTTCATCCTCCTCCCATTCTTGCCCCTTCCTTGCTCCAACCTTCCTCTTCTAGTACCCCATCCTCAGCCTCCTCAATGTCATTGCAAAATATGTCTTCGCTAGCATCTACTACCTCTCATGGGGAATGGGAGATGAAGGGTGTCATGGAGGGCACGCTCATCTCATTCTTCCATGGGATCACCGAGGAGGCCTTAGGGTATTGCTTAAATAGTAGATGCTCAATATGCATTCATTATGATGGTTTGGTTTGCGTAGAAGGGGAGATCATGGTAGCATTGGAGTTTAATAGGTTTGAGGTGCACGTTACAAGGAGGTTCTTCTTCATGACCCAGATATGAGCAAGTTCGTGATGGTGCTCATCAAGTGCATTTTGTTCAGGTAAATAAGAACATAAGATGATGTTGACCATGTATCAACAATGAGCCAGGCATGTTCCTCCAGCACGGGGCCATTTTATTATGCAAGACCTTTGACCATTATATTGCGCAAAGCATGATCATCGGTATTTTATAGACCATAATCACCCCCATCCCCCCAAAAAATGTGAGTTTCCATTGGGTGAAGACTAGTATCAGTGCCGGTGGTAGTCGTTCTACTTTAGTCAACATGCCACGCATTACATGATAGACCTCGCTGACTAGGGTCGCATGCTTGATGAGATGTCGTGGTAGTGTTGAGGGATGATTCATGTGAAGCTTGCCGAAGGGAGGAGTGGGGGAGTAATTTGAAAATTCTGTCGAGCATCTCATGTCAAGATGGGGTGTCAAAGCATTAGATTGTGGATGTTGGTGCATGGAAAATGAAGAATGGTATTGGTTTGTAATTTTGATTTAATATCATGGATATATACATAATTTTTTGACATGTTTAGTTTAACAATAAAGTGGGTGGGAGTAACTCAATGGCTTATGGTGTAAGAATTAGTAAGTTTTTAGGTGGCACTGAGTAATTGTAAATATTTTAGAGGTTCTGGTTTAATTGAATAAGTTTAAGGCAGTTGTATAAAAATATATTTATTAATTATCATAATTAATTGAAATGATATTTGGGCTTGATGTTAGATAATTTGAAATACCAATATGTATGGAACATAACTCATGCATCAAATGGGAGGAACTACTCTCTTTTTATCTCCTCTCTCTGCCTCCTCTCTATCTACTTTTCTTTCTCCTTTATTTATTCCACTAATTTATTTTATATCTTTTACTTAAAAGTTTAGATAATATCTATCATTATTTAAATAAAAATTACAATTTAATTCTACATATAGAATAAGATATGATGAGTCGGAGAAAAACTAGCCGAAATTAATTAGATATCACAAAAGTTACGATTGAGAGAGAGAGAGAGAAATCTAAAATGTTAGTCACATAACAAAGGATTGCTTAAATAACAAGAGACATTTCCAAGAGATGAAAGTAGAAAACGAGCGAGCAAGAGAAATATGAAAGAGATAGAAAAGGAAGAAGGGCATGGGAGAAAGTAAAGAAATTGTGTGGAGGAGAGATCCCATTTCAATACTTGATTTTTTTTGAATTGTTTCTAAATAATCAATTATTTTATTCTTGCAACTATTTATTTGGATATAAACGATTACTTATTTATGTTTAAAAAATTGCTTGCTTGTATTTTTTAGTTGGGTCGGGTTCGGTATCACTTTTAACTATGTTAGAATTTAATATATATATATATATATATATATAGATTAGGTTTTTTAGAACACATCAAAGCTAAAAAATTCATATGGGGGCAAGTTAGCTAGGCTCATTATACTCATGGGAAGAGTTCAATACAAGCTAACATATCAAGAATGGCTTTTAGAGGCATCAACTTTATGCTAACCGCCCCTCCCCCCTAAATATTGCTCTCAAAACCATAAATCTTGATTCTATTTCCTTTATTTATCTTCATTTTATACGCCTTCTTCATTTTTATTATGCTTCTCGTCGATAATGAGCGTGTGGTATTGCATGCCAATCGTAAGATATATAGATGCTTATGCCTAAAGGATATGGGAGAATCTTTAAGCGCATCACGAAAGCATGAGGATCGTATCATATACGATCGAGAGCAACTAGTCGCACTATTTTCTCGATGCAACATAATTTGAAATTTTCATTCGATGAAACCACATGGTCTAAGAACACTTCTTGGATCGTTTCATTTAACCACATATAGATAAAGTAATATCTCTTGTAGCGTGGTTGTGATCAATACTTTAAAAGAAGAGACCTCATGTCTCAAGTTCGATCAGTCGGAGGATACGCTTGCGAGAGCGGGGATGAGTCATGTGCTTCTTGCAATCTAATTCGTTGATCCAAACGAGAGAACTCCTGATCTTGTCATATGAGATTGAGCATATTCTTCACTAGTGAAACACTCCAATGAAGATGAAGAACCTAGGGCAGTCGAAGTGACAGCACAACGGTGATCCGACGATGGCAATTGTCTTCTCTCTAAGGTTTAGATGGATACCACCCAAAGAAAGAGAGAGTAGACGTGATAATGACAGAGAGAGAGAGCGCTTTATGTTGCAATAGATGTTGTAACTTGAAGAGCAAGGGGTGTCTCTTCTTTTATAGTACTTTGGGAGTCCATGGATCACAATCCATTGACTACACAAAATTAATGGATGAGATTGATTTATTCTTCTTTCAATGGCCAAAATTTTGTTGTAAAAATACAACAACAATTAATTTAATTTAGATTAAATATATATTGATAAATTAGTATAAATTAATCTCAAAATTAAATCAATTAAACATGAGATCATGGAACGGAGATTGCATCCATTTATGTAATTAAAGTGGGCGACCGCCCTTTCCTAATAGGATTGAGTAGTTGTCCATCTTTCCAACATGGAAGGGTGCAATCTCATGTAATCTCCATGAGATTATATTATTCCATGGAAATCTCCAAGATATACAACAACACTTGTTGTAAATTATTTAATAAAAAAATCATAACTATTCTATGAATATTGCAATCTTACAATTGGAAATTTGTGAATCACATTCACAACCCAAAATAAAATGTAATTTATATTTTCAATTAATTATCCAATGTGAATCCAATTCACATCCATAATTAATCAACACATATAAATCATAATAAGCTTTCTCTGTTATATTATAAATCACATTTATAATATATTATGAATAATTTGGATAGTGCTATCCACATCATTCATATATATAATAATTAAATCACATTTAATTATGTTGGATTATCATTCTCATGCATTCAAATAATATGAATCAAATTCACGTTATTAATGATAATTAAATCACATTTAATTATCTATTTTTTCAATGCTTGGATACAATTTAACTATGTAATTATTCTTGAATTCCTTCAGGAATAATGCGCTTTCTCCACAGATACTTGAAGATAAGGATAGGACGACTGTACGTTCCATATATAGTGACTTGGATATTGAGATCAAATCTCAAATCTAGATCTTATGGACCTCTCATAGATGCTTGATTAAATCAAGGCCGTAAATTTAATCTTCTAATTGCATCTGAATCCCATTCAGATCAATGTCCAACACTTGGACCATATTACTTCTCTACTGAGAGGAGTCACTAAAATCCAGACATGTTTCATTACTCCATCGGAATAGAAGCGTTATGATTATATTATCGTTTATGATCACATCACCCTCACGTATTCGTAATATCTGTACATCCTACATACCGGAAGACTTGTGATAAACCAAAGATATATATCAATTTTACAATGCCATCTTTAGGGTTTCATCATCAAGTTTCTCAATCTTAGTCATTGGGAGTCGGTGTCAATCATATGCTTTCCAAAAGCATATATTATACCTACAAATTTTTGTCATGCTTCCAAAGCACGACGACCATACATGGAATTCGATCGATCCTAGTACCTCGTAAGTGAGCTCATCTCTTATGGTTCACAATCGAACATGTATGGTCCCTTTAAGAGATCGTATTTACTCGTATGCCCTCATATGCACACTAGCTCACATGTGTATAGACCTCGGTTAGGTCATAAACCTACTGGTCTGCCAAATGTACACACTCAGACATATAGCAACACATTTGTCTCCGATCAGAGGATGTGTGCCTATATCATGACAGTATACGACATAGGACTTTGGTTATCTCAATCTCGTTAAGTCAACTACTTGACCTAACTAATATGACACCTTTGAAACTCTATTCCTATGCAGAGGACCTGCATCAAGAGGTCGATCTGATATCAACCTAATGAGGACATGGATAAAAATCTCCCACTAGCCCTCAGAATCATTCATGCACAATCCTTAAACCCATACTCAATACATGCTGGTCGAAAACCTTTTTTGTCAAAGGTTTGGTAAGAGGATCAAAAACGTTGTCGGTAGAGGCCACCTTGGTAATGATGATGTCACCATGCTTTTGAATCTCTCGAGTGATGTGGTATTTTTTTCCACGTGCTTTCTCTTTTGATGTCGCCTGGGTTCCTTCGCCTAGGAAATGGCTCCCATGTTATCGTAGAGTAACGAGATGGGAGTATTAGAGGAAACTACACCAAGTTCGAGGATGAACTTGCGCAACCACACCGTCTCCTTTACAGCATCCGTTGCGGCAACGTATTCAGCTTCTGTGTTGAAAAAATGCTATAGTATCCTGCTTCTTGCTTCTTCAGCTCACAACACCACCACTCAACAGGAACACAAACCCTAACATCGACTTTCGATCATCAATATCCGATTGGAAGTCTGAACCTATATATCCCAAGACTTGGAGATCACCATCTCCACAGACCAAGATGCGATCTTGTGTCCATCTTAGATACTTGAAAGTGTTCTTCACTGCACTCCAGTGTTGTTCTCCATAACAGTATTGGTAACGATTTACCACTCGCACTACATGACAGATATCTAGCCTAGTACACATCATGACGTACATTAAACTTCCTACAACTGATGCATAGGGGCATCCAACCCGGCTTTCTTCTCCTCAACACTTTGAGGAGCCATCCCTTTAGATAGGTGATACCATGTCTTAAGGGGAGGAAACCTTTCTTGTAACTCTCCACACGGGAACGTTGAAGATTTTTCTTAATATACCCATGTTGCGATAGTCTCAATATTATCTTTTCTCAATTTCTGAATAGCTTCAGACCTAAGATGTAAGAGGCTTCTCCAAGATCTTTCATCTCGAAGGTATATGATAGCTAAATCTTAACATTGGTTGTCATCCCTGTATTATTTCCAATGAAAAGGATGTCATCTACGTAAATCACTATTAACACAATGACACTCCCAATAAGCTTCTTGTACGCACAAGGTTCATAAGGATTCTGCACAAAATCATAGCTCTTTATGGTTTCGTCAAATATGGTGTTCCAACTATGAGTAGCTTGTTTGAGCCCATAGATGGATTTCTTCAACTTGCATACTTTACCTTCCTCGATTATGAAGCTCTGGGGTTGCTCCATATGGATATCCTCCTCGAGGTATCCATTGAGGAACGTTGTCTTGGCGTCCATTTGCCAGATGTCATAGTCAAAAGATGCAGCTATAGTTAGCAGCATCCTGATGGACTTAAGTACAATCATAAGAGAAAACATCTCATCGTAGTCGATGCCTTCTCTGTGTGTGTAGCCTTTGGCCACGAGCTGTGCCTTGAAAGTCTCTACTTTCCCATCAGGTCCCTTCTTTCTCTTGAAGATCCATTTACACCCAATGGATTTTACCCCCTTCAGGTGTATCCTCCAGGGTCTATACACCATTCTTATGTATGGAGACAATCTCTAACTTCATTGCTAGCATCCATCTATCCATGTCATGATCCACGAGTGCTTCATCAAATGAAGTAGGATCATTGTCAATTTCACTTGACACATAGAGTCCATAACTTTCATGTGGTGCAACCAACCTGAAACTCCTTCAAATATTTATGGGTGTTTCATCTTTAGTTATCTCTTTAGTTTCTGGTTCAGGAAGCTCAAAATCCTCATAAGACTCAGTGAGTTCCTCTTCTTTGTTTTGCCTTGACCTTTGAGGAAATCATCCTCTAGAAATCTCACATATCTAGAGATGAAAACCTTCTGGGTCTCAGGGTCATAAAACATTACCATCTTTAACATACCCAATGAAGTACCACTCACTAAAGAGAGATTCTAGATTACTCGCATCCACGTTCTTCGTATGGACCAAGCAACCACAAATCCTCAAGTGTTTAACAGTAGGTTTGGTACCATACCAGTGTTCATGAGGAGTCTTAGGTATAGATTTGCTAGAAATCTTATTCAAGATATATATTACAGACTCTACTGCATATCCCCAGAAATTAAGAGGTAAGCGTGCCTTACTCATCATTGAATGAACCGTATCCATGATGGTCTTGTTGCGTCTTTCAGTAACACCATTAAGTTGGTGGAGTTCCAGGAGGAGTGGGATTGGAGATAATTCCATTCTCTTTAATGTATTCCTTGAATTCATCCGAGAGGTACTCACTGCCTCGGTCAGATCGAATCCGTTTTGGTTCTCAACCAAAACCTTGAACTCTTTAAACTTTTCAAAGGTTTCCGATTTATGACGTAGCAGGAAGATAAACCCGTATCACGAATGGTCATCAAAAAATATCAAATAATATCAATATCTATTTCAGGTCGTGGTACCAAAAGGACCATATACATCGGTATGTATTAGGTCAAGAATACCTTCGCATCGTGTAACCATGTTACGAAAAGGCATCCTAGTCATTTTACCTCGAATACAATGTTCGCAAGTAGGCAAAGATTGAATCTGTATAAAATATAAGGGTCCATCCTTTATCAATCTATTGATCCTAACTACAGATAAATGACTAAGCCTTTGATGCTAAATCATATTCGAATGATTTTCATCCTCCCTAGATATTTTAGGGTTTTTATTAGTGGTTGTTACATTCATGACATGTTCATTAATGAACAATTCATACAGTCCACCAGAAGTCAAAACACTATCCGCAATATGCTTCTCATAAGGATTGATGACTAGTTTATTACAGAAAAGGAATGAATATCCGCTTCTAACAAGCTTAGATATAGATATAAGATTCCTTATGACTTCAGGTATATAAAGACACTCTTTAAGTATAAGGACTCTTCCATTAGATAACGATAGTCGACAGGTCCCAACGGTGACTGCTGCAACACTTGCATAAGATCCCATCTGAATGATTGTCTCCCCTTCATCGAGATTCTTAGTTTCCTGAAATAGATGCAATAAATTGCATATGTGAATAGAAGCACCCGAATCAACAACCCAGCTTCCTTCTTGTCCAACGAGAAAGTTAGTTTCAGTGATGAAAGTAGATTTCATTCCTACAGGGGCTTTACCTTTGTCGACGGACTTTAGGTGTTCCGGGAAACTATGCCTCCAGTGGCTGGTTTTTTGTAGTGATTACAGACATTGTTTTTCTTTGATGCAATCAAAGTGGATGCTTTGGAAGATTTGACAATACCTTGACTCTTCTTCTTTCTCTACTGGGATAAGCCTTTCTGAGAACCTTGCTTTCGTCATGCTTTCCTTTGACTTGTGTAACCATTGCACTACTAGAGGGGCTATCTTTCTTCATTACGTCTTCAGCAGATGTTAATGCAACCAATAACCCTGTGTTGGTAAAATTAACTCTGCTCATGTGGAACACGACCACAAAGTTGTTGAAAAACTTAGGGAGCGACAACAGAATGAAATCATCCTACGTGTCAGAATCCATGAAGGCTCCTAGGGTTTCCAGTTCAGGGTGGTACCCAAACATTTTGAATACGTGATCTTTGACAGAGTTCCCCTCCAGCATCTTACAACAAATAAGTTCTTTCATTATATTATAATGTTGTGTGCAGTTTACATCACCGAACATTTCTTTCAGATTCAACATGATCTCTTGGCAAGTGTCCATCTCCGCATGCTGCTTTTGAAGCATATTGGACAATGAACCCAGAATATAACATCTTTTCAAATTTTGATCTTCATCATATTTATCATTATAAGATATTTCTTCCGGATTTTACGAGTCTATGTACTTGCCCTTTGTTAGCACATAAGAGATGCGCTCAACAAATATGATAAGATCTAAATTTCGCATACAATCTAGTCAACTGATTGACCTCCAGAAGCATGCTAAGAGGATTCATGGTATTCATTTTCTGAAATTAAGAATACACTATATTAAAATATAGAATAATATATATTCAATCGCATTTCGTTGATTAAGGAATTTTTAATCAAATTAGTCTTGCTTTTTCCAACGTTGAAAGTTCATTCCTTAATCACTTTCAAAGAAAGAGATATACTTACCGTTATATCTCTATCAAGAACTGGGATCTCCTCTTTACCTTCGTCACATCCCAATAATATGAGAACATGTGACTCGGATAAAAAGAAGCGGGAACACATTCCGCCTTACAAGCTCAACTTGCATTTCTCAATTCAATCTTTAACACCCGGGCCCACCACCCATAAGGTTACGTTGACCCGTCATTAATTGAACCAACCGTCAATAGAATTAGTACTCGTTATGCGCAATCCAATATCTCCCTAATAATATGAGGACTCGATATTGAGGTCACTACGCATATAACCTTACGCTTTCGAAAAGCAAAGAGCCCGATTTAGATGCGCTTGTATGCAGGAGATGTCACTTCTGACAGACGTCTCTTACATACAATCCCTGGCGACAGAACCCTTTGCCTTGATGGAAGACCATGGATGTCACTTATGTGATCCTCTATGTCATATTCAAATTATAATTAATTATCATGAATCACATTTATATAATTAATTCTTCCAAGAGAAATACACATATATTCATAATAGAGTGTTTCAATTGGATATAAATAATTTAATCGCATTAAATCAATTATCAATCCATTCAATCAACAAACTTGATTATTACTTGAAAGGATTGTATTATCTCAAAGTACGTACTATTCGAATTTTAATAATTAGAAAAATACATCATGATCCCTCATGCATTATCCTTTCCCTACCTGTTGTCATGGTAAGTATAGACGAGAGTGGGACAGACCGCTTACGGAATAACTTGCTACCCCAACGGTCCCCGACTAGACACCATATATACCTCAGATTAGGATAATGCCGATTGATCACTTTATACTTGAGATGATAATCGTTTTTTCAAACGAAGTTATACCATATAATAATAATCAAAACCATTTTGATTTATATTATAAGGATATTTGCTAAACAAATTCCCTATCCTATTCAAACAATTTTGTTTGTTAGAAGAAGATCATGCAACCAATTTGTGATCTAGATCATATCTAATTATTGGTTAAGGAAATGTCATTTAAGGAAATAATTATCAATCAAATATTTCTAAAAGATTTATCCATAATTATCCTAAGAAATTAATCATTAATTTCATAAATTTCTAAAATGACAATCACGAGGTTCTTGATTAGGAATATAATTTCCAATAAGGACCCTTACTTACTACAATCAACATATCTCAATCAATTTGAATCCAAATCATGCAAAATAAGTTTTTAAAGTTTGCTAATTTGATTTACAATAGAACCTAATTATTATCATGCATTTCTAGACGTTTCAAAATAGTAACTAACTCTTTAATTACGTCAAGATTCTCCATCCCTGAAACAGTGGATACATGTTCATTAAAAAGATCATAACTTGAGCACTCGGATTACAAATCACACAAAATCAAATCCCACTTTTTTCTTATTTAATGGGAACATAATGTTATAATTTAGTATTTAAACAATTTGAAATAGAGATGAAAATATTCACAAAATAGGGATGTATGAATGAAATGTAATAAACTTTTCACAAACCTAATGAGCCCAAGTCTTCCTAAGTTTATGGATTGCATCCAAAACCTCCAACCTGGATCTAATATCACTTTAAGTATATGGTAGAATCCTTAAGCACATCACGGAAGTGTGAGGATCGTATCATATACGATCGAGGGCGACTAGTCGCACCAGTTGCTCGATGCAGCGGAATTTAAAAATTTCATTCGATGAAACCACATGATCCAAGAATATTTCTTGGATTGTTTTATCTAAACACATAAATAGATAAAGGAATACCTCTTTTAGAATGGTTGTGGTCAATCCTCTAAAATAAGAGATCTCCTGCCTCAAGTCCGATCTATCAGAGGAGACGCGCGAGGATGAGTCGTGTGCTTCTTGCAATCCAAGTCGTTGAATCAAGCGAGAGAACTCCTGATCTCGTCACCCGACATCGAGCATATTCTTTACTAGTGAAGCACTCCAAAGAAGTCAAAGAACCTATGACTGTCGAAGCGACAACACAATGATGATCCGACGACAACGGCAATCTTCTCTCTAGGGTTTGGAAGGACAACCACCCAAAGAGAAAGAGAGTAGACGTGAGAATGAGAGAGAGAGAGAGAGAGCTTGATGTTACAATAGATGTTGTAACTTGAAGAGCAAGGAGCGCCTCTTCTTAATAGTACTTTGGGAGTCCATGGATCACAATCCATGGACTACACAAAATAAATGGATGAGATTGATTTGTGCTTCTTTTAACGGCCAAAATTTTGCTGTAAAAAGTACAACAACAATTAATTTAATTTAGACTAAATATATATTGATAAATCAGTATAAATTAATCTTAAAATTAAATCAATCAAACATGAGATCATGAATGGAGATTGCATACATCCATGTAATTAAAGTGGACGGCTGCCCTCCCTTCCAACATGGAAGGGTGCAATCTCATGTAATCTCCATGAGATTATATTATTCCACGGAAATCTCCAAGATTTAAAACAATACCTTTTGTGAATTATACAACAAAAAATTTCATAATTATTATGTGAACATTGCAATCTTACCATTGAAAATTTGTGAATCACATTCACAACCCAAAATAAAATGTAATTTACATTTTCAATTAATTATCCAATGTGAATCCAATTCACACCAATAATTAATCAACAAATATAAATCACAATAAACTTTCTTTAATATATTATAATCACATTTATAATATATTATGAATAATTTAGATAGTGTTATCCACATTATTCATATCTATAATAATTAAATCACATTCAATTATATTGGATTATCATTCTCATGCATTCAAATACTATGAATCAAATTCACATTATTCATGATAATTAAATCAAATTTAATTATTCATTTTCAATGCATGGATATAATTCAACTATGAAATTATTCTTGAACTCCTTCAAGAATAATGCGCTTGTCAAGATTATAAATCCAATCTTCTAATTATATCTGAATCTCGTTCAGATCAATGTCCAACACTTGGACCAATATCACATTATTTCCCTACTGGGAGGAGTCACTAAAATCCAAAATTATTTCACCACTCCCTCAGAATGGAAGCATCATGGTTATACAATCATTTATGAACACATCACCCTCATGTATTCCTAATTCCTATACATCCTACATATTGGAAGACTTATGATGAACCCAACGATATATATCAATTTTACATTGTCATCTTTAGGGTTTCATCATCAAAGTTCTCAATCTTGGTCATTGAGAGTCGGTATTGATCGTATGCTTTCCAAAAGCATATATCATACCTACAAATTCTTGTCATGCTTCCAAAGCACGACGACCATGCATGGAATTTGATCGTGGTCCCAATATCTTGTGAGTGAGCTCATATTTTCTAGTTCACAATGGAACATGTATGATCCCATTGAGAGATCATATTTACTCATATGCCTTCATATGCATGCCAGCTAGCCGTTATATAGACCTTGGTTAGGTCATTAACCTATTGGTCTGCCAAATATACACACTCAGACATATAGCAACACATCTGTCTCCAGTCAGAGTATGTATGCCTATATCATGATAGTATACAATATAGGATTTTGGTTATCTCGATCTCATTAAGTCAACTCCTTGACCTAACTAATCTGATATCTTCGAATCTCTATTCCTATGCAGATGGCCTGCATTAAGAGTTTGGTTAGATATCATCCTAATGAGAAAGTGAAGCACCGTACAAAGTAATGATGACTGAATTGGTTTCTCTTAATCGTTTTATAGACCGATCGGCCAACTGAACGATCTCTCTTGTCTTCCTACTTGATCCGAGTTTGATCTAGATAAATACAAAGGTCGAGAGGATATTAATCGGTGAGTCATCATCGATTCTTTCATGGGTGAACGTAGTGTCTTTGGTTTTGCAGTCAAACCTAGGCAACCGCCTTACTCTACGACTCTTGATTTTTCTCCCTATCACCAAAGAGGTGGCCATAGATACTAAGTTTTTCTCAGTCATTGTCCTCCTATTGCCCGACCTTTTAGGCATCAATTTACTTTTTACAAAGCTTTTGAGGTCGGGTAAGTGTTCAATGGCCATTTTTTTAGGTTTTTTTCATTTTCAATTTTTATGGTGTTTTCTAGTTTTTGATTTTTTTTGGTATTTTTGATAGGTGAAGGAGAAATAGGAGAATGTACATACTCTAATTTGGAGAGAAAGTGGTTAATAGAAGAGGGAAGTAGAAGGGACTCCAGTTGTACATGACGCATGGTCAATTCGGTGTATTCCAAGTTTTCAAAATTCAATCCGTGAAATCCATGATCCACTTTCCCGGATTCTTGATTGGTCTAGAGATGTCATCCTCCAATAAGTTCTCATGACACATCATGAGAGAATTCTATTTAGTTGGAGGATACTGCTGAGAACTTGGGGTCTTATACTCAACACACCTTAACTCTGGCGTGTAATGATGGGTTGAGTATGGCACATCTGTATGATAGATATTGGTAGGAGCCTCATAAGGTGAAGTTAGTAGACAGGGGGTCTGTAAATTGGTCCCATGAATCCAATCCCCTAAGTTGGCTCTCCGAATGGGTGGTATGAAGGCTGGTCAATGTGAGCTTGATCACTAAGATCAAGTAAGTCACAAAGATCATGTAGTGTGGGCCTCTACATTCAGTCTATTTGGTCGACCATGTCGTACCCTAAGGTCAAGTCGGGATGTGTATAGGTCAATTGTTGTTCAGTCCCAACTCGAGATGAGAATGAGATCTATGGGGGCAATTGATTATGCCAATCATTCATCTCAACAGTCACGTACTCTTCGATTTGTTCCTTGATTCCAGCAAGCGGATGAGAATATGGTGAGTCAATCCAAGGTGGATGTAGGTCATGGGTGTAAGAATGTGGGGTAGGTGAGAAGTATGAAGAAGTGGAGAAGCGGGTCGGAGTTTTGACTGCGCGGTCAGGGTATGGGTATGAGGAGGAATAAGAGGGTGGAGATGATTAGAATATGGTCGAAGAAGAGTGACCTGGATATGATTACCAATATTCTGACATCTTCGAAGAGAGATGGGAGAATGAAGCAGATTGATGAAGAAAGCGTGCAAGAGCACCGAATAACACATAAAATAAAAAAACACAAGAACAAACTCTGGGTTCACCTACTCAACACTTTGATGGTCGCAAGAGTCTGATCATTTAATCTTTTCAATTTTAATTAGTGATAAATCAAGATATATGTCCAATTACGCAAGGTATAAAAGTAGGTTTTGGGCACTGTGCTAGGAATGTGTCTTCACCTCTCAACAATCATAATAGCACAAGTGTACAATAAGGGTTTTGCTCTCACAAAAATAAGTGTTAATTTTAGTCAATTTTTTGGTCAAATCGGATTAGCAATCCTGATTTTAAGTTCGATTATCACTTGATTAATCCACCAAACACGGTACACCTAACGATCAGTCTCGATTTCTTTTTAACCTAAGTTTCAAAACCAAGGGGAAGAGGGTCAAGAAAAATTGATGCAAATAGTGAAATCAATGATGCATGCTCAGTTTAGAAGACTTACAGTGATCCTCATGCTCTACATGCGGGACGTAATTTAGAATTGAAATTTTGTACTATATGAGATGCAAACAAGAAAACTGTTCCTAGAGAGGCAGTTTTATTAGCGAGTGATGAACGAATTAATTTGAACTAATAGCTCTACGGTGTAAGTACATCTCGTTAAATGTGATGTGTGGTCCTAAATATTATGAGCACAAGCAATAAAAATATTCTAGTAAAAATGTTCTAAGAGTCGCGAGTGCAAGTCCTATTCTATGCCAGTCAACCACACGACCAAAAACGGGTCAAATGTCCAATCCTTATACAAGCGCACTCTCAAATAAGAGTCGTTGTAAATAGCGAATTACCTAAATTGTTACAACACAATAATTATAAAAATTTACAAAAATTAAACTGCTCTTAAAAATAAATTAAATTTTCCTTAATTATCAGCAGTCAACGTATGTCACGTCTGTCGACCTTCGATGCACTCCATGTTCATTGGGTCCTTGCAAGGAAAATAAAATTTATATTAAAGAGATAAACAAAAAAATATATACAGAAATGAGCAAAATAATAATTAATAGAAAAAAAGAAAAAATGAATTAATTACAAAGTGGCTCGGGGGTCAGACTACACGAGTGAGAGAAAACCTAGACCTAATATTCTAAAGTAAACACTAAGCCGTTTGTCTCCCTGACAACGGCATCATCTGACGAATATGCGTGAATGGGTATATTAGGTCTCATTATAACACACCACTCACCAATTAATCATAATAGAGAAAAGATATCCGTGAGAAGTGTCTCAGCTTAAATTTATATCTTGGACAAGTCCGGGGTCGAACACAGGAAAGCACATGAACAACTTTGGGTCAAATAAGAATGATTAGGTCTAGGTTTTCAATACGGATTTTTTTGAATTTTTAATGCAATATGAAGGCGAATGCAAAGTGCGGGTGAATTAACTTAATAATAAAGCACATTACTCAACCAAATTAATTTTAATGTGAAATTAATCCAAGTTATCTAAATTATATTTTTTTCCTAGAAAACTAATCCAATGATGAATGCAGAACATATTTTTTTGGGATGTTAAGAGTTAAAATGCAATAATGAAAAATTATATTTTTATGGATTTTTACATAATTTTTCAAATAAATAGAATGCAAAAATTGTCAAAATTTTATTGGAAGTTAAATATGATGAAATGAGACCAATATTTTTTGGAATTTTCGACAATATATAAATTTTTATGATTTTTTAAAAGAAAATAGAGTTACAACGAGTATTTAGTTCCTAGTAAATCCACATTATCAATTTATCAAGAAAGAAAATTATATCGAAGATATATTTTAATTATCAATCCAGAAGAGTTGGAGTTATACAACAATAATATGTGTGGATTTAATTAAATATCATTTATTAAAAAAACTCTACAATTTATTTAAGGCACTGGACAAGTCCAATTTAGAGAAATTTGGATAATAATTAAAGCACATTTCACGACATCATTTTTTATTTTTTAGAAATTTATGGAATAACAGTTACTTACATATGAATTTAAGACCATAAATTGGTAAAATATGCAATTTTCCGTACAACATGTTCTGTTAATTACCAAAGCTCATAAAAATTCAAATAAATATTCAAATTATAGATAATTAGTTGTTGAACCACATGACATTTTTCATTAAAATAAATGATGCTAAAAAGATGTCCAAATGAGCATACAAACATAGGGCTATCAATGCAATTTCAGAGAACAAAATTTACAAATAAACTGTATGCAGGGACATTTTTGCAAATAGAGAGAACTCAAGTAAAATTAATGTAATTTTTACAAAATTAAAAAAAGCATGAGACCTTCCTCTTTGTGTGGTCAGGGCTCGATGAATAGGACAGTGGGCGGCACAGAAGGGCGAGCAGCGAGGTCGTGGCCACGTGAGGCAGTGGCAGGGGTGGCACGGTTGTGTGGATGGCCAAGCTGCGGGGGTGGTGGTTGCTGAGGTGCGAACCGCCGTGCGGTTGTAAGGGGCGGAGCTGGAGGGGATCGCGCCTCGTGGAGGAGGCTGCGCGAGGGAGGCAAAGGAGGGTCGTGAGGGGCGGAGTTGTGCATGCTGGAGGGACTGCCGCTTTGGCGGTCGTGCATGGAATGGAGGAGGGCCTGTGTGAGGAGTCTGAGTGCAACGGTAGGAGGCACGGCTTGCTGCTGGTGAAGCTGATGGCCAGAAGGGGAAGATACACGTGAGTAAGGCGGGTAGGCAGCCAACCAATGGGGCGAAAGGTGGCGGACGTGTAAAAGGGATTCACTTAGATACCCAAGGGTTCTCTTATATAGAAGAAAAACCCATTGGATAAAATACAAAAAAAGAAAAGGATAAATAGAGTATTACAAAAGATAAAGCAAAAAACAAAATTTAGAATTATCTAACTACAAAAATAGCAATTATCTCAACACTCCCCCTCAAGCTGGAGCGTAGATATCAATAAGACTCAGCTTGGAACAACATTTCTGATAAGGTCCTCTTGCTAGAGTCTTTGTAAGTATATCTGCTGTCTGGTCTCCAGAGCTGACATGTGTAGTAGTGATAAAACCCTTCTTTATCATGTCATGAGTGTAGTGACAATCCACCTCTATGTGCTTCGTCCTTTCATGAAAGGCTGGGTTATTTGCAATGAAGAGAGCAGCTTGATTATCACACTGGAGATGCATGGGAAGAGGTATTTCTATAGTTAGATCAATAAGAACAGATCTGACCCACATCATTTCTGTACTAGCCCGTGCCATAGCCCTGTATTCTGATTCAGCACTTGATCTAGCAACCCCCGTCTGCTTCTTACTTTTCCATGAAACAAGAGAATTTCCTATGAACACGGCAAATCCAGATGTAGACTTTCTATCTTTTGGACACCCAGCATAATTTGCATCTGCGCATGCCGTCACTGATAGAGATGTGCCTATGCTGAAAAGAAGTCCAGTACCAGGTGAAGTCTTCAAGTATCTTAGAATCACATGAACTACATCCATATGTGCCTGTCTGGGATGTTCCATAGATTGACTCACTTTGCTTACTGCAAATGCTATGTCGGGTCTGGTAATAGTTACATATAATAGCTTGCCAACTAGCTCTCTGTATCTTCTCTTGGCGACTTCCTCAGTATCATCATCATACAACTTCATGCTTAGGTCAAGCGGAGTAGTGGCAGGTCTGCAATCTGCCATACCTGTCTCTGAGAGAAGATCTATAACATATTTTCTTTGGGTCATTACAAGACCCCGTTGATTCCTGGAAAACTCTATTCCAAGAAAGTAACGTAAATGTCCAAGGTCCTTGGTTACAAACTGCTGACATAGGAAGTCCTTGGCATCCTGAATACCCTGCTCGTCATCCCATGTAATGATAATGTCATCAACATAAACAAGAATGACTGTAATACCTCTCTGGGTCTTCTGTATAAACAAGGAGTAATCTGCAGTTGATCTCAGAAACCCCCGCTGCTCTATCAAGTCCGAGAGCTTCTGGAACCATGCTCTTGGACTCTGCTTGAGGCCATAGATATCTTTATGTAACCTGCACACCTTATGACACTCCCCCTCAGCAGCGAACCCAGGTGGCTGCTGCATGTAGACCTCCTCCAGTAAGTCACCATAGAGGAATGCATTTTTCACATCAAGTTGATGAAGAGGCCAATCTCGTGCTATGGAAACAACAAGGAGAATACGTAGAGTAGAATGTCTGGCAACTGGGGAGAAAGTATCTTGATAGTCCACCCCATATGTTTGGGTGAACCCTCGTGCCACAAGCCTCGCCTTATAGCGATCCACACTGCCATCCGCGTGGTGTTTCACAGTGAATACCCATTTGCATCCCACAACTGACGTATCAACGAGAGCAGAAACAAGACTCCACGTACCATGTGACTGTAGCGCATCCATCTCCTCCTCCATGGCAATCCTCCAATGACTATCCTTGAGAGCCTCCTGGTGTCTGTGGTATCTGTACGGCTGACAATGCCAGCGTAAATCTCCTGAAATCTTCTGACAATCTATCCAAAGAACTTTGGGCTGCAAAAGGGTAAGTAGCACATGTTCTTTTTGGCTTTTGCAGAGCAATTGGTACGTCAAGATCATCTGCCAAATCATGTGCATGGGTATCTCCCTCTTGAGAGGGTACATGCACCTCATGTCTAGAATCCTGTTGTACAGTCAATTCAGTAGTGCCATCAGTAGAAACAATATGCTCATTACATACCTGAGGCGTGCTGGATGATGGGAAAGGCTTGTGAACAAGGTGAACAGAGCGAGATTTGCGAGAAAAAACACGTGGCAAGAACTGAACCAGTGGAGGAGGTGGAGGTGGTGGTGGATGGTGGAATATGAGGGGTAGGTGAAGAATCAACTGAAGGTGGTAGTGGCATGTATATTTCATCATCGAGTCAGATGGAATAAGTCTGTCACCTGAAGGAGAAAAATACATGATCGATTCAAAGAAAGTAACGTCAGCACTAACAAAATATTTCTGGCTTAGTGGATCAAAGCAACGATACCCTTTTTGGGTACGAGAGTAACCGACAAACACGCACTTGATAGCTCTAGAAGAGAGCTTGTCATGCCCTGGAGAGACATCATGAACAAGGGCAACATATCCAAACACACGAGGTGTAAGAGAGAAGATCCTTCTCGGGAAACGCAATCGAGTAAGGAATCTTTTCTCCTAACACGAATGAGGGCATACGGTTAACCAAATAACAAGCAGTAAGGACAACATCACCCCAGTAAGCATGAGGAGCATGGCTCTGTATTAACAATGTTCTGGTTACATCAAGTAGGTGACGGTGTTTGTGCTCGACAACACCGTTTTGCTGGGAAGTGTAGATACATGATGTTTGGTGAACAATGCCATGGGATCAAAGAAACTCAGAAAGATGTAAGGTGCAAAATTCCAAGGCATTATCAATACGAAGATACTTGACTTGGGCAGAAAAAAATATTCTTTATTTCATTAATAAAATACCTGATAACAGATCCAGCCTCAAATTTATTTTTTAATAAGAAAACCCAGGAAAGTCTAGAAAAATCATCCACAACTACAAGATAAAACGGTGTCCTTGAAGATCAGGAACACGACTAGGACCCCAAATGTCTAAATGAAGGAGCTCAAATAGTTGAGAACTGCTCCGACTCTGACGAGATGGAAAAGGGGAACGGTGATGCTTCCCAAGTTGACATGCCTCACACTGAAAGGAGGATCTCGTAGAAATCTGAGGGAGAACATATCATAACTTCTGCAGAGGAAGATGTCCAAACCTAATGTGCCATAGATAAGGAGAGGGAAAAAATGGGGCTGCCCCCGCCCCATTTTTCGGCATTTTTTTTATTTTTTTTGAAAAATAAAACCATGTATATTCACCCCTATATCCCTCCTATATGCCATTCGAATTTCGTTAGAAACAGAGACTCCTATGGCCTCCATCTCGATGGTATCGATTTAAAAAAATCCTGTTACCGTTAAAAAATTACTGTCCGGATGGAGGCCGTAGGAGTCTCTGTTTCTGACGAAATTCAAATGGTATATAGGAGGGATATAGAGATGAATGTACATGGTGCTATTTTTCAAAAAAAAATAAAAAAATTTGCCCAAATAAGGTGGGGGCAGCCACATATGACCCTAAGGAGAGACATGTCCTTTAGGTATAATGGAAACATTAGCATGAGGGGGTTGGACCAGTCTGTAGAGTCCTCGCTGCTCAAGGCCACATCCAATCACCCTGCCCGTGAGTATGTCCTGAAACACAAGAGATGAGGGGTCAAAGATGGCACGACAATGCAAATCCTTAGTTATCTGACTAATCGAAAGTAAATTCATCTGAAAAGCAGGAGCATATAAAACATTCTTCAGGCGCATGGAAGGTGTCAGTTGCACCTCTCCCTGTCCTGTAACAGGTAAGTGGTCGCCATTAGCAATAACGACCCATCTGCCAGGTGATATAGCCTTGTAGGACTTCAGCTGTGTTTTGTCTCCACACAAGTGGTGAGAAGCACCAGAGTCCATAATCCATTCTGTCAAGTCTGCATTTGTACTACCAGTAAAAGCATATGTGATACCTGAGGAGCTTGAAGAGGCTCTGGATACTGCAGCGGTATCTGTGGTGGTGTCAGCACTAGGAGTCATGATCTCTCGGATACGAGAGACAATATCATCCAGTCGAGGATCGGCCTGTGGAGATGAAGTATCTAAGGATGTAATTTGTTCTGTTGCTCGACCAGAAATAGGATATCCATGCTTTTGATAGCATGTATCCTCTGCATGTCCAGACTTGCGGCAGTAGGTGCAGGGACCACGTTAGTGTCCCCCGCCTCTTCCTCGAGGTGTGTGTCCTCTGGGCTGGATCGCACCACCTCGACCACGAGAAGCGGCCATCGCTGAGGAATGTGAAGATGTGGGTGTCGAAGGGATGACAAGCCGACTGAGACGGCTATAGGCCTCCTCTATAGGGAGAATGGTTGCCCCAGTAAGGAGATGAGTACGTGCAGCATCATGTTCTTTGTCAAGTCCAGCCATAAAACCCCAACCATCGTGGAGTTTCTATATGTCTTCTGCTGCTCAGTAGACGTTGTAATGGGCATGCAACTATGAAGCTTTTCAAACATACCGCGTAGCGAAGAATAGTAAACATGCAATGGACGACCATTCTGTTTGGTGTTGTAGATATCAAACTGTAGTTGAAGAATCTTGGCCTCATTCTTCGCCTGTGCATAGGTGGATGCCAAAGTATCCCACATTGCCTTGGCAGTAGGCTGAGTTAGAATATCATTGGCAATCTATGTAGAAAGAGTCCCACAAAGCCAAACAAGCGCATACACGTCATCTTGCTTCCAAGAAGCATTTGCTCCGGTCTTCTCCGCCGGTTCTAGATCTGTCAGGATGTGCTCCTTCTTGTTGCACTGCATGAGGGTGAGAAACTGCATGGACCACAATTCATAGTTGGTCCCATCCATCTTAACAATGGGAGCCGGACCTTTGAAGGCTCCCGACGAGAATATGTCACCCTTGTTGTCTGACATGGTGTGAAATAGTCAAATAACGGAGTTCGATCAGAGAACAGACCGATATAATGGAGTCTACAGAATTATATGAAGGATTGGTAGTCTCATACAACCATCCTTTAAACCTTGTTGTTAGGACGACAGTGAATGCATAATTTAAAGATCTTTGGGTTCGGGCTGTACGGCGAAGTTCACATTAGCAGTCTGTGATAATGGAGGCCAATAAGCCTCAAAATAGGAGCAGTTTCTCAAAGCAGGAGCATTAGATACCTCAGATGGATCATCCCCGATCAATGATCCCGAAGGAGACTAGATGGTGGTCCGCGAGTGCACACAGAGCGCATAGCAAAGAGGGGCGCGCAGAGATGAGGATTGGACTGTGCAGATGCGCGTGGGCGATCTGGGCGTAGAAGAGTGTAGGCGCGGGCAATCAGGGTGTGCCGTGCGGTGGTGCTCGGGCGATCAGGGTCCTGTGGGTGCCGCGGCTTCTACTGCGAGGCAAGGGCAGAGCTTCACAGTGCGCAGCGCTCAGGGCGCGAGGCGCGATGTCGCGGCCAGCGCGTGAGGCGCGGAGTGCGCGGGGAAGGGCTGCTGCGATGTCGAGGGAACCTTTGCAAGGTACGCAGGGCACCACACGCGGGGGCCCGGGGGCCGCTTGCGGAGCGAGGGCCGCCGAGAGGTTCCTCTCAGGAGAGGCGCAGAAGAGGCACGGGATTACACGCACGGGGTTGAGGTGGCGAAGAGAGGGTTAGGATTAGAGATCGTAACTAGGCTCTGATACCATGTAAAAGGGATTCACTTAGATAAATTATGAAAGACCCAAGGGTTCTCTTATATAGGAGAAAAACCCATTGGATAAAATACAAAAAAGGAAAGGATAAATAGAGGATTATAAAAGATAAAGCAAAAAACAAAATTTAGAATTATCTAACTACAAAAATAGCAATTATCTCAACAGGACGGCCGAGGGGGAGCAGCAAGCGGCAGGCTCGTTGCTTCTCCCGTTGCTTTTTATTTTTTTTTATTTTTTCAAATTTTGTTGTGATTTTTTGAATAATTTTTTTAAATTTTGTTTCCTTTCTTGTAATAGGAAATCAAACTAATAAGAAGATGATAGAGGCATATGTGGTGTTTGGTGACGGTGGTGATTGTGGTATGATTAAAAAAAGGAAACAAATGTTAGATAAAATAAAATAACAAGGGAACCAAGAGTGAATACTTACCTGAGGTTTGTCGGATTTGCGGGCAGCTATGCTGGACTCCTGTCATGGCCTTGATCTGATTGGCGAAAAAAATCGGAGAAGCTATGCGAGCTAGATGGGAAACTCGTGATGTGGGGATGGTGATCATCACGGTTCTCACCAGAAAGGAGGTCATCGCTACGTATTGTGGTGGAATGTTGTCACAAATCGACCTTGATGACTCTCTCCTTTTCCTCTAAGAATGACAGATGGAGAAAAAATGAGGATGAGGAGCTGAATAAACAGAAGAATGGGAGTTAAAAAAATGGTGGAATGGTAGAGTTGAATGGCAGTTAAAAAATATAATGTTGAATGGTAGTTATGGTAGAGGATGAAAAATAAATAAAAGAAAAAAATAAAGTAGACCATTAAAAATAAAATAAAGAGAAAAGAGGGTGGAGAATTTACAAAATAAAGCAAACGATATGTACATGTTTTTTTCACTTTTTATATTTTTTGTATTTTTAATAAAAGATATTTAAAACATGAAAATAAAATAAAACAATAGAAATAAAATAAAACATAAAATTGATTTTTTTGGAATTTTTAGTAATTTAAAAAGGGAAGAAAGAAAGAATATTTACAATATATGCAATGTACACCTAGGTCCAAAAAACCCATATTTTGCAAATGAGCTCCGATTTTAATGAAACCACTTTCATTGAATAGATAATTTTCTAACTTAAAGTTTAAAGTGATTTTGGAGTTCATACGGAGCGGGAATTTGATTAGGAAGTTGGACTTCACAGCTTTTTCTCTTTGGAATCTAGGAGTATTTATTTCAGAGAAATTTATTTTGTATTTTTGTACTTTTAAATACATTTTTATAAATAACTTAGATAAATAATTAACCAAAAAGGAGTTGAATTGAATTTATTGAAAATACATGAAATTTGGGCTATTTACATGTGAAAATCTCCTTTATTTTGCAGCTTATTATTATTAATTTATTTGTACAATATAATATATAATAATTAGTGTATTTTATTTTAAAAAAAATCATTTTATTAATTTATTGATTTATGGATATTTATTTGAGATTTTACTTGGGTATTTTGCTAAGATCAATATATTGAGAAGATGAATCATGGATTCATCACCCATTACTCTTCGATAATACATGTGCCATAGCACAGGCGAACGAACCCCAGTGGCATCAAAGAAGCAAGCACGCTGAGAGGAAATATCACATCATTCGGGAGATCCAAAAACGTGGTGATATCACGATCACCAAGGTTGCCTCTATCGACAACATTGTTGATCCGCTAACCAAGTTGTTGACCCAAAAGGTCTTCGACCAGCATGTATTGAATACGAGGTTGAGAGTTGTACATGAATGACTCGAGGGCTAGTGAGAGACTATTGGACTTGTAAGCACTCATCGACCCATTAATGCAATAAAATTTATTATTTTATCATGTCCATATGAAGTGAAATGAATAATTGAATGAATGACTTTATTATTAAGGTCCCTTTATACAATTAGGGTTATGTATCATGGCCATATTGAATACCATGCAACTGGAAGGATACAACTGACTTCAAACATGTGATATTCAATAAAGATCTACAGTCTGAGAAAGAGATGACAATCTTTATCCAAAGACTGATTTCCAATTGACTTCTTTATGTAGGTCCTCTACATAAGAATGGAGATTCGGAAGTGTGGGAATAATCAAGTCAAAAATTATACTTGATGAGGTCAAGATAAACTAAGATCTGAATCATAACTGTCACGATCAGGCACACATCCTTTGACCTGAGATAGATATACATCTATATGCCTGAGTATGCACATTTGACAGACCAATAGGTCTGTGACCTAGACAAGGTCTATATATCCTTGTGTTGGTGTAATATGAAGTCGTATGAATGTATAATCTTTCGAAGGAATCATGCGGGTTCATAGTTGATGAACCCGGAGAGCTCACTCATGAGATATTTTGGGTCAAAATGAATTACAAGCATGGTCGTCTTTTTTTATGAAATAAGACATGAATTTGAGATATTAATATATGCTTTTGGAAAGTATATGATTAATTGTGGCCCAATTATCAACTGAGAAATCTATTGTACATTCCAAAGAAGACAGTCAAACCAGGGTTTAAACTTCGGATTTATTAAAGTCTTCTAGTATGAAAGATGGACGAGTATTTAAAATACTCAGGGTTTGTTGTTGTAATGGGTCATCTACCATGACACTTTCATACTGAATAAGTGATGAAACATGATGGATTTCATTGGCTCTAGTTAACTAGATAATTTATGATTTAGTTGGATTAAATCACAATTAATTTTCCGATTCCAATTTCAATATTCAAATGTTGGAAACAGAAACGGTCATGAAAATGGAAATATACAGGCTCTTTGAGCTCATTTTTTATCTCCAAATAGTTTGGACTATGATTAGAAATGGTTAAGGAAGCTGGATTCAGCTCACCGACACATTTCCAGCTCATGGAGAGTGTGATGCATTTCATTGAACTCACTGGGAGTGTAAAGTGTTATAACTCAAGCGCAACATTCATAGGTGATAGATTTTTGCAGAAATAGTATAAACTCTGAAATTGGATAGTTTTTCACATTTCAAATAACTACACATGATATGTATGATATCCTCAACATTATCTCCAAGCATCTGCATTCCTATCTCATGAGTCCTAACTGGATTAGGACTCATAACTGTTAATGACAATATTTTAATAAATATGATTATTACATATTATTGATAAAGGTAATTTTGTGAATATGATTCACAAGCACAACTCATTAATTAATGTAAATAGTGATTCACAATAATTATTATTTATATGGATGTCATATAAATATTTACGTGAATATGATTTACATAATTTTTCTAAGGCATGATATTTTGATCAAGAATTATGGGAGGCTTGGTGGTGGAGTGAAGGGGTGCAAGAGAAGCTAAAAATTAAAAGAGCTTTCTTTAAAGCTATGTCTAAGGATAGAACAGAGGAAACTGTCACAGACTATAAAATAGCGAAGAAGGAAGTAAAGAAGGCTGTAAGCGAAGCTAAGTCAAAAGCTTATGAGGTTTTGTATAAAAATCTCAACTCTAAAGAGGGCCAGAAGGATATATTCAGGTTAGCCGAAGCAAGATAAACAAAGACCAAAGACCTTTCTCAAGTGAGATGCATTAAGGACGAGGAAGGTCACGTGCTTGTTACTCAAAAGGATATAGAGACTAGATGGGAGCAATACTTCCATAAACTTTTCATTGGAGAAGGAAATAGAGAGATCACTTTGGGTGATCTAGCTAGTAGTGAAAGTTACTTGAATCGTGCATGTTATAGACGAATACAAAGAAAAGAAGTAGAGGAGGCTTTGAAGGTTATGAGACCTGGGAAAGGTGTTGGACCGGATGACATCCCTGTAGAAGTATGGAAAGTTTTAGGTGAGCGTGGTTTGACTTGGCTTACGAATCTATTCAATGTTATTTGGCGAAGCAAGAAAATGCCTGAAGATTGGAGGAGGAGTATCGTGGTGCCTCTTTATAAGAATAAAGGAGACATTCAAAATTGTTCAAATTACAGAGGTATCAAGCTGATGAGTCACACTATGAAAATTTGGGAACGTGTGATCGAAAGAAGGTTGAGACAAGTTTCCCAAATAAAAGAAAACCAATTCGGATTCATGCCAGGTCGCTCAACTATTGAAGCCATCCATTTGTTGAGGAGAACAATGGAGATTTATAGAGCTAAAAGGAAGAATCTCCATATGATCTTTATTGATTTGGAGAAGGCTTATGATTCCGTCCCATGAGAGATACTGTGGAGAGTTTTGGAGAAGAGACAAGTACCTGTCCTATACATTAATCTCATAAAGGATATGTATGATAGGGCTTTATCTTGTGTAAGGACCCCGACACGGAGGACTGACTATTTTGATATCAACATTGGTTTACATCAAGGTTCATCTTTGAGTCCATTTCTTTTTACTTTGATTATGAACGAGTTGACAAGTCACATTCAGGATGAGTTACCTTGGTGTATGTTATTTGCTGATGATATTGTGTTGATTGACGAGACTAGAGATGGAGTAAATGAGAAGCTTGAGGTTTGGAGACATGCATTGGAGACTAAAGGTTTTCGTATAAGTAGGGCTAAGACGGAATATATGGAATGCACCTTTGATGGAAGCAATGGTGAAGGAATCGAGGTGAAGATTGGTGACGATAACATTCAGAAGAGAGATTCTTTTAGATATCTGGGATCTATTTTGCAACATGATGGGGAAATTGATGGAGACGCTACTAATAGAATAAATGCAGGCTGGCTAAAGTGGAGAGGAGCCTCCACTGTTCTCTGTGATAAGAAAATTCCTTTAAAAATTAAAGGAAAGTTTTACAAAGTAGCCGTGAGACCTGCTATGCTTTATGGTTCTGAATGTTGGCCTGTGAACCATACACATGTGCAGAGAATGGCCTAAGCAGAAATGAAAATGCTAAGATGGATGTGTGGACATACACGTAAAGATCGGATTCGGAATGATGCAATCAGAAAGAAAGTTGGTGTTGCTCCGATCGAGGATAAGATGCAAGAAAACCGCTTAAGATGGTTTGGTCATTTGCAAAGAAGGTCAACTGATGCACCGGTTAGGAGATGCGAGTGGTGGGATGTTGAGCCGGCTAAGAGAGGGCGAGGACGACCCAAGAAGTGTTGGAAAGAGACTATACGAAGGGATCTTAGTTTTTTGGATATAAGTCCGAGATTGACCCAAGATAGATCTGAATGGAGGCGAAGAATCCATGTAGCCGACCCTACTTAATTGTGGGAAAAGGCTTTGTTGTTGTTGATGATGATATTTTGTGAATTTTATTCACATTAATTTTATAGATGTAAAATAGATTTACATTTAATTTTTGGCTCATGGAATGATTCATAAGATTTAAGGATTAACTCCATAATTTCTTCAATATTAATGATATGATTATTAATCGAATTAATTAATAAAATTTACAACAACAAGTTCTATATATAGAAGACGATGTGGCGTGCACATATGATGTACATATGGCTCCATATGGTTGAATTCGAATTGAATTAGAACTATAAAGTTGTTATTTATTTTATTTTAATTAATATTGATTGTATATAATAAAGAGATGATCCTTATTGAATTAGGACTTGGTCTTAACCCTTGATTTGAAATCCAAAGGCTATCAAGGCACATACAAGAGCATGTGCTTTAAGTATTAAAGGAGGGCAAGGCCTTCCCTTTTTTAACAACAGCTTTGAAGAGCAAGTAATTCTCTAAATTTCGTACACCTTTGAGAGAGAGAGAGTCTTGAGAGTCTACAAGTCTCACAACTCTCTTCTTGTTTCCCTAATCGGCATCCAGGTCCATGGGAAGCAACGCGATTCATATTCGTGCTCACGAGAGAGAAGTTTGTAGATCGGACTTCAATTCAGGAGGTTTCTTTCATAGAAACTCATGCATCAAAGGTAATCCTGATATACCTCTCTTATTCATCATGAATATTAGAAATCATACAAGAAATTGTTCCTTAATTTTTTGATTTCTAGATGCACAAATTGTTGTGTTGCATTTTCTAGTTCACACGATGAACTGACATTGTTTTGGCAAATTGTTTGCTAAATATTATGTGTTTTTCATGATGTGTAGTAAAATTTGTTTCATTTACTTCCTTCAAGACTAATGTATCTTCAATGATTTGACATACTCTCAGTGTTCTCAGACCTTCTTGGATCAAACACCAAGGGACCTACAATACTTGGATTTAACACCAAAACGTGTATAGAAAGAAAGTAGTATTATAAATTTTTATACAACTAGCAGGAAAAATATATCACTTAATAGATATAACAATATAAGCACTAAAAATTTCTAAGCGCATAAGCATTGGTGAATGTAATATAGAAATCAAAAACATTTACCAAATAGTGTTCACCTACAGAATATTTATCATTGACTAGTCATGGAGAACCTTGGAGATGATTGATGTCGGCTTGGAGATATAGAGCGAATTAAAAATTAGAATAGCTATATGAAAATTTTCTTTTTAAGAGTACAAATACTGAAGAATAATGAGAGAGAAAAAACTATTAGAAGGCTTTCCTTCGAGTTATGTGCTTCAATAATGATCTATGGTCCTACTTATAGTGCAAAAGCCAAACCTTTGAAAAGTTAGCCATTAGAAACAAATATGGCAAGAAATCTCAAAGATACAATTCAGTTGATCGATCATGTTGTTTGGTTAATTGATCAATTGCAGTTGATCGATCAAAAGTATCCATTGCATTTCAATTCGAATGTTGAAAGATAAAGGATTTTAAATGGCTAGTTAGGAAGTAACTGATCATTAAAAATATGTTGGTAAATCAGTAAGTGATCAATCATACATGTAACAAGGATGATCAAAACTATAAGCTAGTCTAGCGCAAGATGATTAATCAGGAGCTGAGTGTTGATCGATCAAGAAATTATCTTGAAGAGGAAAGCCTTACAGGTACAATCAAGTACATATCTGATACACATACATATCTCTTTTTCTGGTAATGCACTGCAAATTACAACAGAAATCCAAGCTTTTTGAAAAATAACGTCAATATTTTGATGCCTTTTTCTTGAAGCAACTTGTAGATCTATGAATCATGTAACTTAAGTAGAAACAAAATGCGAGTGACTTGCTATAATTATATGTCACTATTAACACCAAAATAATACGAGAATAAGCACTTATAATATGAATATAAAGAACTAACAAGAATAGGTCATTATTAAAGATCTTGAACCCTGAGGTACTTCCTTGAAATTTATATGCTTGCTTCATATGAAATATCTAATCTCAAACAGTAAGTATGCCACTGATCTATTGCAGGAGATTGGAATATTGGTATCTAAGCCAGCACGAATTCATATGGACCCCAAGGCATGCATCTTTGAACCATTTAAGATTGGAGACACAAGCTGTTGTAGATGACTAATTGTGAAGTTACTGTATTTGACCATCACAACACCAAATACATCACTCGCAATTCAAGCTAAATCAGTTCATGTAGATGACTAATTCACATCTAACAACACTTGATTTTTACCTAAATTGCTCTTTCAATACTTAAGACACCAGTTGCACTCTTTTAATTCCTCCTTAGAAAGAATCAAACTACATTATCCTTGTATATTTTTTTTATTAATTTTCTTAGGATTGCATTATACCTTACAACTTCAATTTATTATAGGAAAGGCCTTCGAAATTGGAGTTTTATCGAACACAATATAATATGTTCATATTAATCGGGCATCTTTAGATTGGCTGGAGACCAAAAAACCAATACTATTTTCTAAAATAAAAATAATATATATATATAACTCATATATTATATATCATTTTTTACCTTGTATATTATATTAGGCTAGCAAGCCAAGCCTGGTTTTGGATCATCCTCAACCTGAGCTAGATTCAAGATATCATATGGACCTACATTTTAACCCAAATCTGAGTTAAGCGCGGCAGGTTTCAAGCTGGACCGGTCCAACCACTGTCTGTAGACAAGCTTTTGAGAGGCAATTTTTACATAAAATAAGGAACTCTGTTACGCTTCCAAGAGAGGGAGCGGATTGTCTGTTGTACCGAGAGTTGCAGCAGACTCTGCAGCATCCTTTGGGGCCGCTCAATCACGATCGAGCGGTTCTCATGAAATCCCTCGATCCGGGCCCACAAAAAGTGGGATTTCGTGGAAACTGCTCGATCGTGATCGAGTGCAACCCTCGGTACAGCAGATGATCTGCGCTATCCAAGAGAAAGAAAGACCATAGTTGTACGTAAGATTAGGACCTTCCATTTAATTTATTCACTTATTTTTCCTTTGTTTCCTTACCATGAAAAGCACGAATGCTTTTCCTGTGGTCCTTTCCTCCTATGTCAAGGATCCCAAGATTCACTGAATTCTCAAATTCCCACTAATAAAATACGTGTTGTTGGGGTTTTCCTGAAGTATATTCGGAACCCCTGCACCATCTGCGATCCAGCAAGAAGGCTATTATGTCATCATACAAGCAGTATCCAACTATACAACATACAGGAAGAAAGCATACTCCATCTTTACTTTGAGGGTATCCAAACATTTCTGTCTGAAAACAGTTAATTTTTCAAACCATGAAAAGGCTGCAATCCAGCATCTCTCCTGCATATTAACAGTTGAAATATGGAGATCGATGCCAGACTCCAAATACAAACTCAGGCACCAGCAAAAATAATCAAACGAACACCCCCGTCGTCTTGCAGCAACCAGACGTCTTTATCATTATCTCTGATTACATCTGCTTGTATCCCTGTAACATTGTTGTTGCATTGAATTGTAGTGTTGTATACTCATATCACAAGGTAATATGTTGCAGTAAGAAGTTGACCTATCTTTGTGCCTCCTGATCATATGTTAGTTATCGAATCCAGAATGTTCGTTCTTTACAAATAACATGGCATGATCAACAGCAGCTTTATTACGGCTCACCAGCCCTTTGGAGGGGAGCGCAACGCTCGTCAATAGATGGACGATAAGGCCCGCTGCCTTCTTCGCAGCATTGACCTTATATGGACATCTGGAAGATAGAGCTGTTGGACATATGGTTAGATGCTTCTTTCTCTTGGCAGAAGGTAATCGGAGATCAGCTATCAGCAGCAACCTGCTTCTTGGCATGTAGGCGAGAAAAGACGGCATAGCTTATGATCCTCGTTTGCAGGGATCGATTGTCATCTACAGAAGGATCATCCATCAGAACTCTTCTATACACCGTATACCAGAGATTAGTTTCCTCTTATGTCATGCAGCATTCAGCTGCCATAATGGCAAAAATCACTCAGATTTTTAAAAATACCAGAACCAACATATTTTGCTAGTAAAGATTACGAGATTCAATAAAAAAATCAAAGCAAAGGTTAGAGGTGGGGAGTGCGCAATAATTCAGAAAAGTGATTAAAAACTATGAGGACACAAGATAACGACAAAATGTTTAAAAAATAGACTGCATAACAAGTACAATTGTAGTTAGCGTCACATTTATTTTTCATGATTTAGACATCAGCGTCCCCAAAATTAGGAATCTCATTGTTATATTTTACAGTGTACACAGATGCAAGTACACGTGTATATGGGAAAACTGCAAAATGATAGAACAGTGGACGAGGAAAAGGCAAAGTGCCTTTCAAGACAGGAAGATGCATTTTTTATAGTAGGTAAGAATGAGAGAGTGTGGATTTGAATTCTAGTCCTTAAGGTGGATGGCACACCAGGGACGAAGTCAGAAAATTCTTCTCGGAGGGGCTAAATTATTTGGGAGGGGGGTGAGGTGGGGTGGGGGCAAATTATTTATCTAATTTACCTTGTCATTTTAGTTGTTAGTATTTCGGGAGGGGCTCCTCTATTGTAATGTGAGTTAAAAATAACTTTTTGTTTAAATTTGTTTCTTAAAATCCAACCTATAAATCTTCGAAAAATGTTATACATATCCTTCGATTTTCGCTCAAATCCACGCTCATTTGCTATTTTATATCAATGGTAAAGAGTCTGGTTCTCTTTTAAATAAGATTTAAGTTGCTTAAATATTTATTGGACTTTTAACCACTAAGATAAAATAGGAAATGACATCGGATTTGAGAGAAATTTAGAGGATATGTAGAACACTAACGGAAGTTTTAATTTATGAGGTTGGGTGTGTGGAAACGAATTCAATCTATAAGGCGAGCTTCCAATAATTTCGTGATTGATTGAAACTAATATTGGGAAAGTATTGTTTTACAAAAAATACCCATATAAACTTATAATCGAACATAAATAATATCTATAAACATCGTATTGACAAAAAGATCCCTACAAAACTCTTCATATCACTGAAATACATATTTATTAATGTGATATTAAGTAATGTCACTAAATTTAATATGTTTAAACAAGTAACACTATACAACACTTTACACTTATATGGATGAAAAAAATAGGAATATGTCTACCAATCCCTTATCATATGTGTTATACGTATTTTGACATGTGTACATGTATCCGCATACTATTTTAAAATCGATGCCGATAAAATAGGGTTGCAAACATGCGGATACAAATATGCATGTCTCCATATATGTATAGGGTAAAATGGGGTTGCCCTCTTGAGGGGGAGCTAAGTTAGCTCCACCCACCCCATTTTTCCCATTTTTTATTTTTTTTGAAAATTTCTTCCGTGGATTTTCATCAATATATCCCTATATTATGCTATTAAAATTTCGTATGAAACATAAACTCCTACGACCTCCATCCAGACAAGGTCGTTTTTAGCAATTCTGTTGCCGTTAAAAAATGACTGTCTGGATGGAGGCCGTAGGAGTCTCTGTTTCGCACGAAATTTTAATAGCAAAATATAGGAATATAGTGATGGATATTCACAGAAGAAATTTTCAAAAAAATAAAAAAATATGAAAAATAGAGTGGGGGAGTCAAGTTAGCTTCCCCTTATGGGCAACCACATTAAACCCATATGTATATACTAGAAAAATATGCAATCATATCCGTTTTAAGATCTTAAAAAATGGAAGAGGTATCCAAATCCATATCTGTATATGCAAAGAAAAAAAAAGAAATATCGTTATCTATACCATATATGCTAAATAAAAACTAATCCATGACGATTTATAAACGGGTACAATGATGGACATATACATATGTATCAGTATCCGATTATGCACATCATGTAACGATTAATTGTTGTAATTAGATCACATATATATTGATTTTTTTGTTGAGATATGAGGGACTATTATACATAACATGTATATTTTAACTATTAAATATTATTTTTAGATTATATATAATACTATATATTAAACATAAATGTGGACTTTGATTGAGAGTTGGGGGGGCTAAGCCCCCACCCGCCCCCCCCCCCCTCTCTCCGTCACTGCCACACTGCTCTATCACATTGAAATGGGTTGGTAAGATGCCTTCTGTGAAAATAAAACAATTTTTAGCAACAAACAGAGCAACCTTAATCTAGAACATTAATCTAGCCTCAAAACACAACACTAAAAAATCACTCGTACATGTAATTGTCACAGCCTCAATGGGTGCCCATACATACAAAATCAGAAGCAATCTCAGGAAACTCATGCCACTAATATAATTATAAACAGTGCATCTTCTTGAATGAACAACTAGAACATTTTAGAGAGGGCAGCCTATTAACCATACACTATGAAACTGTAAGGTAAGTAAAATCAATTTTAAGTTCTTAGAACCATAGCATAAGCAAGCATTACATGCAATATGCATTTGACAGAAATAGATTTGATTTAAAAAAACGCAAGGGATGAAATTTATGAATCAAATCGGAGCTTTTCATTTGTAACTTCTGACATAAACAGCAGTCCAGAATTTTCCAAATGGCCATATACCTATAATCTTATTTGCCATAGGAATTTCCGCATAGGAATTATCACTGGTGGCCTTTTCGTTTGCCATAGTTAAGACGATGTGACATCGATAAAATTTGGTGTGGATGTCTAATCTTTTTACCATAGATACAAAAGGGATACTGATTTTTTCCAGGACAATCCATGAAGTGCCCACTGATCCCCAAAAAATTGAAAGAAAAGAAAAAAAACAACTCTAAATCAGGGTCCATTTTACCACGTGTTCATGTGCATGCAAATCACATGCCTGGGCTTGAATAAACCGATGTCTGCTGGTATAATTAGAAAATACATGGATCCCACCCATATTCTAATTATTGATCAAAACAAAATTTTACTAATCAAACAGGTAACCGAAGCGGCTGAGTTCGTATTAGAAAATAAGGCACATGCTTGCAATAATTGGCTGACTATGTGGTTCAACAAGGCTGGCTGAATAGAATAACTGTAACGCCTCACCCCCAAACATAGTTGCACATCTAAAACTCACGAAGTATGGGTGTGGGTTATAAGTGGTGGGGATTACTACTCGACAATTTGAGCTTAATCATTTTGGGTGGTTGTCAATGGATCCAATTCGGCACGAATCCAACAAATTGTCAGGTGCAGTTTTCCTCAATAACATACCAAGGAACTAAGCCCCGGATGTTACAACAACTCTATTCAATCACTAGTTGGTTCGGCTGACTATTGATATGAATTTTTATTTTTTATGTTTACTGATTTATTTAAGATAACTAATAGAATGGCGCATAAGCTCAATTCAAATTCAATAGTAAATTTAATCTAATCTTTATAATATAATAATAAATTTTATATCTAAAATAATATAAAATACATAACTGAATATTTCAGATTAGTTACTGAGCATTTATTCTTTTTTCAATACACACTTCTAAATTTATTCTTTGTTTTAAAAGAATACCGAATATCAACTTTTGCAACCTTAAACACGGGCAGTTCACATATCAACTCCAAGCAAGTGTAAAACAATTCCCTTCAAAAGAAAGTGTAAATTGATCAAAGAACTCACATTTTGCAGATGAAGAGATTAGGCCAGTTGCAACTGATGGTGATGCAGAAGATTCATTGTTGGCATTTCTTTTATGTGGATTCCAGAAATTGATATTTGGAGCAGGCGAAACAGTTGGAGCTACTGGTGGTAATGAAGGAAAGCAAGGACTGTGCCGCGGGGAGGAAGGAAAAGATGAAATTGGAGACAATTTTTGCAGGGTTGGGACTTGGAGCTTTGGACTGAGAATGGGGAGATGATGCACATGACCTTGGACTTCTTGATGGTGCAATCCTGCTATGTGGGCATGATGGGCCATATGGCACACGAGCCACAGGAGGATAGGCATCTTTAGAAGGGGAAAGTGCTGGATGAGGAGATCCTCTGTTGGGGAAGGTGTTGGACTTGGAGGTTCCGAAAATGTAATCGAGTCATTTAAGTATGATGACAATACTTCCTTCACTTTACCAAAAAGTGTATGATTAAGGCCCAGATTTTGTGGAGATCCTGATATGACTTCAGCAAGTTGCTTCAATCTTGGTGGTAGGAGAATTTGACTCCCAATATCTGATAATACTGAGGCATGAACTGTTACTGGAGGGTTGACAGTAGAACCATCAAAGTTCATCAGTTGCACAAAGGCATTCTGCATGTAAACAAGAGTTGCATAACTCTTAATCATAAGTAAATAAAGAACACAGTTGAAGTTTTGGATAATTTACCTCAGAGAACTTTAAACCAAGCCCGGTTTTCAATTGTCCCTTGAGTTCATTAAGATTTTTCAGCGCGTCAGTTATGGAACTATTCAGTGTGAAGCTGAAAAGATATTTAGTTATTTGCCAGATAGGAGCAGCCTGTAAAGGAATTACAGATATTCCACCAGGAAACTTCAAAATATCAAAAGAAGATGGTCGTCCAAAGATGGACTCTGTTAGAGACAAATTTGACTGCCGGAGCATCAGTTCAACTAAAGCAGATTTCAGCAGACTTTTGGAAACTCAATCTATTTCTGCATGCTCGTTGTCAGGGAAAACTCCAAATCATAAGAGTGGAATTCGCTGAAGTTAATGGATGCATAGAGATGACAGAAATCTGTAGAAGTAGCAGTACACAACCATCAATATTTAAAAATCCCTTATCATTTTGTACAAAAAAAGATGACTTCAAGTTAAACCTTGGTATTCGGAAGTCCAATCTCTTCAAAAATGTCACACTCTAATCTTGCAGTATATAGAGAAAGGAAAGATATTGGCTTGTGCAATGTGAAGTGAGCTTGAACTGGAGCTGTTAAGCAGCAGAATTAGTCTTATTTATATATAAAAAATCTTCAAAATGCACGTCGACCAAAGAATACCACAACTATAGAATGTATATCCATTCCATAATGCAAAAAAAAATCATCATAAGATAAAGAAATTGGAAATTTTGATGCTGGGGAATCATGGTTCCATCACAAATATGTATCCCAAAAAAGTTCGTGACTAACCAAGGTTTAAAAGAATGCAACGGTCCCCAGACAATTTATCAAATTTCATCTTAATCCGAAGTTTGTAGCCATTTATCTTGAAAGAGAGAAAATGTCAACAAAGGTGACCTGAGGTGTAAGCCTCATTTTTTTTCAAACAAAATTTAAAATTAAAGCAAAATGCATTATAGTAAAATTATGGAAATAAAAAAGATTTGTTAGAAACACATTCCAATAAAATTCTACACAAGGAAAAGGTACAACTTATGAGCAATTGAGGCATTTAAGTTCAAAAATAATAGCACTTAAGGCACAAACTAGTATCGGATATCCCCTTATTTCTTTCCTATCTTTTCTTGTTGCATTCTTCCCCATATCCATAATAATACATTTATCGATTGAGAATACATAATATTTAGTATATGAACACAACAACAACAACAAAGCCTTTTCTCACAATTAAGTAGGGTTGGCTACATGGATTCTTCGCCTCCATTCAGATCTATCTTGGGTCAATCCCGGGCTTATATCCACAAAACTAAGATCCCTTCGTATGATCTCTTTCCAACACTTCTTGGGTTGTCATCGCCCTCTCTTAGCCGGCTCAACATCCCAACACTCGCATCTCCTAACTGGTGCATCAGCTGATCTTCTTTGCAAATGTCAAACCATCTTAAGCGGATTTCTCGCACCTTATCCTCGATCGAAGCTACACCAACTTTCTTTCTGATTGCATCATTCCTGATCCGATCTTTACGTGTGTGTCCACACATCCACCTTAGCATTTTCATTTATGCAACATTCATTCTCTGCACATGTCTATGGTTCACAGGCCATCATTCAGATCCATAAAGCATAGCAGGTCTCACGACTACTTTGTAAAACTTTCCTTTAATTTTTAAAAGAATTTTCTTATCACAGAAAACAACAGAGGCTCCTCTCCACTTTAGCCAGCCTATATTTATTCTATTAGTAACATCTCCATCAATTTCCCCATCATGTTGCAGAATAGATCTCATATATCTAAAGGAATCTCTCTTCTGAATGTTATCGTCACCAATCTTCACCTCGATTCCTTTATCATTGCTTCCATCAAAGGTGCACTCCATATATTCTGTCTTAGCCCTACTTATACGAAATCCTTTAGTCTCCAACTCATGTCTCCGGACCTCAAGCTTCTCATTTACTCCATCTCTAGTCTAGTCAATTAATACAATATCATCAACAAATAACATACACCAAGGTAACTCATCCTGAATGTGACTTGTCAACTCGTCCATAATCAAAGTAAAAAAGAAATGGACTAAAAGCAAAACCTTGATGTAAACCAATGTTGATATCAAAATATCCAGTCTTCCCATACAGGGTCCTTACAGAAGATAAAACCCTATCATACATGTCCTTTATGAGGTTAATGTATAGGACATGTAGTTATCTCTTCTCCAAAACTCTCCACAATATCTCTCGTGGGACAGAATCATAAGCCTTCTCCGAATCAATAAAGATCATATAGAGGTTCTTCCTTTTAACTCTATAAATCTCCATTGTTCTCCTCAGCAAATGGATGGCTTCAATCATTAAGCGACCTGGCATGAATCCGAATTGATTTTCTTTTATGTTGGAAACTTTCCTCAACCTTCTTTCAATCACACGTTCCCAATTTTTCATAGTGTGACTCATCAGCTTGATACCTCTATAATTTGAACAATTTTGAATGTCTCCTTTATTTTTGTAAAGAGGCACCACAATACCCCTCCTCCAATCTTCAGGCATTTTCTTGCTTCGCCAAATAACATTGAATAGATTCGTAAGCCAAGTCAAATCATGCTCACTTAAAACTCTCCATACTTCTACATGGATGTCATCCGGTCCTACACCTTTCTCGGGTCTCATAACCTTCAAAGCCTTCAATACTTCCTTTCTTTGTATCCGTCTATAGCTTGCACGATTCAAGTAACTTTCACTACTAGCTAGATCACCCAAAGTGATCTCTCTATTTCCTTCCCCAATGAAAAGTTTATGGAAGTACTGGTCCCATCTAGTCTTTATATCCATCTGAGTAACAAGCACATGACCTTCCTCGTCCTTAATGCATCTCACTTGAGAAAGGTCTTTGGTATTTCTTTCTCTTGCTTTGTCCAACCTGAATATATCCTTCTGTCCCTCCTTAAAGTCGCGATTTTTATATAAAACTTCATAAGCTTTTGACTTAGCTTCGCTTACAGCCTTCTTTGCTTCCTTCTTCTCTATTTTGTAGTTTGTGACAGTTTCCTTCGTTCTATCCTTAGACATAGCTTTAAAGCAAGCTCTTTTTATTGTTAGCTTCTCTTGCACCCCTTCACTCCACCACCAAACCTCCTTTTGACCTGGAGCTCCTCCCTTTGACTCGCCTGACATCTTTTTGGCTTCCTTTCGAATACAAGATGCTACTGCCTCCCACATCTCCTTTGCACTACCGCTACAATATATAAGTCTTCTAAAATCTTCTCCCCGAAGCTCGCTTGCTTCAGTGGAAGATTCCACTATCTAGTTCTAGTTATCTTAGAAACCCTCCTTTTCTTTACAGCCCTTTCATTTGTACATCCAAGACTAACAAGCGATGTTGGGTTCTCAGATTCTCTCCTGGGATTACTTTGCAGTCTTTACAACACAACCGATCCCTTCTCCTCAATGCAAAGTAATCTATATGTGTTCTAGTTGACCCACTCTTATAAATAATTAAATGTTCCTCCCTCTTCTTTAAGAGAGTATTTGCTATGAAAAGATCGTATGCCGTAAGAAAATCCATGATGGCTTTTCCCTCTTCATTTCTATCCTTAAAACCATGTCCCCCATGAACACTAGCATATTCTGAAGCATCTTTTCCTACATGTCCATTAAGATCTCCACCGATGCAAATCATCTCTCTTTGTGGGATTCCTTGTATACTCTTATCTAAATCCTTCCAAAAAACTTATTTAGTCCTTTCATCTAAACCAATTTGCGGTGCATAAACTGGGATGATATTCAGAGTTTCTTCTCCGAGCACCAATTTTAGCAAAATCATTCGATCCCCTAATCTTTTCATCTCAACCACACAATCCTTCAAATCCTTATAACAACCACTCCAAATTGTTTCTACCCTTAACCCTTATCTTTACCTGAATACTAAAGTTTAAAGCTTATCTTCTCAATCTCCCTTACTTTCTCTCCAACCAATTTAGTCTCTTGAAGACATAATATATGAATCTTCCTTCTTTCCATCGTATCCACTATCTACATCAACTTTCCAGTTAAAGTGCCAATATTCCAACTACTAATCCGCAACTTCCGTTGCAATCTCTTTTGGACTAACTTCTTTACTCGCATGTGTCCATTATGCGAGAACCCTTGTAAATTCTGGACTGCATCCGGGCGGTGATTGATGAATCCACGATTTATCATCGCAATATCTTGATCTTAGCAAAATCCCCGAGTAAAATCCCATAAAAATGTCCATAAAATCAATAAATTAACAAAATGACTCTTGTAAATAAAACACACTAATTAATGTATATTATATTGTACAAAATAATTTAACAATAAAAAGCCGCAAAAATAAAGGAGTTTTTCACTTCTAAATAGCACAAAACTTCATGTATTTTTAATAAATTCATTTCAACTCCTTTTTGGCTAATTCTTTCTCCAATTTGTTAATAACAATGTATATATAAAAATACAAAAATATAAAATAAATTTTACCTCAAATAAATGCTCCTGGATCCCAAAGGGAAAAAGCCATAAAGACCAACTTCCAAGCCAAATTCCCGCTCTATATGAACTCCAAATTTACCAAACTCACTTTTAAAGTTCAAGTTAGAAAATTATCTATCCAACGGAAGTAGTTTCATTGAAATCGAAGTTCATTTGTAAAAGTTGGATTTTGGGACCTAGATGTACATTGTATATTTTGTATATATTCATTCTTTCCTCATTTTTTTGTTGTGTTGTATTTTAATTATATTATTTTATAGTATTTTTCTGTTGTAAATATCTCTTATTAAAAAGACAAAAAATACAAATTAGAAAAGTAAACAAAAAATTATACATGTTGTATGTATTCCCTTGTAAATTCTCCACTATTTATTTTCTTCTCTTTTATTCTATTGTAATTAAAGTAGCCTACTTTATTTCATTTATTTATTTATTTTACATTCTCTACAATAATCACCATTCAACTCATCCTACCACCAACCTCCATTCAACCCCACCATTTTTTAAACTTCTCATTCAACTCCATTAATAAAATAACCTCCCACCATTTTAATAACCTCTCATTTCATCATCCATTTATACATCCCATCCTCCTCAATTTGCCTTTGATCCATCTTTATGTGAGGAGATCCTAGTTCCCAAAGTTGAATCGGTGACAGCGACACAATCGCGGTTGAGCGACGACAACCCTCTCTCCGGTGAGATCCGTTGGTTTTTCGGCCAACATCGCAACCGCATTCGCGCGTTGCTCAAGCTCATCGCTTGCTGGTGATTCGAGCGAAGACCGTGCTCTCACGAGCACATCATAGGCGACCGTCTCCGCTGTAGGTAATTTTCGTCTCATTTTATCATCTTGTTAGTTTTGTAATTTTTTTAGCACATCATAGTTTTGTAATTTTTGTAAACAAAAAAAGTTCTTTTTATTATTACAAGCAGCAAAACAAAAAAAATAAAAAAAATCTCCCTTATTCCAGTCGGCCACCGCGCCTGCCTCACGCGCGGGCGGCGCCACCTGCCGACCGCCGCGCGCGCGACGCCCGCCACACGCGCGACAGCCGCCGTAACCGCGGCAGCTCACCTCCACCCAGCAACCGCCCGACGCCGCCGCAGCCTCCTCCGCCCACCACCGAGGTCCACCGCCTCCTGCGCGAGGTGCGCGCCGCCCTTCTTGCGGCCGCGCGCGGCCGTGCACCGCCGCCGTCGACTCCCCTGTTTGGGTTCGCCTCCACTTGCGCCCTATCACAAGGAAGACGAAAGGTTAATTTTTTTTAATGTAAATATTTCATAACTTTCTTGTAACATTTTTGTAATTACAAATTCGTCCCTATTCATTTTCTTTTGTAAGTTGTTTTCTGAAATTTGCAAAGACACTCCTGTGTTCGTACTTAAATTTGGACTTCAATATTACATCCTTTTATTCAATAAAAAATGTGTTGACATTGAGCAACTAATTCTCTACCTCTTGGATATTTATTTACATTTTTTTTGATATTTGAGTAATAAATTAAAATTGCTTAACTGAAACATTACATATTTTACCCAAATTGAGCTCTTAAATTTATATCTCACACACGGTTGTTCTAAAAATTCCACAAAAATTAAGAATGATGCCTTTCATCCCAAGTGGAGTTGTCTTGTGCCTAAAATAAACATAGAGTGATTTTAGTTTTTGATTTTTAATTAAATCCACGTAAATCATTTTTGCCAAATTCCAAGTCGCCTGAATTTTATATGAAAATATCTACTTGGAATAATTTGCACTCTGATTAATTTGATAACGTGGATTAATTAGAAGTTATTTACTCACTGTCACTCCGATTTCACCAAAAAATCCATAAAAAATTCATACTTTGTCAAAAAATTCCAAAAATATTATTGTAGCTTCCTTGCATCATGTTTTATTCCACTAAATTTTTCATCATTTTTGCTTACTGCTTGTGTAAAAAATTACGAAAAAACCCATAAAAAGTGTGTATTTTTATTTGTTGCATTTTAATTCCTAAAAATACAAAAAATGTGTTTTGTGTTCATCACCGGATTAGAATTCTAGAAAAAAATATAATTTGGCTAAGTAAGACTAATTTGACATTAAAATTAATTTGGCCTTGTTGTATGTTTTCTTAGTGTCTTAATTCACTCGCATTTTGCATTGGCATTTGTATTTGCATAAAAAAATCTAAAAAAACCGCATCTGGAAATCTACATCTAAAGTTTTAAATTAAACCCAAGTTGTTCCTTTGCCTCCCTGTGTTCGACCCCAGACTTGCCCGGGATATAAATTAAACCGAGACACTCTTCACGGAGATTCTTTTCTCGGTTCTGACTGAATCGCTAAGTACACATATTGTAACAAAGATAAATTAATTATCGTATTTAGCGACTCGTCAGTGATGCAGCGGAACTAGCTTAATTACCCACATGCGTTCTTCATGCGAGAACCCTTACAAATTTTGAACTACATCCAGGCTGCGATGTAGCGGCCCTTGCTAATTTTTCATTGCATTCGGGGGATGCAACACGTCACAGGTTAGGAACACCGTAACAAAATATGTATGTTTGCTTAAATCCATGGTGAAAAGATTCGACTGTCATGAGGCAACTTCTTAAATAGTATTTATTTTTTAGAAAAATAAGTACTATTTAGGAACTTGTCTCTGACTGGATTTCATTTGCAATATGAAATTCGTGAAATTTCATTTGCATTATAAATACATCCAAGCAAATTCAGTGACATAGATTAATCCAAAACTCTGGTAAAATATACAATTCAATAAATGGCAAGTTTTCTCCGCCTTTAAGTAGGGCCGGCTACATGGATTCTTGCGCAAATCAATGTTGAAAAATTCGACTATTTTTTCCACTAGTTGCCAGCTATCTAATGCGACCCCTACAAGAAGGAATTTGAACCCTAATCTTTTGGGCGGTAGACACACTATACTACTACCAGACCATTGGAGTGGGTTTAAAACATTCAATTCAATAAAACAGTAAAAATTACTTAAAACGTCAATGCAAACAATTCAAATAAATAATCATAATAAGACTCTTGTGTGAAAATCACAAAAGAAATCCAAGACTCCAAGTAAATCATATTAAAACTATTAAATGGAAAACAATCTAGGCACTTGAGGTAGTAGGCGGCAATCGAATGCGACGTTAACGAAGTCATTGAAGCGCACACATAAAGAACCAACTTCAAATGTTGGAGGTGCTGAAGAAGGTGATTCCAAAGCCTTAAAATGTTTCATGAGTGGAAAAGACAAGCATGTGAATATCCAAATTGCATGTCATGTTTCGTAATCCTAGCTCAACATGTTTTCATATTAATGTCAACTTTGATTAAAACTTTGAAGGTGGAGAAATCCAGGAAAAGAACTCAAAAATGACCAAAATACATTCAAATGGTGAAAACATGATTTAAACCTTTGATAAATACATAAGAATATGTTTTCCATATTAATGTTAGATAAGAATCACATTTCCAAAGCAACATAGATTGCATATTTTGCATGTGTCCATTAATTCCAACATGAACAAGTGACAACTGTAATTTCCAAGACAAATGGTAAAACCGTACCAATTGTAAGGAACTTGATACATTTAGGGTTATTTTAGGTAGAATATCAACAAGGGAGAACTATAAGGTACCACAACAAACAATGCACTAATATGAATAATTTGATACACATATTCGGTGGGTAATATTAGGAGGAAAAAGGAAAAGGAGGAAGCCAGAAAGTTAAGGATCAACAACCTAAGTTTGGCGATCATGGTGAAAAAAAAGGATTAATATTGTATTATAACGACCCTAGTCCTCATTGATCAAGAAGTTGGAACTCATAATACTATATTTTATATTTTGCTGATCTTATATTCCATATTTTAAGAAAAATGGCATTGGTGAACAGAAAAATTCTGATGTGAAGAACTTATTCAACTTATTAAAGTCTAGGCTAAACTCCATCAACCCATGTAAACACTCATTACTCCACGCCCCACTATCCCCAAAACTTCATATAGAAACAAACGAAGAGCCCATGTGAACCCAGAGAGCTGTCCAAATGTACACCCCCCATCAAGACAGAGGCCACTGCCCATACATAAGACATATCGTGATATATCGGTGATATATTGCCGATATATCGATATCGAGCGGCAAGGGATATCGATATCAGCGGGTGCATATCCTTTTACAGGGATATCGGTGATATTTGACCGATATGTCGACAATATATCACCATATTGGCCCATATCGATAAAAAATGACTGGATTCAGTACAAAAATTCCTAGATATCAATCAATATAGTCGATATATAGCCAATATTTATATATTGATGAATAACACCTCTGTAAGCTTGATTTCACTACTTATTTTGTTGCTCCTAATCTGGTAGGGTATGGTGTGACCATCGTTTCAATGAACTCTTACTATTACACCCTAAAACATATAAGAAACTGTGTGCGTCGAATACCCGTACAAGAAAAAATTTGGGACGGGGGCGTTGGCCTCTGTAACACCCACAAGGGGGCCAATCTGGGCCCCTATGCTTGCTGACCGGGCAGCGAGACCCCCGTACTGGTAGGATATGGTGACACATGGGGACATTAGACATGTTCTTCATCTGGGTTCAACATAACACACGGTTATGATTCAAACCGTATGATTCATATCAACATCGATATCTTTAATGACAATTATAATCAATCCCTTTTTGATAAATATTTTAGTGATAATTATAGACAATGATTTCCTTTTGATTGGGTAAAAATTTAGTAGAAAGATTTAGGGCATTGACATATCCTTTTTTCATGTTCTATCTTCACAATATCACCATATATTATATTGTTATATTTTCGTAAGTTATTTAGTGTTCTAAAAACTTGGACGAACTCCAAATCCAATATCTATAAATCAACAATTAACAGTACTAACGATATGTTCGATATGACTGATATGTGTGATAAAAAGATCATAGATGAACTATGTGTTATCTAAGTATATATTTGTAAGTTATGTCATATTATAAAAACTTGAATGGAATCCAACAATCCAGAGGTGCACCGATCCGCCAACTAAACCCCCTTCAGCGATGCACGTGTGTTGCACATGCACCTTGGGATATTATCATCGGCTATTTTGCAGTTACGCCCTCGGACATGGTTGAATTTACACAGGTTCAGCGGTGGTGGATTCACGTGGGAGGCACATGATCTTATGACTTTTGCGCGGAACACCTCTGAGCTTCTGTGATTTTCTAAAAATGGTCCATGTTTTTTAAAAACTACCATGTGCGTAAATTGCAGGAACTCAAAAATGGTCCATGTAAGTCACCTCGTGATAGCCTGGCTAATTACACACTAGATTTTGAGTTCCTGCAATTTACGCACAAGCCCTAATAGTTTCCAATAATTACACTTATACCCCTATGTTGTGAATAATACCTATTCCACAATAAATATATTACGAAATCAAATAAAAAATATAATGATAATACATCAAAATACTGTAGAATATACTACATACAATACTGTAAATATACTATATACAATATAAACTCATATTTTGATAATAAAAATATATAATATTTTTTAGCATAAAATAAATCATTAAAATACCATGAAAATTCTAACGAACTTTAAAAACCTAAAAAAATCTAAAAATGTCTTTAAAATCTTATAAAAATTATTTAGAGTATATTTTACTATATTTTACATAATAAATCAAAAACAAAATAAAAATTAAATACTAAAACCAATATAAAATATAAAATACACAAAAAATGTTAAAACTTGTAAAAATCATAACTAAATAAAGAAATATCATCGAAAAACGTACATCATATTTAAAATATAATTTCATCTACATTATAATAAAAATAAAATAAAAATATTTCGCAACTATTTTCTACCATAAAAATCTAAAATAAAATTCTATTTTCAATAAAAATATAATCTTCAATATTAAAATTAGATAAAAATCCACAAAATTCTCAAGAACTTCTCTAAATCCATAAAAATGGGAAATAAAATAAAAAAAACATAAAAATTACAAAATAAAAATCAAATAAAAAGATTACAAATAATTTTATAAAATAATAAAAATCACAAAATTCTTAAAACTCATAAAAAAATAAAAATCTGTAAAAATCAAATAAAAAAATCAGGAAACCTTTTACCTTAGTTTCTATAGTTTAACCCTATCTTCCAATAGTTTGCCTCCCTGAGTTCGAAACTCTTGTGCTTAACCGCTATACACTTAAAGTTTGGAGTATAAATAAAATTAAAAGATTAATTCAAAATTAATCTTTTTTTACTAAAACTCACGTGATCGATACAACGAACGTGAATTCTTCTCTTTCTCTTTTGCAGGAATAAATAAGTTGATGGGGGTGGTTTTTCATTTACCATTTTAACCCCCTAACTCCCGTACCAAACGCACCCTTAGTGTCTAAGAATAAGAGTGAGGGTTAGCACATCCAATGACTATATTTTTAGGGTTCAACGAGGGATTCTCATCTAGATTATTCCAATATCTATTTGCACCAAGGCCATGTTGGATATAACTTAATTGCAAATAAATGCATTTTTTTACCAATGTAACATAGAGATTGGCAATGCATCAAGACATTTAAGCTCAATTTAAATAACATATTCGTAAAACAACATAATAAAAGAGCTATTCGATTGTATTCGTTACCCAATAGTAGAATCCAATTCAATGGAAACAAGATGCATGGAATTATTTTACACGAATGTAATGCAAACATTGTACCATAATATGTACAAACCAACTCAGAATAACAAAAACTAGTGTTCGTTGGGATCGTGTCCACAAATCCTTGTAGTGATTTACATTTGGTGTGGTTTGGTCTAAAAAGGTCATGATCTAATTTGAAGTGTGTTATATTACCCGTCCATTGAATCATTTCCATTTGTCTACGTTTGACTCTTTTATTTAGAATTTGGGCTCACCGTTTGTGTATTTTACAATCTTTGTTTAACGTTAGTCATTTTACTTCCAATCGGATATAAATACACAATGCAATCAACGTTGGAAAACTACATGCTCTCGGCTTATTGAGATTAAGATCTAACAATTGGAATGTCACAAAACATATACTGAAAAAACAGAACAAAGGACGAGGGGAAGGTTAGGAAGATATAAAGTTACATTAGCTATAGTCAAAATTTTAAGTCTACTAAAAAAAAGAAAAGTAATATGGACCCCCCCCCCCACACACACACATACAACTCATCCAAGCATCAAATTATGGATTTCCACTTCGAATTGGTTCCGCAATTGTGCCAAATATCCTTTATGTAAAATAATCCCTCACGAATTCACCATTTGAAATAAACACAACGTCAAACGGGGAATATCTTTCAACAGTCGTACTTTGCTTTTGATAAAGGTATCTTCTGATTTGAACTTTTATCATGTATACTACTTCCAACCCCATAGGAATAAAATGAATTATATGATTCAAGGCGTATAATAAAGCAAGAACAATACCAGAGTGTGAATATCATTTAAGGATATCAAATTTTTCGGCAATAACATCATAGAAAAATAAAGTATCTGGAGTGAACATCCTCAGGTGAGGAGCTCTACCAGCTTATCTGCTCCACACCTAGATTTACTTTATCATGTTCTTGGAGCTTCAATAGACAAGCACAATAATATCAAAAGCACTCACTCTTGGCAATGCATCAATGCAAACAAAAAAGCATCTCCCGAATAAGCTTCATGCCTAGGGGATCTTCTCAATAGAATTAATAGAGCAACATTTGACGATAAACTTATGTTGGGTAGATCATCATAAATTATTGAAAATATGTCTTTCAATATATCAATATAATCAAATCTCCAATCACACTAGTTCCTAAAGGAGGGCAATATGTTAAGAGGTTGTTCGTTTGACTCTCCTTATTCCTCTCCCTTCATTGAAGGTCAAATTTTCAATTTTAGAATCAAAACGAGGAATAAGGTTTCCCTCACTATTCCTCCATCATAAGCCCCTCCCGCAATAATACATATAACCATCACTTATCTAACGATCTTATCTAACATATCTCCCTTGTCTGTCCTTATCATCCCACTCCTACCGAACATAGAATAGCAAATAGCTACTGCTTATACCTCCTTAGCCTCTCCCTCCAATTGAAAAGAAACATGTCTTGTCAATCCTTATACATTTCCCTTATTCATCTATCAAATGACCAGTAAGTTAAAATATGTTATCTTAATAGGCCATGTGATTCTACGAAGGGCTACCATTAGGGATTAAAATGAATCAGATATAGATCCTATATGCTTATTTCCATATCCATATTCGTTTCATCTCTATCGAATACGAATACAGATACAGATACGATTCGAATATGTATGAAGAAAATTGTATCTTTAAAAATACGATACAAATTCGAATAGAATATTTATCGAATTTATATGCGGATTGAATAAAGAGCAGAACCAAATATGAATCAAATAAAGAGGGGATTTCAAATACGAATTGAATAAAGAATGATGGGATTTCTAGGGCCTCCAAGCTTGATAGGATAAGGCGTAATGTCGTAGCAAGATGGGGTTAAGACGATCAGCCGAGGGTGCAAGATGATCGGAGACTGAAAGTAGCAAAAGAAGCAAGCGATGACGTAGTGGGGACTCGGTAAAGGCGATGCCATCAGTGTTCAGAAGTGATGAATCCATGATTCATTGCCTTTATTCTTTTATGTTAGCTTCATTTCCGTGGTCAAATACCTGTAGATACTCACTAATTTTATAAAATTACCATTTTTCATGCATTTGTTAAATATGCATTTTTAACACTTTTTGTACTTAAATAAAAGAATAAAGAAGAAAAGAAAAAGAAAAGAAAAATAAAGGATGTATTTATGCAATAAATGCGTACTGACCTGAACCCCGAGAGAAGGTCAAGACTTGACCTGATCGACCAGGAAGAAAGTAGGGGGAGATAGGTCTGTAATTCAAAAATCCAAAAATATTTTGTAAATTTTCCCTGTATATTTGTATAAAACTTACATTATTTTATTTGTACATAAATTGACATCAAATTAATCATTTTTATAAACAAAATTGTAAATAAAAATGTGTTGTAAATAATAAAAATATTTGCAAATCAAAATAATGTACATATTCCAAATAATCACACTCTAAATTAAATTATCTTTCAAATGCCTATGATTTCATAATTTTTGGGTTACGGTTAAAAAGCCGGTTTTCTTGGGTGTTTTGAGTAGTTTCACCACTATTTATTGTACATATTTATTCATATTTATTTTTATATACATAATGTATAATTGCAAATATTATCTTCATTATTAAAAATAAAAAATACTAATTAAAAAATTAAAAAATGATGATTTAAAAATTATTTCCTTATGTGTATATGTGTATATTATATTATATGTACATAATATTTGTATACAACTAATTTCCTTATATAAAAATCATCAAATAAATTAAATATCTAACATTAATTAATTACATAAATTTAGTTATGAAATTTGTATTTAATTATTTGATTTATTTGATTTATTTGATTTAAAAATCTACCTTGTATATAAGATATTATTCCATACCTTTAAGAGCCACCATTAAGGTGGCTACTTAATTTTTGTAAATTATTTAATTTATTTATTTTAATTAATTCCAAAATTCACTTTTAATTAAATAATTAATTTATTATTTAGTTATTTTATTAATTCACTACTAAACACCTTCTCCTTTTGTACATTCTTTCCTTTTTTGAATTTTCTTCTCTTTTTAATGGACTCCTCGTCCCTCATTCATGCTTGATCAATCTTTGGTGGAGAGGAGCACGATCTCAAAGAACTATCTTGTTGAAGAAGGGTGCCTGGCCTCTGAGCCATCCGATGACAGCGCTTGGTCCCTCGTCGAGGCCATCACGGCGTATATGATCCCGAAGTGAGATCCATTTTTTATTTACCATCGTTTTTCTTAGATAGAGCGTGGTTACATTTTTGCTTCGATTTGATTAATCTTTAGATATTAAAATTCATGAAAAAATTATATCATACTTTGATCCGCGTTCGACAATGAAATTTTCATCCCATCTCGTGATCTCTCCATTTTTGAGTTCTACCTCACACAACCATGCACATTCGACAACATAGGATGGTCGGATCCTCGGATCTATATTCCATCTCGTCAAGATCCGCAACCATTATACACTCTACTTTGTTTAAAAATAAATAAAATAAAAAATACATATGTTTGGTTTCATCTCTAACATTTGTTTTGCAGGTTCATCTAAATAAATAAATAAATATATATAATAAAAAAGTTTTACCTCCTGCTTACAGTTTTTGCTTAAAAAAATATAAAAACTTTTATTTCTGCTGATTTCAACACAAAAAAAACAAAAAATACAACAGGTCACGGCTGCCCACCTTCCAACGTGCCACCGCCCCCAGCAGCGCGGTCGCGCGCCTCCGTCCTTCACGCGGTCCCCACTACCTGACGTCACCAATGCGCCACCGTGCATCACCCGACCACCATCGACCTCCTTGCTGCATCACATCGGTGCTCATCGTCCTTCGCGCCCGTGCCTCCCCGTTGGGCCCCTCCATCGTGTGCCACACGCGCCTCTTCCATCGCACCTCGCCCCGATCCTGGAGCAGCGATGCTCGTCTCCACGCGCTCATCGGCGACGTGACTCCAATGGCATCGCACAGGCTTCTTCTCCTAGATCTTGCTTGGCGGCGACCAGCAACCCACCCCCGTGACATCTCTGCCTCTATGTGGAGGCACCGCCCGCTCCCAACATCGTCTACGGCATCGCTGGCCCAGCAGCGACCGCCCTCTGCCTTGTCATCGCGCAAGGCGGCCCCGCGTGCCTCCTTCAGATCTCGCTTGGCGGCGGCCAGCAACCCTCCTCCCCATCTTGTTGACGAAATCGAAGAGCAGAGAAACCCTAGTTGGGGTTTTAAAATAAAAATCTTTTGGAAAAATATCACTTATGTCCCTGAAGGTTTTTAGAATTGCGAAATAGTTCTTGTACTCCAGAGCCAATCACGTGCTCGACACATGACTATTTGGATAAATTTCACTTTTGATCTCGCAAGTTTATATTTTTATATTCAATACAAAAACTTTAACTATTTGCGTTTAAGTCCCCGTGCTTCCAAAGCTTTAATTGCATGCTCTTTACATCAGAAATAAATGCTATTTGTGCTCTAAAAATTTTCAAAAAAATTATGTATGCTCTTGCTATGTGCCTAAAGGATGGATAAAAATTTCATCAAATTTTGTGGTTATTTGATATTTTTTTAAAAAATTCAAAACAGTGTCTTTTTGTCTGCTTGAAATTAGAAAATCATAAAAATTTTAAAATTTGTCTAAAAATTCTAAAAAAATAATGTAGGTGTACTTTCTTGTCTTTTAATTCTGTCTAATTTTTTTGCATAGATCATTTATAAAACTCCAAAAACTTGTGAAGAACAAAAAATCTTAAAAAATGTAGAAAATTCTAGAAAAATCAAAAAATTGTGATTCCAGTCTCCGTGTATATATTTAATTGCACTTTAGAATAAAAAAATATCTAGGAGTATTGGGCACTTAAAGTATTTTTAAGTTGCAAAATACTCTTGACTGTGCGTTGTTTTCTCTATTTTGACTATTTTATTTCTATAAAATCACAAAAACATCAAAAAATATCAAAAACACTTTAAAATATATAAAACACAAAAAAAGTTTTCTCTGTAATTTTGTGAGTATTTTTTACTATTCTGAAAAATTATAAAAAGTATGGTGTGTGTCTTATCACTTGTGCTTTATTTGAAAATAAAAAGAATCAAAATTCAAAAACCAATAAAAAATTATATTGGAAATTTGACTACATAGTTTTTCAATCGTGCTCCTTGTGTTCCACCCTGGTCACTATACCAGGTAAATAGAATAGCGAAACCGCTTACTTTTCATTGTCTGATATTTCTCTTAAGTGGTTAAAAATACATATTTTTCCGTTGACTGATTCGATTAGTTGAGAACAACGACCATTGAAAAATTAATCCATCCTAACCTGTCGAATTTTGTGTCTTCAGAATGGCGCCGTTTGCGGGGAGCACGACTTTAGTCATTTTTCAATTTTATTTTTTATATCTTTTTATTATAGCTACCATCTGACCATCTCTTGTTTCTCTTTTTCTGCGAGGAACCGTCGTGCATACGACTTGGACTCTTTTGAGGGACCATCACTAGAAGAGGAACAAAGGAGTAGAAGACTGTTATTTTGTTTAGAGATTTTTTGTGAATAATTGTAATAATTTAGACCTAGACTCTTGTGAACTTGGACATTTTTTCGGGGTCTGTTTCGCTAAGTGCCGGTTCACTTGTGGGACCTCACCGTTGTTTTTCGTGTTTTTGATTTCACTGCCTTACTTTCTATTTGATTCACGAGGTTTTAGCCCCTAGACTTAGGATTTTTGTTGATTGTGATGTAATCAGCTAAGGTCCAACACCTAATTGCTTGAATGTACCTATAGATTGTAATTGGACCTGGCTAAAAATAAATTGAAAAAGTTAACTTAATCATTTGAGAGGTCACTCGCCGCTAGATGTCATATACAACGCTAGTAGGATCCGTTGTGGTGGATACCAATAGACATCTGAGACCGGACTCAGACCTCTCTCTCTGATTAGTTAACTATCTGTTCTTCACGATCAGTAGAAGTTGTTTGTCTAAGGCTGCTTTCCTCATGCATCATATAGTTAGTTTACTTTATGTATTTAGTTTATGTGCGAATCATATCGCATGTAGAGTGCCGGAGCAAGGTACACATTTCTATCCATGCATGTATCAGTGTGTTTGACCGTACATTGGCTTTTTCGACTTCCTCTCCTTGTTTTTGGACTCAAATTAATCAAAGAGGAAATCAGAAAGCTCCTAGACATTATTTTTTGAAAAAATAAAAAAGGTGAAAATCAAAAATTAAAAAAATTGGGACTGCTAATTGAACTTGACCTCTAAAATCAAACGTAATTGATTCCTTATTGTATTGGGAGAGCAATCATCTCATTGTTTATGCTTTTAATTGCTCATGTACACACTAAGGAGTAGTGCCCAAATCATATTCAAGCCTCCTAAGTGATTGTACAACTTTTCTATGTTTACTAAAATATAAAATTGAAAAGATAAAGACCAAACTCTCACGGTCAGATTTGTGTTGAGTTGGTTAACTGAGGTTTTGCTTTGTGTATTGGATGCCTTTGGTGTAAGTTGGTTAGGATCATCTTTTTGAGATCGTTACCAGTCACCTTCTATCTATTTATCCATCTCTCTCTTCACTCCCATCCTACCTTCATATCACTCTCTTCATGATGGGCCTCACTCCCTCCCTTCATATCACTCTCTTCATGATGGGCCTCATTCCATTTCAGTCGGATTTTGCGGCTTCTTCATTTCATGCACATCATTCAAGTCCACTCTCTTGGGAGGTCGAAACTCCGATCGACATTCCATCTTCTCCCTCCCCATTCCCACCTTCCCATTCGGGACATGTTGTGAGTGCGCCCGAGGAGATCAGATTGATGATGAATACCCATTCATCACCCTTTATTCCTTTATTTTAGCTAAAAATCTTTGCAAAACATCATGTAAATATTTGTAAATATAATAAATTGTCAACTTGCATGCTTTGTGTAAATAATAATAATTAGCATGTTTTTGTGCAAAAATAAAGGAATACAGAAATAAAGAAAAAGAAGGAAATAAATATTGAGTGACCCGAACCCAAGGGAGGGTCAAGCATTGGCCTGACCGCAAAATAAAACAAGTAAAGAGAGATAGGGCCATTCACCATTGTACATATTTTCCCTCCATGTATATATATTATTTTCGTAAAATAAAAATATTTATGTATTTCTCACACTCTGTATATATTTCTAAAAATAAAATAAAAATGAGAAAAATAAAATAAAAACAAAAAATAAATTCTCTCTCTCACCCTTGTATATACCATGTATATATGTACATATACATATTTATTTTTCCCTTTGTAAATACATAATAAAAATTAAATAAAAATTATTTAATATCCCAAATTTTATGCTCTAAATAAATAAAATATAAAATGGGGATAATTATACAAAAATAAACTAATAAAAATAAAAATAAAAAATACCCAGGTATTTATACCTATATATAAACATATTATGTATATACATTAAATTATTTTTCAAAAAAATAAACAAAAATCACTAAAAAATAATTTGAAAAAAAATAAACATTTTTCATGTTGAAAATATTTTTAAATAAAATCATTTACTATTTTAAAATAAATTTCTAAATAATTCTGGGCTCGGAATTTTCCCATTGGTTCATGGGGAATGTTGACCCCCTGTCAACTCTCCCCCCTGAACCACCTGGAACCCGGATCCGTGCTCCGACCCGACTTCACTGATTTTTCGCGTCTAGATCCGATCACCATCTTCTCAAACTCCGGGCTCCGATTATTAACGAAAAATCCGTGATCTACGCCTGCCATCTCATTTAGGTATCCGAGCCTTGATCCGCGCGCTATACTCCTATCTTCTCGGATCCTCCTCCAGTATATAGTTCACCGGAGCCGCACTTTTCTTCCCATCTTTGACCTTCCCCCTCGCCTCCGATGAGCTCCTCTCCTTCACCTGAGTGACAGTCGTGTGAGAGAGGGTTGCAGTGAGGGACGAGCAGCCGGGAACCTCTGATCCGATGATTTCCATCGCCGTGCTCCGCCGCGAGGTAAGCTCAGCCTCTAGACGCGTCGATCCATCGATGCCATGACCCCCGGAGGTCCAGCACCTCCAGCCCAGATGAATGCATCCACCAGGAAGTCTAGATCTCTTCTAGTTCTCCTTTGATTTTGCTTTTTCGATTTCCGGTCTGTAACCTTCCATCGGTCCGTTCACCGCACTTAGACCACCCATTTGCCCTTATGATCACCCCTTCACCTTCACGACACTCCTCTCCACCTTCTACGCCCAGTCATTCCCCCTGGTTCGCTCTGGAACAGGGTAGCGACTCCCCTCTGCTGTCATCTCGCCGGAGAGTCATGTATCGCCTCATCCTTCACCCATCTCGCGCTTTAACGGGTCGAGGCATTTTGCCATCGACCCAATGGTTCACTTGTGCAGGTTAAAGCGTCAAAGAAGCCTCATCTGGAGGTCTAACTCGGAAGAACAAGAAGCTCCCGGTTCAGTTCTTCGCCGGAGCACTCTAGACGCTCCAGGACTCATCGGAGCTAACCAGCCGCTGCGGAACGTCTTCAGGATCATTTCGCCAAACTCAGCAGTGCCAGAGGACCCTCCAATAACACATATTGATCGCGCAAAGCTCGTCGGTGGTGAGTTCTTCGTGGTTCTTCCAGGTGTCTCCTCCACCGTCCGATCTGGCGCGCCCCCAGTTCTAATCTCCGCCCTCCATCCATCGGGAAGCCTCGATCATTGGATCTCGCTCAGGATCTCATCTGCAGCGTCCATCATCGAAGGGGTATCCACCATCCACAGTCTTCAGATCTTAAGTGGACTCCCCTCGACCGTTGGATCTTAATAATAAGGGTAAATATCACTTAGGCCCTTCTTAGTTTAGCATTTACGTTTCAGTCCTGTAAATATTTTTAGTAGTTGCTTTTAATTTGGACATTTTACATTTAGGACCTTGTGTTTATATTATTTGCATTTTAGTCCCGGTGAATGCAACTCACGTGGGATGGCACGTGTTCTGTGGGTCATTTACACATTTCCCTCTGAACTTTATAGGTGTTACTGTTTGAATTTTTATTAATTATAATGACACTTATGCCCTTATGTGCCTGATCACGTGCTGAACTCGTGATGTTTTAGGATTTTTGCAAAAAAGGCCCCGCAGCTTTTCTGGCTTGTTACTTTCTAGTCCTTGGAACGTTCTTACATTTAGGTCCTTGTGCACTATCAGGCTTTGATTGGTTGAAAAAATTAGCAAATCAATTCCAAATTTGGTGAAATTTGGAAACATGGCTCCTGCCACCGTGTAAAAATTTCACTAATTTTTTGGGACATTTTTGTTGCTGTTTGCTAATTTTAGAAAATCAAAAACACCTATTTTTTGCTACTGTCTGAAATATAAAATCAACTAAAAAAATTAAAAACCTTTTAAAAATTCTAAAAAAATTAGGTACTATTTGTTTTAGTGTTTTCTTGCTTCAATCCAAATTTCACTAAATTTAGATTTATAAAACCCCTAAAAATCATAAAACCCTAAAAATCTTATAAAAATATACAAAAATTCTAAAAAATTCCAAAAAAATGCAATTTTTATTCCTGTAGCTTAGTTTTCATTTCTAGTTTTCATAAAAATTGTCTTCAAACTTTTATAGATTACTTACCCATTTTTAAATTACCTTTCAAATCTGGTTGCACATTGAGTCTCTCTTTTTACCTTATTTCATTTTTATAAAATCCATAAAAAATCATAAAATTCTTAAAAATTTATAAAAATACAAAAAATATAAAACCTAAAAATAATTTTATTTTAATTTTCTGGTTTGCTTGGTGTGGTGAATAAATTGTTGATTGTGTTCTTTTTGCCTTCTTTTTGTATTTTCTTCATAATTAAAAATTACAAAAAATTTTAAAAATATAAAATCCACCAAAAACATTTTCTTGATTTTATTTACTTTTTCGACTACTTCGAAGGCCTCTTCGGCCAACCCCTGCTCCTTGTGTCCGACCCTGGTCGCTATACCATGTTAAATAAATAGCGAGACCGCTATTCGGTTTTTGACTGATTACATTGATTTTGGTGGTCTATTTTTCTTGTTGAGTCCGATCTCTGAGATCCGGATCGCAACGACCTTTGATTGATTTTACCTTTACCTATATTTGGGGGATTTTTCGGCTCATCAAAATGGTGCCGTTACCGGGGAGCACGACTTAGTAGTCATTTTTTATTTTCGCGGTTTTTTCGTGGCTTTTCCGTGGAAAGTTGTAGATATTTTTTTCTGATATATTTGCATATTTTTATAATAATCTGGTCGGATACACTCTTATTTATTCTCTTACTCTGCATGCATCATTGATTTCATCGCGCATTGGCTTTTTCGTCTTCTCCCCCTATTTCGGACTTAAATAATCTGGAGAATCGAAAAATTCATTAGATGTTGTTTGCTTTGAAAAAGACCTAAAAACAAAAACCATAAAATTGGAACTGTTAACCAAACTTGATCTTAAAAGACATTGACCTAATAAATTGTCTTGGGAGAGTAATACCCTCATTGTCTGGTTTGGATGAGCGAGAGAGTGACCCGCATCCTAGGCTAGAGCCATATCCGATTTCTTGACAGACTACCGGCTTTTTATTCGAGACAGTCTGTTAGGAATTTTGGATCCCTATCAGCTCGCTTAATCGCTCTGAAAGACTGTTTGATCATCTAATAAAATCGACAAGATAAAAGACCAAACCTTCACGGTCATCAGCTCTGGGTGCGTAGGTGAATTTGGGGTTTTGCTTGACCGGTCTTGTTTATGTTTTCAGATCCCATCCACTTTTCTTCTTCTATCTTCTGCACTACTTTCATGCCGACTCTTGCGACTTCTTCTTCTCCGATTCATCATTCCAGTCCACCTCTGAGGGAGGTCGAAACTCCGACCGACCTTCCGCTCTCTCCCTCCCTTTCCCACCATTCTTTGAGCATGTTGTGCTAGATGTCCGTGGAGATCAGACTGAGCAGATGCGAGATCTGGAAGATTTCATTGCTAGGATGAGAGTGCACCCTAGAGGCAATCACAAAGAGCAGATGCGAGTTGCAGATACCTCCCACGCTATGATGAGGGATGAACATACCGATCAGGAAGCACAGTCAGCTTCTACACACATTCCCTTCATTCTAGATATGGAATTCATTCAGAGTCTGTCGACATTTTCCGGGGAGGTGCACGAGGAGACATATCTTCATCTATCAGAGTTCGACGAGTTCTGTAGGACCCAGACATATTCAGATATCACTACTGAGGAGCTGATGTTGAAGACCTTCCCATTCTTACTATAGGGCAGAGCCAGGACATGGCACGGACGATTGGGAAGGAGATTCGCCATGTGGGGAGAGCTATGCTTAGAGTTTCTACAGAGATATTATCCTCAGCGTAGAGCAGATATGATGCGGTCTTTGATCACAGATTTTTCAGTAGACCCCCAGGAGCCAGTGCACGATGCATGCTGAGGTTTCTTGACATCTTGAGGAGATTTCCAGATCATGGACTTTCACCGACCGACGTTATCGAGATCTCCATGAGGGGGATGACCGTAGATCAGATTGCACTGGTCGTGACCTCGTGTAGTGGTTCACACCACAGTTCCGACATTGAGTTACTTGAGACCATGTCCAGATCACTTTCACAGAGGCCATCTTCAAGAGATGAAGTAGTCGGAACAACACATGAGGATGATGCAGTACCAGTAGGGTGTGCCGCACTTCATGAGGATACAACTTCTACACACCAGATCGAGGACATGGGTTTTGATGCAGCATAGATGATGGATGACATGACTGCCGCAGTGGAGGTTCTGACCCAGAGACTGCTTGAGTTCCCGTTGGTCTTCCAGCTTGAGTTCGAGTCAGTTCCGTACTTTTCAGTTGACGAGTCTTGGATATCAGATCTTCTAATATTCCAAGATATGGAGGAGCCCACACTACTACAACCATCAATCCAGACACTTCAGTATCCATTTCCAGATGACTCGGCTTCTATTCTGCAGAGATATTTCTCCCATTCAGACAGATATCTTGACTCAGCCTAGCAGCCACGACTCGATACGGGATACCACTTTGAGATGTCAGATATAGATAGTCCCGTATTTAAGCCCGGTGTCCTCCACTTTGATGAGATAGATACATTTTCTGAGGACTAGAGGATAGCCAGCACTACCGCAGGGCGAGGATCAGTTTCAGCCACGTCGCCATCTTTCGCGTTGATGACCAGTACCTTCTTCGATTTCCAGATTGATTAGAGGCAGACTTCAGCCAAGGAGATAGTGTGGTGTACAGAGTGGGTGCTACACAACAGTGCAGATCTCCATCCAGATCCTGATCCTCTACTTCTCACTGATGATCTTGCATTCCTCCCCGAGGGTTATCTGCGGGAGGATGCCCCTTACGATGTGTACTCGATTTCACCTTCTGAGAGTGTATCTGATCTGACGGATCACGAAACCGAGTCTTCTGATCTTTCTGATTCTGATTTTCTCACCTTGACGACCCTCACAAGGATGAGCCGGTCTTTGAGATATTCGATGATCTATCTGATTTTTCTCCATTATGTGCATCGAATATCAGTTTTCTTAGTGAGTCTCCTGATCTTGACTTTTCACACCTCTCTGAGATGATGATTGATGTGGAGGATTTTAGTAATTGATCCATTCTTCTCCACGTTTGATCCCTTCGGCTCTTCACTTCCATTCCATTCAGATCTTGAGCCGATGATTTCTTTTGTGCTACCGGATCCAAATCATATCTTCTCATATCATTGCCCGGTAGCAGACACCCAGCCTGATTGCCTATTTGGGTGTCTTCATTTACATTGTTGATTTCGTCGTAGTTCATCTACCGATACTGCGACGACAGTACAACATTCGCCTTACAGATGTCGTCCTGAACCTTGACACTGCTTTGTCCTAGCCTTTGCGCCCAGCTAGGGGCGTAAAATCTAGCGCTTGTTGCGAGGCACCCCAACATTGTCCACTTTTGTATATACGTGTTTAGTCTTGGTTTGATCCTTCTCTCTTCCGCCTTGTTTTCACCCCAGGTCTCGTTTAGGATTATCTTTGCTATACTTAGGATATACCTCATCATAAGTATAGGGGGTATAAACATCGAGTTGTTATTTTCATTCTGTTTCATTACTCTTGTCGTTGTCTATACTTAAGGATTCTTCACCTTAAGTATAGGGGGAGTGATGCTCTCCCATCTTGTACATATTTGTCTTCTTCGTCTCTTTCTACCTTTGTTTTACTGCCTATACTTAGGGATATTTTACCCTAAGTATGGGGGGTAGACCATGTACATCCTTTCACTCGGATTTCCCTTCATGTACAACTTACTATACTTAGGATTATTTGATCCTAAGTACAGGAGGAAATGCAGAGTCCTCTTCATTCTTTTCTTTCAAACATTTTTCCAAAAAATTTGCACATTTGTAAAAATTTATAAAATTGCATCTTTGTAAATATTTATACTATTTTTCCAAATCATAGTTGACATTTAAACTGTCCTGGAATTAAATTGGAAAATGGAGCTTGGTTAAGACCTTGATCCACCTAATTCTAAGAAGAACCTTATAGGGCTTAGGATTAAGACTTTTCAGGTCCATTGAGACTTAATTCTTTGAGTCCACTAGGCTATGAGCATATATCATGTTGATGAGCCTAAGTAGAGCACTTAACAACACACACATGACTCTCAGAGACAATGGCTTTACTTGCACCAGCACTTTACACATAGCTCTCCACGGATGAGGTGGTGAGGAGGCAGTTTCCTTTGGCTTGGGGTAGCATATGAGGGTAGTACTTCTAGGCGGAACCTCTCTTCTTCTTATAGTGAAGGATGCGTCTCAACTTAGTCTGGTGGTGATGAAGTCTAAAGACAGGAGTTGTGGGTTGCAATAAAGCTTCAAAAGAGGGATAGTCTACTGGCTCAAGAGGAAAAACTCCTTATGTATATATGCTGCATCATTTAGATATGTTGTACATATGCACATCAAAAAATGTGCAAAGAAAGAAAAACTCAAAAAAAGTGGTGCGTCGGATTGAAAATTTAATAATCCCACCGGAGTGTATATAGTCAAATAAAGCAAAGCTTATGTTACACCTGACCATCTCATGAAGCTTGCAGCGGGAGACTCAGCTACACTGGTTAGAGCTCTCAAGGATACATGGCTACACTGGTCATGGTCCATTCTCTTCTTCCCCCTCTTCTTGAGCCGATTGGACTAGAACTTAGAAGGGAATACCCCGCTCCTCGAGGAAAGAGTTGCTAGACCGAGGCATTAGAGTTACCAGGTTGAGGAAGGTTGTTTCTTTGTCATTTTTGAGGTGGGGAGCTACATTCCACTTACACAGTACAAGGAAAGATTAATGGTCATTAGAGTTTGTGTATGTAGATTTGTTCTGATCTGGTTTATTGAGGAGTCTTGACCATAGATTGGTGGAACTTAGAGGCTGTTAAGTTTTAATCGTAAGTCCAAATAAGGTTCCGACAAATTAATAATCCAAAGATCTGACCGAGCTCCATATTTCAATTTAATAAAGGAAAGTTTAATAATCAACCTTGATTTACCATCTTTTTCTGCACTTCTTTTTCAAAAAAGTGTTTGCTAAGGGACTAGCAAAAGTAAAGTGTAGGGGGGGGGGTGATGAATCCCCATTCATCACTCTTTATTCCTTTATTTTAGCTAAAAATCTTTGCAAAACACGATGTAAATATTTGTAAATATAATAAATTGTCAACTTGCATGCTTTGTGTAAATAATACTAATTAGCATGTTTTTGTGCAAAAATAAAGGAATAAAGAAATAAAGAAAAAGAGGAAAATATTTAGAATAAATATTGAGTGACCCGAACCCAAGGGAGGGTCAAGCATTGGCCTAACCGCAAATTAAAACAAGTAGAGAGAGATAGGGCCATTCACCATTGTACATATTTTCCCTCCATGAATATATAAATATTATTTTCATAAAATAGAAATATTTATTATTTCTCACACTTTGTATATATTTGTAAAAATAAAATAAAAATGAGAAAAATAAAATAAAAACAAAAATAAATTCTCTCTCTCACCCTTGTATATACCATGTATATATGTACATATACATATTTATTTTTTCCCTTGTAAATACACAATAAAAATTAAATAAAAATTATTTAATATCCCAAATTTTATGTTCTAAATAAATAAAATATAAAATGAGATAATTGTACAAAAATAAATTAATAAAAATAAAAATAAAAAAAATACCCAGGTATTTATACATATATAATAACATATTATGTATATACATTAAATTATTTTTCAAAAAAATAAACAAAATCACTAAAAAATAATTTGAAAAATAATAAACATTTTTCATGTTGAAAATATTTTTAAATAAAATCATTTACTATTTTAAAATAAATTTCTAAATAATTCTGGGCTCAGAATTTTCCCATTGGTCCACGGGGAATGTTGACCCCTGGTCAACTCTCCCCCCTAGACCACCTGGAACCCGGATCCGTGCTCCGACCCGACTTCGCCGATTTTTCGCGTCCAGATCCGATCTCCATCTTCTCAAACCCCGGGCTCCGATTATCAACGGCACATATGTGATCCACGCCTGCCATCTCATTTAGGTATTCGAGCCTCGATCCGCGCGCTACACTCCTATCTTCTCGGATCCTCCTCCAGTATATAGTTCACCGGAGCCACACTTTTCTTACCATCTTTGGCCTTCCCCCTCGCCTACGATGAGCTCCTCTCCTTCACCTGAGTGACAGCCGTGTGAGAGAGGGTTGCAGTGAGGGACGAGCAACTAGGAACCTCTAATCCGGCGATTTCCACCGTCATGCTCCGCCGCGAGGTGAGCTCAACCTCTAGACGCATCGATCCATCGATGCCATGACCCCCGAAGGTCCAGCACCTCCAGCGCAGACGAATGCATCCACTAGGTAGTCTAGATCGCTTTTAGTTCTCCTTTGATTTCGCTTTTTCGATTTCCGGCCAGTAACCTTCCATCGGTCTGTTCACCGCACTCCGACCAACCATTTGCCCTTCTGATCACTCCTTCACCTCCACGACACTCCTCTCCACCTTCTACGCCCAGCCATTCCCCCTGGTTCGCCCCGGAACAGGGTAGCGACTCCCCTCCGTCGTCGCCTCGCTGGAGAGTCACGTATCGCCTCATCCTTCACCCATCTCGCGCTCTAACGGTTCGAGGCATTTTGCCCTCGACCCAGTGGTTCATCTGTGCAGGTTAAAGCGTCAAAGAGGCCTCATCTAGAGGTCTAACTCGGAAGAACAAGAAGCTCCAGGTTCAGTTCTTCGCCGGAGCACTCTAGACGCTCCAGGACTCATCGGAGCTAACCAGCTGCTGTGGAACGTCTTTAGGATCATTTCGCCTAACTCAACAGCGCCGGAGGACCCTCCAACAACACGTATTGATCTCGCGAAGCTCGCCGGTGGAGAGTTCTTCGCGGTTCTTCCAGGAGTCTCCTCCACTGTCCGATCAGGCGCGTCCCCAGTTCTAATCTCCGCCCTCCATCCATTGGGAAGCCTCGATCATTGGATCTCGCTCAGGATCTCATCTGGAGCGTCCATCATCGAAGGGGTATCCATCATCCACAACCGTCAGATCTTAAGTGGACTCCCCTCGACTGTTGGATCTTAATAGTAAGGGTAAATATCACTTAAGCCCTTCTTAGTTTAGCATTTACGTTTCAGTCCTGTAAATATTTTTAGTAGTTGTTTTTAATTTGGACATTTTGCATTTAGGACCTCGTGTTTATGTTATTTGCATTTGAGTCCCTATGAATGTAGCTCACGTAGGCTGGCACGTGTTCTGTGGATCATTTACAGATTTCCCTCTGAACTTTATAGGTGTTACTGTTTGAATTTTTATTAATTAGAATGACACTTATGCCCTTCTGTGCTTGAATCACGTGTTAAACTCGTGTTGTTTTGGGATTTTTGTAAAAGGGCCCCTGAGCTTTTCAAGCTTGTTACTTTCTGGTCCCTGGAACATAGTTTCTTTACATTTAGGTCATTGTGCACTATCAGGCTTTGATTGGTTGAAAAAAATTAGCAAATCAATTCCAAATTTGGTGAAATTTGGATATGTGTCTCCTGCCACTGCATAAAAATTTCACTAATTTTTGGGACATTTTTGTTTTTGTTTGCTATTTTTAGAAAATAAAAAACACCTATTTTTACTAATGTTTGAAATATAAAATCAACTAAAAATATTAAAATCCTTCCAAAAATTCTAAAAAAATTAGGTACTGTTTGTTTTAGTGTTTTCTTGCTTAACCCAAATTTCACTAAATTTGGATTTATAAAACCCCTAAAAATCACAAAACCCTAAAAATCATATAAAAATCAGTAAAATATCTAAAAAAAATCAAAAAAATTCAATTTTTATTCCTGTAGCTTAGCTTTCATTTCTAGTTTTCATAAAAATTGTCTCTAGACTTTTATAGATTATTTATCCATTTTTAAATAACCTTTCAATTCTGGCTGTACATTTCATTTTTTATAAAATCCATAAAAAATCCTAAAATTCTTAAATATTACAAAAAAAACACATAAAAAATATAAACCCAAAAATAATTTTATTTTTCTGATTTGTCTCTGTGTGGTGAATAAATTGTTGATTGTGTTCTTTTTGCCTTCTTTTTTGTATTTTCTTCATAATTAAAAATTACAAAAAAATTAAAAATATAAAATCCACCAAAACCATTTTCTTGATGTTATTTACTTTTTCGACTACTTCGTAGGCCTCTTTGGCCAACCCGTGATTCTTGTGTCCGACCATGATTGCTATACCAGGTTAAATAAATAGCGAGACGGTTTTTGACTGATTACTTTGATTTTGGTGGTCTATTTTTCTTGTTGAGTCCGATCTCTGAGATCCGGGTCGCAACGACCCTTGATTGATTTTACCTTTATCCGGATTTCGGGGGATTCTTCGGCTCATTAATTGACAAATACGAGACCCAGGTGATTACCTTGCTGAGATGAGAATGCATTCCATAGGAGAGCAAATGGGGCAGTTGCGAGTTTCAGATGACTTTTATCCTAGGATGATGGATGAATACACTGATCAAGAAGCGCACTCCACTTCTACATTGAGCCCTTCATTTTGGATTTAAAGTTCATTAATCTAGTGCTGAAATTTTCAGGGGCAGTGCATGAGGAGCCTTACATTCGTATATCCGACTTTAAGGATTTTTGTGGATCACGAGCATACCTTGATATAACCTCTGAGGATCTGATGTTGATGACCTTCCCTTCCGCACTTCAGACTAGAGCTTTGAGATGACATATAGAGTTAGGGAGGAAGAGTGCTACATGAGAAGATTTACGATCATTATTTTTGCAGAGATTTTACCTCAGTGTATAGCTGATATAATGCGATCTTGTATTCTTGATTTTTCAATTGACCCTCAGGAACCATTGAGAGATTCATGGTTGAGGTTACTTGATCTTTTGAGATGATTTCCAGATAATGAATTTTCGATGACTGGCCTCGTCTAGATCGCCATGAAGGGGATGGTCATCGAGCAAATTGCGTATGTCATTACTTCGTGTGGTGGTTCATACCACAGTCCCGACCTGGACTTATTTGAGACCATCTTAGGAACACTTTCAGACATTCCATATACACGAGATGATTTATTCGGGACAACACATGAGTGAGAGATGACAGTTGTTGAGTGTGTGACACATCATGCCGATTCAGATAGCATACACCAATCAAAGGATATGGATGCTACTACTTTTCATATGATGGATGTGTTGACTACCACTGTGAGTTCCTAGAGCTGAACATTAGTTGAGGACCCATTGATTTTACAGCCAGATATAAGCCAACCCCACACTTTCATGTAGAAGATTCTTCGATTCTAGATATGCTAGTATCTCAATAAATAGAGGAAGAACCCACATCTCAACCATCCTTTGAGTCATTTCAGTGTCCATGTCCAGTTCATTCAGTATCCTTTATTCATGAGGTCTTCTTAGATCCAGAGATACATTTGGATTCATCTCAGCATAGAGAGCTTGATGAGGGACCAATTTTTGATTTGACAGACCTTGATAGTCCCATATTTGAGCCATGTGTCCTCCCTTTTGATGAGGTAAATATATTTTTGGAGGACCTAATATTTGACAGCATAGATCCCAAATTCACTGATGATTCAGCATTACTCTCTGAGGGTTATCTGCAGAAAGATGCCACGTACCATGTGTAGTCGGTTTCACTTTCTGGGAGTGCATCCGATCTGTCGGATCACAAGATCGAGTCTTCTGACATTTCTGATCATGACTTTGATTTTACTCTTCTCGACGACCTTTGCGAGGATGACCCGATCTTTGAGGTATTCGATGATTTCACTGATTTCTCTACATTACATGCATCGGGTATCAACTTTTTAGTGAGTCTCCTGATCTTGATCTTCCTTATCTATTTGAGACGGTGATTGACGTCAAGGATTCCTTGATAGATCCTTCCTTCTCCACGTTTGACTTCTTCGGCTCTGCCCTTTCACTCCATTAAGACTTTGAGCAGATGATTTCTTCTGTGCTACCAGAGCCTGATTTCACCTTCCCATATCTTTACCCGGTAGAAGACACCCTCCTGCTTGTTTATCTGGGTGTCATTATTTCCTCTATTAAGTTCATTGTTGTTCTCCCACCGAGACTGCGATGACAATACGGTATTAGCCTCATGGATACCATCCTGAACCTTGATATGACATTATCCTAGCCTTTGTGCTCAGCTAGGGGCGTAAACTCTAGCGCTTGTTGAGAGGCACCTCAACATTGTTCACAGTTATATAGATCTATCTCTCCATATCATTCTGTCTAATATCCCATCTCCATCTCATAATTATGCCATACTTATGGTGTACTTTACCCTAAGTATAGGGTGGGTGTCAAACTTGCCATTATTCTTTTGATTCTTTTTACCTCTATTTTCTTGCCTATACTTAGAGATATTTTACCCTAAGTATAGGGGAGATAGACTCTGTATATCCTTCTCCTCGATTTTCCCATTGTGTACAATCTTTTATACTTAGTATTACTTGATCCTAAGTATAGGGGGATCACCGACTTCTATTGATTATATTATTTTATTTGTTGTTGTAGTATAATTTTCTTTTCACTTTTTTATACTTAGCACGAGTTATGTCTTCCTTTGCAGCTCTTTGATCACTATGAGGACATAGTTCGAGCTAAGTATGGGGGGGTGTCATATATATTGTATATATACTTTAGCCATAACTCGTACTTTCGTATTTTTAATATGGCTAAAATATTGTATAAATACTTTTTAAAAAAACTATCTAATAAAAAGATGCATAAATTTCCTCAAAATGTTTTTGTACATACTGACTAATAAGTCATGTTAAAATAGTTTGAAAAATATTTTGAAAATGGTTTGAAAATCTATTTGAAAAATCTTTTGAAAACTATTTGAAAAATGTTTGAAAAATATTTTCAACCTTTGTAAAAATATCGTGTTTTGCAAAAAATTCTCTTTGTGTGAAATAAAATCATTTTGTAAAACTATTTGCAAATGTTTTGAAAATGGTTGAAAAATTATTTTGAAAACCTATATACACTGTTTGAAAAATGATTGTAAAATTATTTTCAAATGATTGTAAATGATTGTAAAATTGTTTGAAAATTATTTTGGACTATAGTTTTCAAAATTATTTGTAAAATTATTTTCAAATAAATTTAAGGAATATATGCATCACAAAAAATCCAACTGTGTATATACCTGTATAAATTAGTCAAGTTGTAAATCCTTTCTTATGATTCTTATAAATAATTAACTTAATCATGTGTATATATGTATATCTCATCCCTAATCCTTATTTAAAAAAAATTATACTTGTATATATTATAGACTATTTGCATAAAAAAACTTTTTGCATGTGCATCATTTTTCAAAAATTCATAAAAAGTTCAAAATTTTTAAAATTGTTTCACAAAAAGATGTTGCTTTCTTTTCTTTGCATTGTACATATTTTCTTGCATTGGCATGTGCATTTTTCAGGATAGTCTTGACATTTAAGATAAGTCTGAGATAAATTTGAAGAATAGAGCTTAGTTGGAGCTTAATCCACTTAATTTCAGAAGAACCTTATAAGCATTGGAGTTAAGACTTTTCAGGTCCTAGTGACTTAATTCTTTGAGTCCATAATACTATATTCACATGTCATCTTGATAAGTTTAGGTAGAATATTTAACAACACACGCATGATTCTTTCAGACCGTGACTTACCTTGGACAAGCACTCTACACGTAGCTCTTCATGTAGTAGGTAGTGAGGGGGCAAAATCTTTTGGCCTGGGGTAGCTGATGAATCCACATTTCATCATCTTTATTCTTTCATTTTGGCACCAAAAATCCTAGCAAATGCCTGTAAATAGCATTAAAATCATCATCTTAGCATTCATGCATGTGCATCTAAACAGTGTGTAAATTACTGTAATTAAGGCCAAAATTATAGAATAAATAAAGAAAAGAAAAAGAATAAAATATTGTAAATATTTTATGACCCGAAACCCCGAGACCTAGGCATCTTGATGAATAGGTCGACAAGGAATAAAGTAGGGGGAGATAAGGTCAGAAATACAGATAATACACCTATACATTTTATTCATTCTTTATTCATTTTGGGACCTATTTTTGGTTCCACTTTTTATACATCAAATAAAGAAACTTTGTACATGAAAGTTGTAGATAATAAAATAAAGAAAAATACAAAATTGATTTCACAGAAAAATAATGTACAGATAAAAAGTTATGGTCTGAATAAAAATCCAGAATGCCAACTTCCCAGACCTGTATCTCACAAATAAAAACTCCAAATGCAGCCTACTCACCTTTAATTGTATATAGAATAAAATAATCTATCCAATGGTGGTGGTTTCGCATTTGGCGGAGCTACGGTTTGAAAGTTGACTTTGGACCCTCATTGTATACTTGTATAGATTAAAATATTCAATTTATTCTTTATTCATTATTCTTGCATGTTTATATTTTTATAATTATGTATATATTACTTATAATATATATGTACATTAAAACCAGAATAAAAATGCAAAGAAATCACAAAATAAAAATACTTGTATAAAGGATACATAGGTATACTACCTATACATATACCTATACAAATAATACTTGTATTCTATTAAATATACAAAACATATCAGAAAAATAAAATAAAAATATATTTATGTACATAAAAGTACTTTATGTTTTTTTAAAATAATAAGCAAAAATAAATAAATTAAAAGACACAAAATAAAAATAAAATACTTAAATATATAGATATATACAATATAAAGGGCATAAATGCAAACTTGTAAAAATACGTCTCATAAAAATAAATAAAAATCACAGAAAAATTCTTCATAAAATAATAAACATTTTTTATTTTATAACCTAAAATCAATAAATTCATTTACTATTTTATTTTGATTTTTCAAATAATTTCTACTCTGAATTTCCTGATTGGTCCACGTGGACCAACCAGGCGCGGTCTAGAGTTGACCCCGGTCAACTCCCCCGACCAAAGCCTGCCACCTCTGACGCCCGCGATTTTGCCCCATTTTCAAGAAATTCTCGCGCTCAATCCGCTGGTCCTCACGCCTCGATTCCTTCTCGGAAGTTCATCCCCGATCTCCACTCTCCCACGCCATGTCTTCGGATCCAGCCATATCCTCATGATGCGCGCGTGGAGCTCGCTTGAAGAAGACGCCATCGCCTCCTACTTAAACCACCCGCCGACTTCGAGCCCAAGTTTGAACCCTCCTTAGCCTTTAATCCTCCTCCCTGTGGCGCTCTTCGTGTAGCCGGAGGTGACAGCTCCGCATCCACACCTTCAGGCGAGTCGAGGGGGCTCTGTAGCGGCTCCACCACCTCCGCCGACCACCGGCGTCGAGGTTCTTCTTCCTCAGGTAGTCCACCTTCGAGGCGTCCCTTCTTTCCCTTCCTTTTTATGTCATTTAACTCCCCGTAGCGTCAGCATCAAAAACCCCCAAAAAAAATCTTAGCTTTTCGTCATTCGATCCATCTTCCATATCTCGTCGCCGGAGCGCACCTCCGGCTGTCGCGCATCCACCTTCCACCGATCACCTCCGACCGTCCCTTCGCCTCCGCAGGGTCCAGGCAGTTTGCCCTGGACCCTTTCACCTCTTTTTGCAGGTCAACGCGCAGTCAAAGTCACTGGGGGCCATTTTGCGAGGTTCGTCGGAGCTACCTGGAGCTTCGAGCTCCGCCGCCTCCGTGCCAGCACTCCAAAGCGCCTCCGACGTACCTGAGACCCCCAGCATCTTCCTCGACCTCCCAGGAGTCCACATCTCAGTTTTGGAGCCCATTCACCGCCGGAGACGCGAGATCGAGCTCGGGGAAGTTCGCCTCGCCGGCGTTCTTCCCTGTTCTTCCACCTCGCTCTTCCACCGTTCGATTGAGCAACGACCCCAGTTCTGATCTCCGCCGTTGGATCGTGTCACGCCTCAACCGTCAGATCGTCCTCGAGCGATCTAATCTCAGCCGACCAGCGCCGAACCGTCATCGTGCGTTGTGCGCGCGCCACGTGGATAAGTGAGCGGCCCTCCACCGTTCGATCGCGCACGAGGAGATAAGGCGTGGGTATTTTGCACTTTCCCCTCGCCAAATTTTGTATTTCATTTCAGTCCATAAACTTTAAGCTGTAGTTTAAATATTTCTGTAATAATTGCAACTAGAACCCCGTAGTTTTCTTATTTGCACCTAGGTCCAATCCACGTCACCTCACGTGTCCGTGCGCGTGAGGGGGCTGGGTATTTTGCAGGGACCCCCCTGGGGTTTATTTATTTCGCTTAAGTCCATGAATGTTTGCTTTAAGTTGTAATATTTTGGAGAAACTGCATTGAACCCCTTGGAACTTTGTAATATTGCAAAAATACCCCTTCCAGGCGCGTGCGAGTCACGCACCCTGGTGGGTAAATTGCTCAGATACCCTTGCGGGTTTTGTTATTCATCTTTAATCCTTAAAATGCAAGTTTCAGTGTAACCTTTTGTGGAAAAATTGCGTGTATGCCCCTGGTGGTTTTAAATATTGCACATATACCCCTGCCAGTACTGTTTGATGTTTGGATGTTTGCTCTAATTATTTGACCTATCATTTTAACTCCAAAATTTCTCAAATTTTGAACTTAAGCTCATGTGCACCTGTGCTTTAACGCCATCTATTTAGTTTTTGATTTCATTCTATTTTCATATTTATTAAAAATCAAAAACTTGCTATTTGTGCACTGTCTATTTCAGAAAATACCAAAAAAATATTAAAACACCTCCAAAAATTCCAAAAAAAATACCTAGTGTCTATTTTATCATCTTTTAGTGTCAGTCCAAAAATCATTAAAAAGTTCAAAAGAAAAACACTAAAAATTTAAAAACACTCAAAAACTTCAAAAAAAATATATAAAATAGTGGAAACTCCAAAAATCAAAAACTCAGTTTCTGTTTGTTCCTCATTTTGTCCTTTTTATTTGAAAATAGTGTGAAAATTTTGAGCTACTGGTTGCTATTTTTAAATCTCATTTATTCACAGCCAGCCTTATTTGCACTGTTTTGCTTATTTCAGTATTTAAAAATACCAAAAACACCTTGAAAAATTTTCCAAAAATCACAAAAACAGTAAAAAAACCCTAAAAAGACTAAAAACAATTTGTTTCTGAATTTTTTGGTAATTTTTACTTAGTTTTATAAATATTCTATCTTGTCTTTTATTCCATTGTCTTTAAATTCCAATATTGAAAAAGAAAAAGAAAAAATATAAAAAAAAATATAAAAATCAGAAAATTAAAAATCAAAATACAAAACAAAAAAAAAAATTAAAACAAAAAAAAATTAAAAATTAAAAACCCACAAAAATTGTAGTTGCTTGCTTGCTTAGTGTAGACACTTTACACACACACACTTGTGCTTACATTTGCTTGAATTACCCTGCTTGCTCCTGTGTTCGAACTCTCTGCATACTTGTCACTATACACCATTTGTGCAGAGTTAAAAATAAATTTTAACTCCACATTATTTCTAATTTATTGATCTTTAGTGTGGTTAATTGTTGATTAAATACAGGTTTCATTTGAGAGTCGCCACAGCGACGGTGTCTCCGCCTTGTGTGAGACACCAATTTAGGCTCTTGTGAAATCTGTGTTTATCAAATGGCGCCGTTGCCGGGGGAGCAACAGCGAGTAGTTCACATTTTGTTTGATTGTGTTGATTGTCTACCATAGCCTTACTTTTTATCTCTTGCAGTTTTGATATATCTTGTTGAGCTATCTGACCATTTCTTTTCTTGTCTTCTTGCGAGGGACCGCGGAGCAAGGCGGATTGCTTAGGTGATCCGGAGCATCCTTGGGAAGCGGAGCCGGCCTTCTTGGGCCAAGCCGGCAGGAGAGAGCAGGAGGAGTGAGAGAGTGATTAGATTAGCTTACATTTATTTTCGTGAGAGAGAGGACTATTAATTTGTAATAATAACAGGTACATTCGGACTTGGACTTTCGGGCCCAATTTCCAAGTGTTTGTTCACTTGGGGGGCTCACCGCGGCTTTTGTGTTTTTCGCGGTTTTCTCGCCTTCATTTCTATTTGTTTCACGAGGATTTAGCCCTAGACATAGGAATTTTTGTTGACTGTGACGAACTAAGAAGCTAAGGCCCAATCCCTAATATCTTGCCTGCACCTATAGAACGTAATTGGACTTGGCTAAAATTCACTAAAAAAAAAAGCTATTTGACTTGGACTAGAGGCCACGTGCCGCGAGCCCACCCTGTTAAGCGCTACTCCTGAACTCGAGTGTGTCGAGAAGAGGAGGGGTGAGCCAAGGACCGGACTCCGGACTCTTTTCTTTGTCATAGCTACTTGTTCTTCACGTTAATAGAAGTTGCTCATCTCAGGACGATTTCCTCGTGCATGCATATAGGTAGTTTAAATTATTGTCTTTCAATTATGCGCGGATCACTTTGCATGTAGAGTGCTGGCGACAAGGTACGCATTTCTATCCCTGCATGCATCATAGATTTTGACCGCGCATCGGCTTTTCCGCTTTCCTCCCCCTGTTTTATTGAATTTTAATAACAAGGAAATTGGAAAATTCGTTAGACGATGTTTGCTCAGAAAAACACCTAAAAAGTGAAAACAATAAAAATTGGGACTGCTAATGCAAACTCGACCTTAAAACTCATCCCACCAAAAATTTTGTTTTGGGAGAGTAATCCCCTGCTTGTTTGATTTATCTGCTGCGAGAGAGAGCCTCGACACTAGGATAGAGCCACATCTGAAATTTTAGTTGACTACTGGTCGTGGTTAGTCATTCTCCAGTGAGGATCTCTCCGGTAACCGGTAAAGCGGACCGCGATATCCTTAACAGAGTGAATTAGCGGGAGCAACCGGGTTACGGTCCGCAATTCATACTGGCTGGGAAAGATCTGACGTGGATTGGGACAGTCGGCTAGGAAAGTAGGATACCTAACAGCTCGCTCTAACGCTCTGATAGATTGACTGATCACCTAATAAAAATTGACAAGATAACAGACCGAACTCTCACGGTCATCAGCTCAAGTGTTGAGTAGGTGAAACTGGGGTTTTGATTTATCATCATGTTTGCATTCCAGATCTCATCCGCCTTTCTCTAAATCAAGATGATGGGACGGAGATCTCTTAGGCCGACTTTGTCGGCACCGTTATCCCGCACTCCGCCTTATTCATCTAGGAATACCTCGGAGAGCCCGCTCTCCGAGCCTGAGTTTACATCCACCCTGTTCCCCCTCGACCACCCTTCCCATTCTTCTTCCATCAGTCCAAGAGTGTCTGAATACAGTGCATCACAGTGTTCCGCTCACTCAACAGCACCTGAGATGGCCTCTTTTGCTTTTTCAGAAAATCCAGCCATGGCAGACAGAGGCGAGCATGAAGATGATCATGAGCACCCTCCGTTCCTATTTGATCAAGCAGCCATCAATAATTCCTTGTTAGCATCCCTGGAGACTATGCAGCAACAGATCTGTGACCAGGGCACATTCATGGGTGACCTTATGAGGGAAATTGCTCAGATGAGAGAGAACCGAGCTGGCGGAGAAGGTGGAGGAGGAGGAGGACCAGACGCAGGAGGAGGCGATCCAGACGGCGAGAGACCGCCACAGACTATCATGAGGGAATTGCACAACCCAGCCGCATCCCTCACTCACCGATGGATTCGACTACCACCCATCCACGGAGATTTCGAGCTTCGGCCCCACACTATCCAGCTGCTACCCAAATTCCATGGGTTGCCGACCGAAGAGCCGCACCTCCACCTCCAAGAATTCGAGATGATTTGCAGCACCATCCATGATCGGTTGACGACCGAGGACACAATCAAGATGATCGCCTTTCCATTCTCTTTGGTTGACAGAGCCGCCTATTGGCTCAAACATCTTGGGCGTTTCGTCGACACATGGGCAGATCTCCGGACCGTATTCCTGAAGAAGTACTATCCTCTCGGCCGGACCAACGCAGCTAGAGCAATGATCAGCAACTTCGTCATGATCCCAAACGAACAATTCCACGAAGCCTGGGATCGATTCAGAGAGCTCATTGACCGGTGTCCACATCACGACATCTCCAAGCCCAACCTAGTGCAGAGTTTCTTCTGTGGGCTGACACCGGAGCTGCAGGGGCTTGTCAACGCCTCTTGTGGTGGATCCTATTTTTCTAAGGGTGAAGATGATGTCTGGGCCATCTACGAGGGTATGGCAGAAAATTCTACAGTGATGACTCAGGCCCGTGTCTACACCCAACAAAAGCCACCGCAAGGAGGCGGAACATTTCAGAAGATCGCTCGCATCGATGCCGGTCCCAACACAGTGTCGGTAGCCGCAGCCCAAGCCGAATCAACCGCAGCCGACATGGGCATCATTAGTGAGAAGCTGGACCGCATGGAGATCCTCGAGAAAAAACAGAATCAAGGCATGGCCCAGATGGACCAAATTGCCAAAGTTATGAGTGACCTAAAAACCCAAATGCTATGCATTCAGGAGGCCCAATCTCATGCCCAACAGCCTCCTAGGTCACAGGTTGCCTCTAGCAGCAGCAACCCCAACCAGGGCTCTATCCCATACCGTCAAGTGAATCACATCCAGGCAGAGCCGGTTCCGTTGTTGCAGTACCACCCAGAGCAACCGCCATCTTCCAACACGCAGATGGTGGTTTACCAGCCAGAGCAGCCACTGGCAGTTCTTCCTCCACCCTCCTTTGAGCAGGAACCATTGATGGAAGTCAATGGGATTTGGTATGACCGATACCCTCAGCCCGCAATTCGTAGGGATCACCCCGGATTCCGTTGGGGGAATGGTGGATCCTCGTCCCAGCAACATCCTCCTGCCCATGGACAGCAGAGCAGCCAGCAGACACAGCAGAAACAACCCCAATATGCCCATTATCAGCAATACCAGAATGGTCCTCGTCCCTCCTATCAAGGACAGCAATGGAGGCAGCGACAGCAGCCTCAGCAGTCTTATCACCAGCCTTCCCCCCAGTATCAGCAGCAACAGCAGCAGCCCCATTTCCCGCAGGGACAGACATCCGGTTCTCAGGGTCCAGCCTTTGAGAACCCAGCACTCGATGATCTTGCCCGCTTGCTATCTGAACAGCGAGCATCTTTCAGGCAAGAAATGGATGAATTCCGGCAGGAGATGCAGGATATTATGAAAGGCAAGGCCGCCATACCCGCTCAGATTGAACCTAACCCGAACAATCTGAAAAGGAAGTCTGAGCAGGTAGAGTTTACAGAGGATACCTCTCCTAGTGATCATGTGAGTGACATATCTTATTCCTATCATGATGCTGATCTTGTTACTACTAGGAGCGGTAGGATGCCAGCCGGCGGCGCCTCTTCTGAGCGACACCCAGAGGCAGGATCAGGAGCGCCAGAGGAGCAGAGCGGTGGTGCTGATGCCACCCTTGATGAAGTCCAGGACGACGGTGCTGATACCGTCGTGATACCAGATGAAGACGGTGGTGCTGATGCCACCATTTTTGATGCAGAACCAGAGAGCGGTGCTGATGCCGCAGAGACAGGCGCCGGTGGTGGTACTGAGGCCACCACCTCTACTTTTGTTGAGCCTCCCACTGTGATGTTACCACATTTTGAATCTATGGACTGTGGTAACAAAAAGAACAACAATATGAATAAAGGAAAGGTTCCTGTTCAAATTGCAGATCCATATGTGTTGCATGATGATATTTGTGTGGATTCTCCATCTTCACAGGCACAGGGATCGTTTCCTAGTCCTCCATCTGAGGAGGTCCCCACCATCCCCTTCCCTGAGGCACTCCGCCGGGCGAAGGGGAATAAAAAAGAAAATCCTAAAAAAAACCAGGAGGTAGAGTTCGGCAATCAGATGATTGACAGATTTCACATTCAGCTAACTCTACGAGAAGCGTTTGAGCATATCCCTTTCTTCAAAAAGAATTTGAAAGAGACAACCACTGTCAGAAGAAAGCGGAGGCACAGAGACCAAATCCATATGCTCACTCATGATACTTGCTGCACCATTCAGAACAAGCTGCCAGCCAAGCGACCAGACGCAGGAGCTCCCTATGTCAGATGCGAGATTCAAGAGCAGCAATTTGATCGTACTCTATTAGACAGCGGCTCCTCAATTAACCTCCTCCCGGCAGCCTTACTCAAGCAGTTCGAGTTTGGCCCTCTTCTTCGAAGCAGAACGGTCCTTCAGTTTGCTGATAGGTCGATTAAGAGGCCGAAGGGGATATTGAAAGACGTGGTCGTTACCATTCAGGGCTTGAAATTCCCCGTGGACTTCGTTGTGTTGGACATGGAGATCCCTGAGTCGGTAACTGATGCCCCCATCATATTAGGACGCCCATTCTTGGCCACAGCCAAGGCCGTGACCGACCATGATTGTGGGAAGGTATGCTTTCGCGTAGAGGGCGAGACCATACAAATAGAAACGATCGAGGAAACCAGAGCCAGAGAGTTAGAATGCTCCGAGCAATCAAGTGAAGCCGCGCAGATGACAGAGGAAGAGCTAGACGTCCACCAGGTTCGTGATTTCGAGATGACTGATGATGAATCTAACTGGAAAGACCCTGTAGCACCGACTCTCGCCTTGCCTACCGATTCATTGTATCGCAAGCTCATGGCAATCGAGAGCCGGGAGAGCACATTCCTGGATACGGATACACCTGAGGCTGACAGTATGGTGACGAGTGGTGTCGATGATTTCAATTCTTGTTCTTCTGCTTCTGATCCCTCGTATTCAGATATTGAATGGGCCTATTTCGATGATCCGTTGTCTTGTCTGATTCATTCTGAGCCAACAACCGTGACAGAGTGCGAGCCCGTACAGTTTATTGATAATTCAGTCAGCCGCCTTTCGTCAGAAATTCATGCAGAGCGAGAGTTCTCTCATGCAGACCTGGTAGCATTCACCCAGACATATCAGAAGCCAGATCTGCCGCCTCCCAGTTGTCCTGAACGGAAACCTCTACCGCAATCAATGAAGTATAGATTCCTTGCAGGTGAGCCAGATATGCACCCAGTCATTATCTCAGCAGATTTGACTGGAGAACAAGAATCTCGTCTGATGGAGGTTCTTGAAAGAAACCGCAAGGCAATCGGTTGGAATATAGCTGATCTCAAGGGGCTGAGCCCGAAGCTGTGCTCCCACCACATCTATCTCGAGGATGACGCTAAGCCATCGCGTGAGTTCCAGCGACGGCTGAACCCGAATCTTCGAGAGGTCGTCATGAAAGAAATTTCGAAGTGGTGGAGCGCTGATTTCATCTATCCCATCTTCGACTCTAAATGGGTAAGTCCGTTACATGTGGTACCCAAGAAGACGGGTGTCACTACAGTGGTCAATGAGTCTGGAGAGGAGATCGCTACCAGAGTACCAACTTCTTGGAGGGTCTGTGTGGACTACAGACGATTGAATGAGGCCACCAAGAAGGATCACTTCCCACTGCCCTTTCTTGATCAGATTATCGAACGGTTAGCCGGGAAGAGCCATTATTGTTTTCTTGATGGGTACTCTGGATATAATCAAGTGGCCATTGCGCCCGAAGACCAGGAGAAAACGACATTCACCTGTCCGTTTGGGACATATGCTTTCAGACGGATGCCCTTTGGTCTATGTAACGCTCCGGCGACATTCCAAAGGTGCATGTTGTCCATCTTCTCGGACATGGTGGGTGACTGTTTAGAGGTCTTCATGGATGACTTCTCGGTCTATGGCGACGGGTTTGATGCTTGTCTTGACTGCCTAGATCGTGTGCTGAAGCGCTGCATAGAGGTCAATCTTGTCTTATCCTGGGAGAAGAGTCATTTCATGATGACTCAAGGGACGGTCCTTGGGCACATCGTCTCCAACAGGGGCATGGAGGTCGATCCTGCCAAGGTGGATATCATCAGAAAACTCAATCCGCCGTCCAATCTTCGTCAGTTACGGTCTTTTCTGGGGCATGTCGGTTTCTACCGACGGTTCATTCAGGACTTCAGTCGAATTGCCCGACCGCTCACTGACTTGCTGACCAAAGACACCGAGTTTATTGTTAATGATAAGTGTCTTGCGGCATTCGAGACTCTCAAGAGTATGGTTGTTTCATCTCCTGTCCTTCAGCCACCCGATTGGTCTCTCCCATTCGAGATCATGACGGATGCTTCAGATTTTGCCGTTGGGGCTGTGCTTGGACAGAGGAGGGATGGATTACCGTTTGCCATTCACTACGCCAGCCGGACCTTAGATGCCGCTCAAAGGAATTACACTGTGACTGAGAAAGAAATGCTGGCCGTAGTCTTTGCTTTGGATAAGTACAGATCTTATATTCTCGGATCTAGAGTGACTATTTACACCGACCATTCCGCCATCAGGTACTTAATGGCCAAGAAGGATGCCAAAGCACGTCTGACCAGATGGATCCTTCTACTCCAGGAATTTGATATTGAGATTAAGGATAAGCCTGGAGTCAAGAATGTGGTGGCGGATCATCTCTCCAGATTGGAGAATCTTGAGGAATCTGAGCCCAGCGCACCTATCACAGAGACGTTTCCAGATGAAGCGATCTTGGCTGTCACCTCACTCCCGTGGTATGCCGACTTTGTAAACTATCTTGTTGCCAAGACAGTCCCTCAGAGTTGGCCCAGGCAGAAACTTGAGACCTTCCTAGCTAAGGCCAAGTTTTACCATTGGGAGGATCCCGTCCTTTATCATGAAGGAGGGGATAGTATCTGGAGGAGGTGCATTCCTCAAGAAGAGCAGCATAGCGTCCTCACATACTGCCACAAGCTTGAGGCAGGAGGACATCATTCTGGAAAAAGAACAGCACAAAAGGTGCTTCAATCCGGCCTATGGTGGCCTACTCTCTTCAAGGATTCTGATGAGTTCGTGAAGGGATGTACTGACTGTCAGAAAATGGGAACCTGCGGACAGAGAGACATGATGCCCATGCAACCCATTCACTTCTGTGAGGTTTTTGATGCATGGGGGATTGATTTCATGGGCCCATTTCCTAAGAGTCAGGGATTCGAGCATATTTTGCTCGCTGTGGATTATGTCAGTCGATGGGTTGAGGCCATTCCCGCCCGAGCCGCAGATGCGAAAACCGTGTGCAAATTCTTGAGGAAAAATATCATTTCACGGTTCGGGGTACCTAGAGTTTTGATTTCTGACGGGGGGTCTCATTTCATCAATGACAAGGTTAGGGCCCTTGCTGACGAGTTCGGCATTGACCATCGGGTTGCCACTCCGTATCACCCTCAGACTAATGGTCTTGCTGAAGTATCGAATCGAGAGATAAAGACTATCTTGCAGAAAGTTGTCCGCCCAGACCGAAAGGATTGGTCACAGCTTTTGGACTCGGTCTTGTGGGCCTATCGGACCTCTTTCAAAAATCCATTAGGGACATCTCCCTTTCGTCTCGTTTATGGCAAGCCGTGCCATTTTCCAGTAGAAATCAAGCACAAATCTTTTTGGGCAGTAACTGAGTTACTTCTGGATCCCGAGAGTATAGGAGACCAAAGAAGAGCAGAATTGGCAGCCCTGGAGGAATTGAGAGATACAGCCTTTTCCAACAGCCTACAGTACAAAGAAAAAGTGAAGACATGGCACGATTCGCATATCAGCCATAAACAGTTTGAACCAGATCAGAGAGTATGGTTGTTTGATTCCAGGCTGAAATTATTCCCAGGGAAATTGCAGAGCAAGTGGAAAGGTCCGTATGTGGTTAGGAAGGTACATGACAATGGCAGCATTGATATATCCGAACCGTCATCTTCGTCCACCTTCCGCGTCAATGGTCAACGCCTGAAGCTATATCGAGATCATGATCCGCCGACCATTGACGTTGCCCCCATTCTTCTGGTATGAGATGTGTCCTTTAACTCTCATCATCTACATCTTATACATGGTGATCAACTCCATCTGCCGCTGTACAGGTCCATCTGTTCATATCACTTTCATCTGTTGAGTCATCTTTTTCTTCTTTTCTTCTTTTCTTCTTTTCCTTTTCTACTTTCTGTATCTATCAAAAAGGTGCCACCCTTGTAGACAGTCTTCCATACTTAGGACGTACTTTGTCCTAAGTATAGGGGGGTGTGCACCCTGAGTTTCTATATTCTTTGATCCTCTCCATTGTCTCCTCTTCTTGTCTATACTTAGGGATATCTTACCCTAAGTATAGGGGGAGACAACCTGAGTACGATCTGTTCATTCCCACCCTTGACCCTCCCTGCTTTGTGTACAGTCTGCTATACTTAGGATTATTTGATCCTAAGTATAGGGGGGACGGTCAACTTCTCATTCATTGATTCATTCATTCTTTAGACTTGCCTATACTTAGTACGAGTTATGTCTTCTCTTTTCTCTCCGATCTATGAGGACATAGCTCAAGCTAAGTATAGGGGGGTCGTATATACTACGTATATACTTTAGCCATAACTCGTACTTTCGTAATAAATATAGCTAATAATTCTTTAAAATTCATTAAAAATCCTTAATAAAAAGATGTGGTTATTCCTCAAATTCTTTTTGTATTTACTGATTAATAAATCAAGTGAAAATATTGTGTTACATGTTTTCAACCTTTGTAAAAATGTGTGGTTTGTAAAACTTCTTTTCTTTGTGTGAAATAAAATGTTTGAAAAATGATTTGCAAATGGTTTGAAAAATGGTTGCAAAAATATTTGAAAAACCTATATATACTGTTTTGAAAGCCTTTGCAAAATGATTTTCAAATGTGTGTACATGTTTGTAAAGATGTTTGTAAAAACTATTTTGGACTATAGTTTTCAAAAAAAAAATTGTGTGAAAAGCTTGTGTCAAATAAGTTTGAGGAATACTAACATCACACCAAAATCCACTACCTATATATATGTATAAAATTGATCACTTACCCTTGTAAATTCTTAAAATCCACTTCTTGTATATATAAGAAGCACTCCCGTGTACATATTCTCACCTAGTTTTTAGCCAAAACTTTTTCTTTTCAAAAATCCCAAAAACATTTGCAAAACTAAAATCCAAAAACATTTCGAAAAATCTTTTTGAAAAATACAAAAAAATGCATCTGCATGCATCATCATTATCTTTTCAAAAATCCATAAAAAGTTCAAAATCTTTGAAAATTGCATCACAAAAATATTTTCTGCATAGCATTGCATGGCATGAGCATTTTTCGGATTGAGTTTGATAGTTGAACAAGTCTAAGTAAAATCTGGAGATTGGAGCTTGATTGGACCTTAAAATCTACCTAATAACAGGAACCTTATAGGAGCTGAGTTTGAGGTACTTCAGGTCTAGTTGACTTAATTCTTTGAGGATCACGGGACTTGGTTCAATGGATTCTTGACTGCCTAAGTAGAGTATTTCGGAGCACACGCATGACTCTTGTTGATAATGACCTAACTTGGACAACTACACCTTTCACATAGCTCTCCACGGATGAGGTGGTGAGGAGGCAGCTTCCTTTAGCTTGGGGTAGCATATGAGGGTAGTACTTCTAGGCGGAACCTCTCTTCTTCTTATAGTGAAGGAAGTGCACCTCAACTTGGTCTGGTAGTGATGAAGGCTAAAGACAGAAGCCGTGGGTTGCAATAAAGCTTCAAAAGAGGGATAGTCTACTGGCTCAAGAGGAAATTTCTTGTATATATGCTGCACCATGTAGATATGTTGTACAGAAGTCCTTGAAAAAAAAATGCAAAAATGCAAAAGAACTCCAAAAAAGTGGTGGGTCGGATTGAAAATTTAATAACCCCACCGGAGTGTGTATAGTCCAATAAAGCAAAAGCTTATGGTATCCATGTCACATCTCATGAAGCTTGCAGCGGGAGACTTAGCTACACTGGTTGAGCTCCCAAAAGTCTATACTTCTTCCCCCTCTTCTTGAGCCGGTTGCACTTGAACTTAGAAGGGAATACCCCGCTTCTCGAGGAAAGAGTTGCTAGACCAAGGCATTAGAGTTACCAGGTTGGGGAGGTTGTTTCTTTGTCACTTCTGAGGTGGGGAGCTACATATCACTTACACTGTACGAGTCAGATTCATAGTCATAAGAGTTTGCGTATGAGTTGAAGTATTTCTGACCTGGCTATTGAGGAGACTTGGACAGAGTTTTGGGATTCTCAAGGACTGTTGGATTTCAAACTTGGTTCTCATTAAGGTTCCTACCGCACTAAAATTCCAAAGGTCCGACTTAAGCTCCAAACTTTGATTTTGTGAAGACAAGTCTGATAATTAAACTTTATCCAATTTTCTTCTTTTTCTTTTCTTTCTTTTCTTTTTGCACTTATTGCATAAGTGTTTGCTAGGGACTAGCAAAGGTAAAGTATAGGGGGATGATGAATCCACATTTCATCATCTTTATTCTATCATTTTGGCACCAAAAACCCTAGCAAATGCCTGTAAATAGCATTAAAATCATCATCTTAGCATTCATGCATGTGCATCTAAACAGTGTGTAAATTACTGTAATTAAGGCCAAAATTATAGAATAAATAAAGAAAAGAAAAAGAATAAAATATTGTAAATATTTTATGACCCGAAACCCCGAGACCTAGGCATCTTGATGAATAGGTCGACAAGGAATAAAGTAGGGGGAGATAAGGTCAGAAATACAGATAATACACCTATACATTTTATTCATTCTTTATTCATTTTGGGACCTATTTTTGGTTCCACTTTTTATACATCAAATAAAGAAACTTTGTACATGAAAGTTGTAGATAATAAAATAAAGAAAAATACAAAATTGATTTCACAGAAAAATAATGTACAGATAAAAAGTTATGGTCTGAATAAAAATCCAGAATGCCAACTTCCCAGACCTGTATCTCACAAATAAAAACTCCAAATGCAGCCTACTCACCTTTAATTGTATATAGAATAAAATAATCTATCCAATGGTGGTGGTTTCGCATTTGGCGAAGCTACGGTTTGAAAGTTGACTTTTGGACCCTCATTGTATACTTGTATAGATTAAAATATTCAATTTATTCTTTATTCATTATTCTTGCATGTTTATATTTTTATAATTATGTATATATTACTTATAATATATATGTACATTAAAACCAGAATAAAAATGCAAAGAAATCACAAAATAAAAATACTTGTATAAAGGATACATAGGTATACTACCTATACATATACCTATACAAATAATACTTGTATTCTATTAAATATACAAAACATATCAGAAAAATAAAATAAAAATATATTTATGTACATAAAAGTACTTTATGTTTTTTTAAAATAATAAGCAAAAATAAATAAATTAAAAGACACAAAATAAAAATAAAATACTTAAATATATAGATATATACAATATAAAGGGCATAAATGCAAACTTATAAAAATACGTCTCATAAAAATAAATAAAAATCACAGAAAAATTCTTCATAAAATAATAAACATTTTTTATTTTATAACCTAAAATCAATAAATTCATTTACTATTTTATTTTGATTTTTCAAATAATTTCTACTATGAATTTCCTGATTGGTCCACGTGGACCAACCAGGCGCGGTCTAGAGTTGACCCCGGTCAACTCCCCCGACCAAAGCCTGCCACCTCTGACGCCCGCGATTTTGCCCCATTTTCAAGAAATTCTCGCGCTCAATCCGCTGGTCCTCACGCCTCGATTCCTTCTCGGAAGTTCATCCCCGATCTCCACTCTCCCACGCCATGTCTTCGGATCCAGCCATATCCTCATGATGCACGCGTGGAGCTCGCTTGAAGAAGACGCCATCGCCTCCTACTTAAACCACCCGCCGACTTCGAGCCCAAGTTTGAACCCTCCTTAGCCTTTAATCCTCCTCCCTGTGGCGCTCTTCGTGTAGCCGGAGGTGACAGCTCCGCATCCACACCTTCAGGCGAGTCGAGGGGGCTCTGTAGCGGCTCCACCACCTCCGCCGACCACCGGCGTCGAGGTTCTTCTTCCTCAGGTAGTCCACCTTCGAGGCGTCCCTTCTTTCCCTTCCTTTTTATGTCATTTAACTCCCCGTAGCGTCAGCATCAAAAACCCCAAAAAAAAATCTTAGCTTTTCGTCATTCGATCCATCTTCCATATCTCGTCGCCGGAGCGCACCTCCGGCTGTCGCGCATCCACCTTCCACCGATCACCTCCGACCGTCCCTTCGCCTCCGCAGGGTCCAGGCAGTTTGCCCTGGACCCTTTCACCTCTTTTTGCAGGTCAACGCGCAGTCAAAGTCACTGGGGGCCATTTTGCGAGGTTCGTCGGAGCTACCTGGAGCTTCGAGCTCCGCCGCCTCTGTGCCAGCACTCCAAAGCGCCTCCGACGTACCTGAGACCCCCAGCATCTTCCTCGACCTCCCAGGAGTCCACAGCTCAGTTTTGGAGCCCATTCACCGCCGGAGACGCGAGATCGAGCTCGGGGAAGTTCGCCTCGCCGGCGTTCTTCCCTGTTCTTCCACCTCGCTCTTCCACCGTTCGATTGAGCAACGACCCCAGTTCTGATCTCCGCCGTTGGATCGTGTCACGCCTCAACCGTCAGATCGTCCTCGAGCGATCTAATCTCAGCCGACCAGCGCCGAACCGTCATCGTGCGTTGTGCGCGCGCCACGTGGATAAGTGAGCGGCCCTCCACCGTTCGATCGCGCACGAGGAGATAAGGCGTGGGTATTTTGCACTTTCCCCTCGCCAAATTTTGTATTTCATTTCAGTCCATAAACTTTAAGCTGTAGTTTAAATATTTCTGTAATAATTGCAACTAGAACCCCGTAGTTTTCTTATTTGCACCTAGGTCCAATCCACGTCACCTCACGTGTCCGTGCGCGTGAGGGGGCTGGGTATTTTGCAGGGACCCCCCTGGGGTTTATTTATTTCGCTTAAGTCCATGAATGTTTGCTTTGAGTTGTAATATTTTGGAGAAACTGCATTGAACCCCTTGGAACTTTGTAATATTGCAAAAATACCCCTTCCAGGCGCGTGCGAGTCACGCACCCTGGTGGGTAAATTGCTCAGATACCCTTGCGGGTTTTGTTATTCATCTTTAATCCTTAAAATGCAAGTTTCAGTGTAACCTTTTGTGGAAAAATTGCGTGTATGCCCCTGGTGGTTTTAAATATTGCACATATACACCTGCCAGTACTGTTTGATGTTTGGATGTTTGCTCTAATTATTTGACCTATCATTTTAACTCCAAAATTTCTCAAATTTTGAACTTAAGCTCCTGTGCACCTGTGCTTTAACGCCATCTATTTAGTTTTTGATTTCATTCTATTTTCATATTTATTAAAAATCAAAAACTTGCTATTTGTGCACTGTCTATTTCAGAAAATACCAAAAAAATATTAAAACACCTCCAAAAATTCCAAAAAAAATTACCTAGTGTCTATTTTATCATCTTTTAGTGTCAGTACAAAAATCATTAAAAAGTTCAAAAGAAAAACACTAAAAATTTAAAAACACTCAAAAACTTCAAAAAAATATATAAAATAGTGGAAAACTCCAAAAATCAAAAACTCAGTTTCTGTTTGTTCCTCATTTTGTCCTTTTTATTTGAAAAATAGTGTGAAAATTTTGAGCTACTGGTTGCTATTTTTAAATCTCATTTTATTCACAGCCAGCCTTATTTGCACTGTTTTGCCTTATTTCAGTATTTAAAAATACCAAAAACACCTTGAAAATTTTCCAAAAATCACAAAACAGTAAAAAACCCTAAAAAGACTAAAAACAATTTGTTTCTGAATTTTTGGTAATTTTTACTTAGTTTTATAAATATTCTATCTTGTCTTTTATTCCATTGTCTTTAAATTCCAATATTGAAAAAGAAAAAGAAAAATATAAAATATAAAATTATAAAAATCAGAAAATTAAAAATCAAAATACAAAACAAAAAAAAAATTAAAACAAAAAAAAAATTAAAAATTAAAAACCCACAAAAATTGTAGTTGCTTGCTTGCTTAGTGTAGACACTTTACACACACACACACTTGTGCTTACATTTGCTTGAATTACCCTGCTTGCTCCCTGTGTTCGAACTCTCTGCATACTTGTCACTATACACCATTTGTGCAGAGTTAAAAATAAATTTTAACTCCACATTATTTCTAATTTATTGATCTTTAGTGTGGTTAATTGTTGATTAAATACAGGTTTCATTTGAGAGTCGCCACAGCGACGGTTGTCTCCGCCTTGTGTGAGACACCAATTTAGGCTCTTGTGAAATCTGTGTTTATCAGTAGCATATGAGGGTAGTACATCTAGGCGGAACCTCTCGTCCTCCTCTTGGGATGGAAGTACGTCTCAACCTGGTTTGACGATGTTGAGGTCTAAAGACAGGATGCTATGGGGTTGCAATAATGCTTCAAAAGAGGGATAGTCTACTGGCTCAAGAGGAAAAACTCCTTATGCACATGCTGCACCTTGTATATATTTTCAAAAAAAAAAGGAAAAAGGAAAAAAATGTAGAATCTCCAAAAGTGGATAGGCCTGATTGAAAAGTAAAATGCCTGCCAGAGTGTATATACAAGTGATAAAAAAGAATAAGAGCTTCAAAGTCAAAAGTTTGTGAGCTTGCAACGGATGACTTGCCTACACTGGTCTTGCATCCAAAGATAGGTAGCTACACTGGTTACCGTCATTCTTTTCTCCATCTCCTCTTCTTGAGCTGGTTGTACTTGAAATTAGAAGGGAATATCCCTGCTCCTCGAGGAAAGAGTTGCTAGATCGGTGGATTAGAGTTACCTTGTTGAGAGAGGTTGTTTCTTTGCTACTTCTGAGATGAGGAGATATATTTCACTTACACAGTACAAGTAAGAATTCATAGTCATAAGAATCTGTGTATGTAGACTTGTTCTGATCTGACTATTGAGGAGTCATGAATAGGAGTCTTGTGGAACTTAGAGGCTGTTAGGTTTTAAATCCATTTTTCATTAAGATTCCGACACATTAATAATCCAAAAGTCCAACAGAGCTCCATACTATATTTTTATGAAGATAAGTTTAAAAGTCAATATTGTTCTAACTTCTTTCCTTTTTCTTTTCTTTATTTTTTTCACTCATTTTCCAAATAAGTGTTTGCTAAGGGACTAATAAAGGTAAAGTATAGGGGAATGATGAATCCATGATTCATCGCCTTTGTTCTTTTATTTTAGCTTCATTTCTGTAGTCAAACACCTGTAAATACCCACTAATTCCATAAAATTGCCATTTTGCATGCATTGATTAAATATGGATTTTTAACACTTTTTGTACTTAAATAAAAGAATAAAGAAGAAAAGAAAAAGAAAAATAAAGGATGCATTTATGTAATAAATGCAGACTGACCCGAACCGCGAGAGAAGGTCAAGACTTGACCAGATCGACCACGAAGAAAGTAGGGGGAGATAGGGTCTTTAATTCAAAGATCCAAAATATTTTGTAAATTTTCCCTATATATTTGTATAAAACGTATGTTATTTTATTTGTAGATAAATTTACCTCAAATTAATTATTTTTGTAAATAAAACTTAAAATAAAAATATGTTGTAAATAATAAAAATAATTGCAAAGCAAAATAATGTAAATATTGCAAATAATCACCCTCAGAAAAGCCACAAACTGATCATTGAAATACCAATTCCAACTCCATACGAACTCAAATTGAACCAAACTCACTTCCATTATACTATAACTTAAATTATCTTTCAAATGGCTTGATTTCATAATTTTTAGAGTTACAGTTAAAAAGTCAGTTTTCTGGGATGTTTTATGCAGTTTCACCATTATTTATTGTATATATTTATTCATATTTATTTTTATATACACAATGTACATAATTTTAAATTTTATCATCATCATTAAAAATAAAAAATACTAATTAAAAAATTAAAAAAATGATGATTTAAAAAATATTTCCTTACTTGTATATGTGTATATTGTATTATATATACATAATATTTGTGTACAACTAATTTACTTATATAAAAATCATCAAATAAATTAAATATATAATATTAATTAATTAATTGAATTTCATTACGAAATTTGTATTTAAATATTTGATTTATTTGATTTATTTGATTTAAAAAACTACCTTATATATAAGATATTATTCCATACCTTTAATTGTCACCATTAAGGTGGCTAATTACTTTTTGTAAATTATTTAATCTATTTATTTTAATTAATTCCGAAATTCATTTTTAATTAATTAATTAATTCATTTATTTAATTATTTTATTAATTCACCACTAAACACATTCCTCTTTTGTACATTCTTTCCTTTTTGAATTTTCTTCTCCTTTTAATGGACTCCTCCTCCCTCATTCATGCTTGATCAATCTTTGGTAGAGAGGAGCCCGATCTCCGAGAGCGATCTTGTTGAGAAGGGTGCCCAGTCTCCGAGCCATCCGGTGACAGCGTGCCGACCCTCGTCGAGGCCATCACGACGTATCCGGTCCCGAGGTGAGTTCCAATTTCTATTTCCCACCATTTTTCTTAGATAGATCGTGGTTTAAAATTTTTCTTCGATTTGATTAATCTTTAGATATTAAAAATCACAAAAAAAGTTCCATCACACTTTGATCAGCATCCGATACCGAAATTTTCATCTCATCTCGCGATCTCTCCATTTTCACGTTCTACTTCACGCAACCACGCACATCTGACCACACGCGGTGGTCGGATCCTCGGATCTATCTTGCATCTCGTCAAGATCCACAATCGTTCATACACTCTAATTTGTTTATAAATAAAAAAAAATAAAAAGTACATATCTTTGTTTTCATCTCTAACATTTGTTTTACAGCTTCATCTAATATATATAATAATAATAAAAGTTTTACCTCCTGCTTATAGTTTTTGTGAAAAATATAAAAAAAAAACTTTTATTTCTGTTGTTCACAATACAAAAAAAATAAAAAAATACAGCAGGTCACGGCCGCTCGCCTTCTAACGTGCCCCCGCCCCCCAGCGGCGCGGCTGCGCGCCTCCATCCTTCGCGTGGTCCCTACCGCCTGACGTCACCAACGTGCCACCGTGTGTCACCCGACCGTCATCGACCTCCATGCCGTGTCGCATCGACGCCCATCGTCCTTCGTGCCACAACCACGCTACCTACACACCCGCGCCTCCCTACTGGGCCCCTTCATCGCGTGTTGTATGCGCCTCTTCCATCTCACTGCCGCCCCGCTCCTGGAGTAGAGTGCTTGTCTCCACACGCTCGTCGACGACATGAATCCAACGGCGCTGCACAGGATCCGTCTCCCATATCTCATTTGGTGGCAACCAGCAACCCACCCCCCGCGACATCTCCGCCTCTGTGTGGAGGCGCCGCTCGCTCCCAGACATTGTCCATGGAACTGCCGGTCCAACAGCGACTGCCCTCCGCCCTCGTCGTCGCGCAAGGTAGCCCCGCACGCCTTCTCCAGATCTCGCTTGGTGGCGGCCAGCAACCCTCCTCCCCATCTTGTTGACGAAATCAGAGAGCAGAGAAACCCTAGTTGGGGTTTTTAAAATAAAAATCTTTTAGAAAATATCACTTATGCCCCTGAAGGTTTTCAGAATTGGAAAATAGTTACTGTACTCCAGAGCCAATCACGTGCTCGACACATGACTATTTGGGTGAATTTCATTTTTTCTATTCAATCTTTTATGTTTTTATATTCAGTGCAAAACTTTAACTATTTGCGTTTAAGTTCTCGTGCTTCCGGAACTTTAATTGCATGCTCTTTTCATAAAAAATAATAGCTATTTATGCTCTAAAAATTTTCAAAAAAATTGTGTATTCTCCTGCTATGTGCCTAAACATTGGATAAAAATTTCATCAAATTTTATGGTTGTTTGATATTTTTAAAAATTCAAAAACTGTATCTTTTTGTCTGCCTGAAACTAGAAAAATCATAAAAATTTGAAAATTTATCTAAAAATTCTAAAAAAATGATTGTAGGTTTACTTTGTTGTTTTTAATTTCTATCCAATTTTTGTGCATAGATCATTGATAAAACGTTAAAAATTGCAAAGAACGAAAAATTTTAAAAGAATTGTAGAAAATTCTAGAAAAATCCAAAAATTATGATTCCTTTCTATATATTTCATTGCACTTTGGAATAAAAATAATTTTCAGGAGTATTGGGCATTTAATGTATTTTTAAGTTGTAAAATACTCTTGGTTGTGCACTGTTTTCTCTATTTTCCATTGTTTGATTTTTATAAAATCGCAAAAATTTCAGAAAATTTTGAAAAAAAATACCAAAATATTTTAAAACATAAAAAACACAAAAAAATTCTCTGTAATTTTCTAAGTATTTTTTATTATTCTGAAAAATTCAAAAATAGTGTGGTGTGTGTGTCTTATCAGTTGTGCTTTATTTGAAAATAAAAAACTAAAAAAATAAAAAACCACTAAAAATTTATCTTGGAAATTTAACTACATAAATTTTCAATCGTGCTCCTCGTGTTCGACCCTGGTCGCTATACCAGGTAAATAGAATAGCGAAACCGCTTACTTTTCATTGTCTGATATTTCTCTTAAATGGTTAAAAACACATATTTTTCCGTTGACCGATTCGATTGGTTGAGAACAACTACCATTAAATAATTAATCCATCTTAACCGGTCGAATTTTGTGTCATCAGGAAGCAAACGAAAGAGGATTGAGTTTCGTTCGTGCCACAATCCCAAACGACAAACGAACAAAAAAATTATTTGATATTATTAATATATTGTATTATATAATATATAATATTAATATAATAACGTCAAGTATGGGTTGTGATTCTTAAGTGTGCCCGAACCCAAATACGTGCTCAGCTCAACAACATGTAGGTGCACCTTAAATTTCTTACATTAGATTAACTTAAGTAATGCATAAAAATATATTAAACATTCTATTTGAATATTCGAATCCAGAGATTCAAACCTTGATCATATCTATTCGAAATTTTTTTACAACGCATATACATATTCGATTTGTATTCGATTAATATTAGATATATCTGTATCCATTTTTATATTACACTGGATAAGGGCAACCGTGTAATCTGAGCAGCGTAGTCCAGTATAAGATGGAAAAAAAACCGGTCAATGCGCCAAAAGTCATCAATACTTCAGCTTTCTTCTCCTGCATCACAAGTTGGTCCTCCATCAGATTAGGTTGTGATAAGAACCGGTCGTGTGCCAAAAGTCATCAGATTGGGTTGTGATTGTTAAAAGCGCGACCTGCATATCATGTGGAGACGACAATCCACTGCTGCCGTTGGGTTCTGAAGCAACTTCCCTTTGTTAGTGATACGTGTCTGCACTCTGTTTCCTTACCATCTTTCACTGTCGTCATTAAGTCGATTCCCTGCATGTCACGTTACCCACATACTGTGTGTTATAGAGTCAAGTCAAAAGACGAGGCAGTGCAGAACTCATATTCCATTCGAACGTGAAGAACGCTCCTTAGTCCTCAGGAACTCAAGTATTAAATGAGCATAACGAGGCAAGGAAAACAAACATATTGTCAAGAATCAGAGATCGAAATATGGATTCACAATCGAAACTAGCCTTCCTCCTCGTCCAACTCCTCCTCTGCTTCCAATCACGTGCAGCGGCAAGAAACAGCTCTCTCTTTAAGGGGCAGTCCATCAAAGACGGCGACACAATCATCTCACCCAACTCGATGTTCGAGCTGGGCTTCTTCACACCCAACATGTCATCTCCCAACAGGTACCTGGGGATACGGTACTACTCCATCCCCGATCACCCCATCGTCTGGATAGCCAACAGAGACTTCCCCGCACCCGACTCCTCCGCCAGTTTCACCCTCAGAGATGACGCCTCACTGGCAGTCCTTCTCGGCCAATATCGTGTCCTGTGGTCATCATCGAGCACTACTACTTCTTCCACTCGGACCAACATCACAGCTCAGCTCCAAGATGACGGCAACCTCGTCGTCCGTAGCGACTCCACCATCATCTGGCAGTCCTTCGAACACGCCGGTGACACCTACCTTCCAGGCATGCGAGCCGGGCTGGACCTGAAGACCAACATCAACACGGTGTGCGTGTCATGGAAGACCCAGTGGGACCCCTCCCCTGGGCGATTCTCGATGGGACTCGACCCTAGGAAGATCCCGCAACTTGTGATTTGGGATGGGGTCACCCGGCGGTGGAGGTCAGGTCCTTGGGATGGCCAGAATTTCGCGGGGTCGCTTAACAACGGGAGGGCTCAGTACCTCTACGGTTTGAAGCTCAGCAACGTGGGAGAAGAGCAGAGGATGTACTTCTACTATACGCCATATGAGAATGAGATCCTGAGGTTCGTGACCATGCCGTCGGGGATTCTGGTGAGATGGGTGTGGAACGAGGGAGAGAAGAAATGGATGAACGTTACCACCAATCCTTCCTACGAGTGCGAGATGTATAACCGCTGTGGAGACTATGGGGTCTGTGAACAGAAAGAGGGAGGACCGGTGTGCAGCTGTTTGGAGGGGTTCGAGAAGGATCCATCCATGTCGGGTGGGGGGTGCAGGAGGAGGACTAAGTTGGGATGCGTTAGCAGCAACGCGACGGTGGGAGAGGGTGGAGGGGACGGGTTCTTGATAGTGGAGGGGCTGAAGCTGCCGGACGGGTACGGGTGGATCGCGAATTTGGACGAGGGTGGATGCGGGGCGAGGTGTTTGAGCAACTGCTCGTGCCAGGCTTACGCCTACGTGAGCGGGATAGGGTGCATGGCTTGGGACGTGTCGATGGCTCTGGTGGACATCCAGCACTTCTCCTCCGGTGGGCACGACCTGCATCTCAAGGTCGCAGCTTCTGAATTGGGTAACATTTCCTTTTCTTCTCCACGGAAGAATCCAAGCTGTTCAGGAGGCAACTTACTTTCAGTATTTAACAGTAGAATGAACAGAATTTATACATCAGAACTGCACCTTCAAGAGACATCTTAATCACAGCATTTATGATTATAATATTATACGTACCCAATATTGTTTTATTATATTACCTTGGAGTTTTCCTCAAATTTTTTAGATGGGAAAATTAGGGTTCGTTCTGTGGGGGAATAAGGAGGAATAAAAATGAGGAATAAGGTGGAACAAGACACTATATCTATTCGGCTGGAAGGAAATGAATAAGGGAGAATAAGGAGGAATAAGGGTAGTTAGGTGTAATTCTCTCTTCGGTTGGTACATAATGGATAAAGAATAAGATTTGCAAGTTAGTGGATAAAGAAGATTACGGGAAGAGGGGAAGGGGAATAAGGGAGTAGATAAAGGGGGAATAAGGGAAGAGGGGAACAAGGGAATGAAATGAGGGAGTAGATAAGGGAGAATAAGGTACGTTCGGTTCGAGAATAAGCAAGAATAATGGCGAGGAATAAGATGTAATAGGGTACTATTCCTATTCGGCTGAGGATAACAATAAGATTAAATAAAGGTAGATGTTGGAGTATACATTGTATGCGTCATGAGTTGTAGCAGGGTAAATGGATCCTAGATAAGATCCATTTACTCCACCCAGTTGTTTAGTCTCACGTTGTCCAGTGGTGGGACTTGGAGGCTCTGGAGAAGCTATATAAGGAGCCCCGGACATCCTGTATCCATTTGAGAAAAAGGAATACAATATCCGCCCCTTTGAGGGCTTCTCCCGTGCAAGGTTCGAAAAAACGAAAGGCGGAACGATGCGTTTTTCCTGGAAGCGAGACGAGGCGTAGTCTCGAGGCCGTCGAGGCGTAAGCCTCAATTTGTATAGAAAAATAATTATAAAATATATAATAAATATATTTATTGGTGAAATAATATAATCTGACAAATATATAGTATATAACAATGTAATATATGATGATATTACGAAGATAAGAAAATGAAAAAAGAATATGTCAATGGCATAAACCTTTCTACTGAATTTCTACCCAATTAAAAGAAAATAATTGGCGTAACTATCGCTAAAATTTTTATCTAAAGGGGATTGACTATAGTTGTCATTATAGATATCCAAGTTGTTGATATGAATCATATGATTTGAATCCTAACTATATGTTCTACCGCACTCAGATGAAGAACGGTCTGATGTCCTTCCTGTGCCACCATACCCTACCAGTACGGGGGGCTCGCTGAAATAGTTTGGCATGTTAATGGTAAATATGAATATGAAAGAGGTCAAATTTAAGCATATAAATATGAAAGCGGTCAAATTTAAGCATTCATCTTGCATAAATATATACTCAACAACAAGACCTTTATAAACATATGAAGATACGAATAGGAATAATTTTTTCCTTTAAAAAAATACTTGAAAAAGCCCCTCACGTCTCACCTAGCGCCTCGCCCCGCCTCAACGCCTCGCCTCGCCTCGACCGCCTCAGGCATCTGAGGCGCACGCCTCAGCCAGGGGGTCTGATGCGGTCGCCTCAGGGCGTTTTCTCAACGCCCCATTTCGCCTCGAGCGCCTTTGCGCCTCGAGGTGCGTTTTTTTAAACCATGCTCCCGTGGTTTCATCCCGCTCCTCACGAAGTAGGGTTCCACGTTGAATCCCGCTGTTCTTCTTTGATGTTTATTCTTTTTTCTATGATTCCGCTTCCTATTTCTTAACATGGTATTAGAGCGGGTTCGATTCTCGAGGAGTTTATGATATTTTATTTTTGTTCGAGATTCAAATCTACGGTTTCCATGGAAACCCTATTTTTGTTGTTGAAGACTATTTTGAAGATTTGTCGGATAATCAATTCTCAGTTATTGCCGGAGATTCATTCTTGAAGATTTTTTTTGCGATTGTTCGAGATATGCGTACATCAGTCCAAGATTCTATTGCTCGAGTTCCGGACCACAAGCATGCCTTCCAGGCATAGCTCCACATCTCTCATGTCAGATCTCGGTGCGCACAGCGGCCATCCCAATCTTCTCCAGGCGGCGATCCCGCATAACCCCAGCCAATGCACACACTCCTCACGCGAACGCACCTCTTAAGAGAAGAAAAGGAGAAGGCAGAATCAGAGCGGCACCCCATACTCGATCAGAGCGGCCGCTCCAGGCGATCTTCACCATCTCGCTGCTTCCGCATCTTCTCAGGAGGCGCGTTACCTCCCTCGCGACCTCACGAGCCCCAGGCGGCGACCCTCCCATGCCGCATCTCCTGACCAAAGTCCAGTCGGCTCGTCTAGCCTCCTCTTCCGATTTCCAGTGCAGGCGGCATCCTCAGCTGCGGGCGCTAAATTGAGGGCTCCTCCTCCATCTTTACGTACGAGGCGGCTGCAACAACAAGGAAAAGACTCTCCTCATGCGGCGGGGGTTCCCTCGTGCATTGGTGGCAGCACATCTTCATCGGCAAACGCAGCAGGACCTCCGCCCGTACGTGCACGGCGCTTAACCCTTCAAATCCTCTCTTTTTCCGGCAAAAAAATCCCCCATGTGTTGCGCGCATCCCAGGCAAGCAGACGTTGCGTGCTGCAGTCGGCGGTGCTCATCTTCTCTAGCGCACCTCGTGTGCGCGAAACTCAAGGCAGCGGCGGCGTTATTTCCTTCATTCCCATCGATAGGTGGGAACCCTAAGGCTACATCCATTTAAAAAAATATTACTAAAAGGGAGGCACTCAAAGGGACCCCTAAAGGGTTGTGCATTAAAAAAAGAGGTTTTATGCTCAAATGGGCCGACAGTTAAAAAAAATTGAGGAGGAGACGTGAGTTAAAAAAAAATGAAGTGAAGTTATTTGAGCCCAGAGTTGGGCTGGAAAAAAAATTGAAAAAAATAGAGAGGAAGAGATGCAGCATTTCTTTGGACCCTACTTGGGTCGAAATAAAAAAAAGAGGACGCGTACAAGAAAAACCCATACGCAAATTTAAAAAATGCAAAGCTGTATAAAAAAATAGACACGGCTAATTGTTATCCATATTTTGTAAAGCCGATTTTTTTAAACGGCTTATTGGTATTTTATGTACCCCTATTTATCTTGTCTTCTCCCAACTTTGTCGATGTCTTCATTCCGACTAGTATGGGAGAAAGGGGGAGTATAAGTGTAGAGTCACAGGTCCGAGTCAGATCCAGATTTTCCAAACTCCAGATTACAGACCAAGTCAGATTTCTAGACTCTACAGTTCAGATTCAGATTTTTCATGCGCAATTCCAGACTCGAAGTTCAGATTCCGAGTCCCAGTTTGATGCGCAGATTCAGACTCGACAGATTGGTCAGAGTCCAAGTTCGAGGCACTCCATGTTGAGGCCCATTTTCGAGTTCTCCAGAGAGACTCATTTTGAGACACGCACAAGTTTGCGGTCATTTTCAGATGAGCACATGTTTGCCATCATTTGTTCGTGGTCCCCATCTTTTTTTATTGTTTTCAGTCAGAGTTTTCATGTGAGCCATAGGAACTCCAGAGTAGAGGACCATTCCCTATGCCATGTCGGCAAGGGTTTTCATGTGGATCATAGGTACACCAGAGTAGTGCACCATTCTCTGAGCCAGATGGGAGAGACCCAGTTCTCCGATGAGGAGACTATTTTCAGACTCCATTCTCCAGCGACCGTGGATTCCGACGAGGATTGTACAGTCACGGCTCTTATTCAGTTTGGCCCTTTTTCAAAGATGGAGCAGTTGTCCACATTATTGTGGCGGGCCAGAGTACTCTGACGAGGAGACTCATTCCAGTTGTAGTGACTCTGACAGGCGCAATTCAGAGCACATGCTCTCCGTCAAGGAGATTCATCAGACTCACACTCCAGCCCGTTCGTCCTCCTCACCTACACAACATAAGAAGCAACGTCCTCGACTGCAGCAATGTGCACGTTGGGTTGATATTGTCCGTAGTGTCCTGTAGCGTTGAGTTGAGTTTCTTTCTGTTTGTCCAAGCTGAGCATTGCATGCTCCAGCTTGAGGGGGAGTGTTGGAGTATTCATTGTATGCGTCATGAGTTGTAGCAGGGTAAATGGATCCTGGAGAAGATCCATTTACCCCATCCATTTGTTTTGTCCCACAATTGTCCAATGGTGGGACTTGGAGGCTCTGGAGAGGCTATATAAGGAGTCTCATACCTCCTGTATCCATTGAGAAAAAGGAATACAATATCTGCCCCTTTTAGGGCTTCTCCCGTGGTTTCATCCCGCTCCTCACGGAGTAGGGTTCCACGTTAAATCCCGTTGTTCTTCTTTGATGTTTATTCTTTTTTCTATGATTCCGCTTTCGCTTCCTATTTCTTAACGGTAGATAATGTGGAATAAGGATAGGAATAAGGTGGAATTTTGATAGAGAGAGCGAGAGATGCACAAGGGGGGAATATCCATATGAGGAAGGAGAGAGGAGGGAAAGGGAATAATGTCCTTATTCTTGAGACTACACCTTAAACGAACACCTTCTTAGAGTTTTTTTTACTTGGCTTTGTTTGCCTTTCCCTCTCGAGTGAATCTACCTTCCTCTACTACCCTTTTCCTTGCTCTTCAAGGCACTATAAACTAAAGTGTGACCAGTATTTAATGCGAACGATTTGTGTAAGAACTCATGCATTTTCTCAGTTGCCGACAATCAAGTCAAATTCCTCTGGCTTTGAAATGTTTATTGTGATGGATGCCTAGTGATTCCAAACATTGTTCCTTAGTGCTTTACACATCCTGCGCGCACCCATCCAAACTATATCCATTGTTTATGCAGCAAAACAATGTTCCATGAACTAGTGCTTCATTCCTTGATATCTCATAGGCATTTTAGTTCAGAGCAGAGCAGATCCTTTGCTGTATGTTTAACTACAACAGTGGCCGTTATGCTCTTTTTTTTGTAAAATTGATTTCAAAAATCTAACCGCATGGATGGATTCAATGATTATCGTTCTACATAGTTATCAAATTCACCTAAATATGACATTTCTAGCTATTCTGTCATAATAGCCAAATATTTGGTTCTTTTTTAAATAGGTTTTAAATTCCTCAAATGTTGACTTTTCTTTTGACCATTTAAAGTAAATAACCAGAAATATTAGAATTAGGCAAAATTTGATAGGTACGTAGAACAATAATGATAGAATAAATCTATATGGTTGCATTTTTGAAGTCAATTATGCAAGAAAACAAATAGGGGCTCATTTCTAATGATAGAATAAATCTATATGGTTGGATTTTTGAAATCAATTATGTCAAAAAACAAATAGGGAACAACAGTTGCTGTTCTAGGTAAACCTACAACAGAGGCTTTTGCTCCTGTTTTAGTTCACTTCCTCCTTTGTAATGATAGAATAAATCTATATGGTTGGAGTTTTGAAATCAATTATGCAAAAAACAAATAGGGAACAACGGTTGTTGTTCTAGGTAAACCTACAACAGAGGATTTGCTCCTGTTTTAGTTCACTTCCTCCTTTGTAATGATAGAATAAATCTATATGGTTGGATTTTTAAAATCAATTATGCAAAAAAAAAAACAAATAGGGAACAACAGTTGTTGTTCAAGGAAAACCTACAGCAGAGGATTCGCTAATCCTCTCCTGTTTTAGCTCACTTCCTCCTTTGTGCGATAAGGCTTTTTTTTATTGGTAGTAATTTATAAAGTTTTGGGGCCTTGTAGAGGCCTTTCATGTTCATGGTACACATTAAAGATATGAGCATGCTGTTTTGTCGTGCTGTTCGAGACTTCCATGTCTACATCAAGGTCTATCAACCATGGCGATCAATAACTTTGTGGAGGATCTTGTTTTGACCTTTTAGAAGGAGTTCTGTGAATGTTCATGTTGTTTCTTGGCATCCATATTACACCTTTTCTATAAGGAAGAACGAATAGGATGCTCCCAAATGCAGTGGTTCATTATAACGCTCGATTTTTCATGACTTTTGGAAAATGGCACCTGTTACATCACGTCCTCTCTTTGACATTGCGCCTTGCTTTGTTACCTTTTGTTAGTTGTCGATGAAGTGTTCTATCCTTAGCTTTAATACCATCTGTTAGGGACGAATGAACCATATGCTCCTGATCTCATTGGTCTACTGTAACAGTTGATTTTTCATGAATTCTGCAGAACCTATTACATCATGTTCTCTCATCGACATTGAACATCTGTCTAATACCAATTGTTGTTATAAAAAAATGGTGTGTTCTTATCTATGATCTAGTTGTTGGGAAAGAATGAATTGGATGCTACCTCACAATGATTCACCTATAGTTATTGATTTTTCATGAGTTATGACTTCTGAATGCACAACTATTATGTCACATCCACTTATTGACATCGGACCTCTCTCTAGTACCACTAGATGTTGTAAATCTGGACAGTGCAATCAACCGCAACAAGAGATAGAGAGAACAATTTATAGTGGGGGAATAGAGAGAGTTGCACCCATTCTTCTTCATAGTGTTTTTCTGTTCTGGGGGTCATGAGAAATGATTGACCACAATCATTATCATGTATCTTTCTTCTTCACGTACTTATGTATTGGTGGCTGATTGTGCATTCAAATTTTACCCTGTCATTTTGTACCTTTGATGGATTCAATAGGGGTGTGTCGTGGTATGAAACAAATGCGGATAGACAATTAACGATCGCCACATAAGCATATAAAGAAGAAGATACAAGGTATAATGGTGGAGGTTCACCTCTACCAACCACGGGAGAAGAAAGCTAAGAAGAAGAACATGTACACCTCTCTCCATGCTCTTGCTCTCTTTCTTTCCTCTCTTCCTCACATTGCCTTCTCTAGTGATGGCAGTGATCCTACCCCATCTATATAAAGACCAAATACAAGTCATATTCCCACATGAACTTTATATAGAATACATCTTAAATGTTATTTGGATTAGGAGTCTTATCTCTTTGGGATTCCCTATCCTTATAGCTCCCAACTCTAATAAACCCACTCTCGAGTTGAATTCCATCACGGTCTTAATGTTGTCTTGACTCTATACTGTTCCATCCTCATCAAGGCCTCAAATGTCGGATTTCGGTTTCGTTTCGGTAAGCTCAGAAAAGGAGTTTCGGTAAAATGGCCGGAAATTGGGAAAATGACTTGAAAACTCATTTTTTCAAAATTTAAGATTTGTAATGTTGTTTAATCAATAAAAGAGACATAAATACAAGTTTTTTTTGCTTATAATAAGATGTTATAATGTTCAGTACCTTAAAATAATGATTTCGGTCATCATATCAATGACCGTCCAGAGTGAAATTTCATATTTCAGTACACGGTTAAATTTTGGCATTCAATTTTTCTATCAATTCTCAAAAGAATAATAATACTTTTATTTAAAAATAAAACAAGACACACACACAAACACGAATATTTTAACATGTATGCCAAAATAAATGCATAGTAGAGTTTGTGATCGTAAAATGTATGTTATACGAGACTTGGAATTTGGAAACTTGGCTCTCGACTTAAGTTAGGTTGTGAATTGTGACTTGTGAAGTTGTGAGATGGAATGAGAACATATACATTATATTTATTGGGTTTAAATAGGATCCTTAATGGCCTTATTTATTACAATGGTGGTTGGAATAGTGGCTTATATTGCAATGGTGGTTGAAATAGTGACCTATAAATTTCATTTAGTGACTAAATAGTACCTATGAATATCAATAAGTGGCCTAGGCATGACATATGGTGACCTAGAACAATTTCAGTCGAAATGGACCGAAATGGACCGAAATGAACCGAAATTCCACCGAAATCCGAGAAATCTGTGAACAATTTCCACCGAAATGGACCGAAATGGACCGAAATGACCGAAATTCGGCCGAAATTTCGGCCGAAATCCTGGAAATAGATATTATACGTGGTTTCGATGTCGGTATCGCCACGAAACCGAATTTCGACCGAATTTCGGTCGAAATTCGCCGAAATTTAAGGCCATGATCCTCATCATCTGTAAGTCTCTTTATCATTAAGTCACCATTTATAGGTGTTGCACTAGTTGCTAGGTGATCTCTATGTGCCACCTCTCTGGCATGTAGACACAACTGATTAGTATGCCATCCAATATAAAATCATGGAAGGCCGTATCGATATCGATATCGTTTCGGTCCGCCCAGAAATGGATATATCGGGATATATCGGTGGAAATGCTGAAAATAGCTTAAAAAAGCCATTTTTTGGCATTTTTTCAGAAATTAAGGTCATCCAAGATATTAAAACAACAAATAACGTACAAATACATACTTATATCACACATATCAATCCAGTTATACACCATATATCGCACATATCGGTCATCTCGATGTTAATGTTGATTCTTGACTTATAAATATTGGAAATGGATTCCATTCAGGTTCTTATAAGTTTATAACATGAAATACTACAAATATAAACTTCATAACACACATAGATAATTTATGAGGATTATGATTCTTAAACTGCACATATCGGTCATATCGATTGGAATATATAACGAGACAATCATTGTTTGGCATAAAGATTTATCTATATACATGCTACAACAATAAATGAAAAATATCCAAATCAATTTAACATTGTAGAGGAGATAACCTAAAATCAAGAATTCTGCGGTGGATCTAAATCGCCCCCCCGCCCTGTTGTCTCTCATAGCGGATTGTGGACTCAATGAACTCGTAATAGTTTTTCCATGTCATGTACGAGTACATGGCCTTATAATCCATGATATACTGCCTGTATTGATGGTCATCAATCCCTATGAGTATCTCGAGTCAAGGATAAGCATTGTTAGATCCGGTGTCATGAGGTGCACGTCGAGGCTGCGAAGTACTAGCTTGAGATCCTCGAGATGACGACGATGGAGTAGGAGAAGATCTCTACGGAGGAGGAGGACCTGGAGGAGGAGCGTAGTACTCAGGGAAGAAACCGAAACTGTCACCACCAAAGAAGCTGCCCTGGCTCTGCTCGGGTTGGCTACCTTGGTAGTTTTCACCGCTGTAGCTGTTATCTCCTTCGTACCCACTGTTGCTACCATATCCATAAGATGGAGAAGTATACGCCTGAGAAGGAGGAGGAGGTCCATGTGGAGGAGCAGGAAAATATTCAGGGAAGACGTCAAATGATCTTTCATCTTGTGAGGTTTCATTTCCACCTATGGGACTGGGTGTTCCTCAAAGGTATGGGCTGTCAATGTCCATGCAACTCAACGAACCTACAGATGATATCAAATCGTCCATGTAGCTATCTGTAGGATGATGGCCACGTCGTCCATATGCATCATAATCCATAGGTCCTGGGCTCGGACTTGGGACAAACTGCCCATGTATGTTTCCACGTCGTTCCATGTATTCTCGCCCTGACTCGAATCTTGTATCATCATGTGGTCCACGACCACCCCCTGCAGACCCTGACCCCTCTAAATATGTCTTCCCATCACTTGATTCAACACGACCACCATGAACATCATCATCATGATCATCATCGCTCCTACTGTCATCTTTTGATTTCGATTTGGATTTCGATCCAGTAGAGAGAATGTCATCCATAATCGCATCAAGCTCCACCCCTCCAAGAGGGTCCGCGATTCTCCCAGATCTGGCCATGTAGTCACCAACATCTACTCCCATTTGTTGGCTTATATTCTGATTTAGCATGCCTCTTGGTTGATCGAGCAATGGAGCACCGTTGGAAGCCAACCACCTCTGCATAACATCTTCATCTGCATCTTCGTCGTGCATCTTGAAAATATATGCAAGATCGATGGGGTTTGTATAGTCCACTTTGTCATGCCCCTCTCTTGCATGTTTCATCTTCAACCTCATGTTGTAGTGCACAAAAACAAGATCGTGGAGCCGTTGTTCTCCAACTTGTTCCGTCTCTTCGAATAGATCAAGTTGAATGTGTTTCAATTTCTCTCACAACCACCGACATATGCTGTTTGGGACAATACTTTCACTGCCACTTTCCATAGATTGGGAGCTTCCATACCATACAGTAAGCACCATTCGGCTGCGGAAAATCCAAAAGAGATAAATCAATAATAGTCAAATTGTTACACGTCACAATCAGTAGACTTAGTCCTTACCAGGAAGAGTACTGCCACGACCATTAATCATGATTACTCTACCGAAAGAACCCACAACATCCCTAAAGTATTTAATCTGCACATTAATCAAAACTTTAAGTCATAACATGGTTTATGCCTTAAAAGAATTTTAAACTCACTGTAGGCGACTATAGATTGTACATTATACAATTAATATTACCTCATTCATGTACAGGGTTTGTGCCTTCTCGTCCTTAACGAGCTTCTCCACCACAAGTTGTACAACTGCTAGAAGGTCAACATTTGTACCAAGACTGTTCTTGCATTGGTACTTCGGATTCAAGTATTACGCTGGAGACGAACAATTCTCAAATTTTAATCCTTATAAAATACCTACTAAAATGGATTAAAAATATTTATTACATAATAATACATACCGGCCTTATGAAGAGGATGTGAGAGCATCTTGGATCATCGTTTGTCTATGATATCCAACCATGCTTTAAATCCTCTCCTAACTGCTTCTTTAACCTTCTCCCTCATGCAGTGCATTGCCTCGTAGATGACTCCCATATTTGGCTTCTTGTCCCCATCTACGATACGCAATACAGAAACAACATGTTTCATTATCTTCGTGACCCTTGTAACGTCATGCCAGAAGTGAAGATCATTGATGATGGTCTCCACTCTCCGTCCTCCTTCGGTCTGAGCTTCTGGGTTTTCAAACCATTCACCTTGGCAGCACATGTTCTTCAACCCTGCCTTGTGTTGTTTGAGGCTTTGCAACGCTATAAAATTGGTTGCAAAGTGTGTGATGCCAGGCCTCACCAACTCACCATTGCACGTCCGTTTCATCAAAGATAACACTTTGGAATGGTTGTAAATGAAGTCATGATCGCCCGTGCTTGTTCCATCACCTTCGTGATGAGCTTCCTCTTGCCGAAGTCCTTCAGAATCATATCTATGCAATGCACAACGCAAGGTGTCCAAAAAATACTGTAGCTGCTAGACTTCATTATTGTTTCACATGTTTTCTTGAAATTGCTGTCGTTGTCCATCACAATCTGTACAATGTTCTCTTTCCCAATGTCCTTAATGATGTCTTTCATCAACTTCAACAGGTACTTGTAATCCTTGACATGATCGCCCGTGCTTGTTCCATCACCTTCGTGACGAGCTTCCTCTTGCCGAAGTCCTTCAGAATCATATCTATGCAATGCACAACGCAAGGTGTCCAAAAAATACTGTAGCTGCTAGACTTCATTATTGTTTCACACGTTTTCTTGAAATTGCTGTCGTTGTCCATCACAATCTGTACAATGTTCTCTTTCCCAATGTCCTTAATGATGTCTTTCATCAACTTCAACAGGTACTTGTAATCCTTGACATGTTCAGATGCATCGACAGATTTAAGAAAAATGGTCTCTTACTGACATAGTAAACGAGGAAGTTGATGATCTGCTTCCTCGTATAGCTTGTCCAGCCATCACATATCAACGCCACGCCGTACTCTGGCCATCTCTTCCTCAGGTCTGAGATGTACTCGTCCATCTCCTCCTTCTCCTGCGCAAGATACTTTTTCATCAACTCTTTGACAGTGGGAGCTTTCATTCCCATTCCAGCTGCGGTGATCTCATCAATGATGTGCTGTAAGAAAGGTCCACTAGTGACATGGGTTGGGTTGCTCTCCCTAAAGAAGAGCTTGCCGATGGCATTGCCCATTCTCTTCCGTGCCTTGGTGAACATCCCCTTCACCGTCTTTTGCTTTGGGTCCTTGCTTGGCTTGTATTGCATGAGCCCACTCCTTGTTAAGAACATGGTTTAAAAAAACGCGCCTCGAGGCACAAAGGCACTCGAGGTGAAACGGGGTGTTGAGGAATCGCCCTGAGGTGACCGCCTCAGACCCCATGGCAAAGGTGTGCGCCTCGGATGCCTGAGGCGGTCGAGGCGAGGCAAGGCATTGAGGCGGGGCGAGGCGCAAGTTGAGGCGTTGAGGGCTTTTTCAAGTATTTTTTCAAAGAAAAAAATGGTCCTATTCGTATTTTCATATGTTTATAAAGGTTTTATTGTTGAGTATATATTTATGCAAGATGGATGCTTAAATTTGACCTCTTTCATATTCATATGCTTAAATTTGACCCCTTTCATATTCATATTTAACATTAAAATGTCCAAGTATTTCAATAAACTCATACTATTACCCCTTTAAACATATAAGAAAGTGTATACGAATTCAAATACCCATATAAGAAAAAAAATTTTGACGGGGGCGTTGCCCCCTGCAACCCCCAGTACGCAGCGAGACCCCTGTATTGGTAGCGTATGGTGGCACAGGGGGAACATCATATTGTTCTTCATCTAGTTCAGTAGAACATACGATTAGGATTCAAATCGTATGATTCATATCAACAACTTGGATATCTTTAGTGGCAACTATAACCAATCCGTTTTTGATAAAAAATAGTGATAGTTATAGCCAATGATTTCCTTTTGATTGGGTAGAAATTTAGTAGAAAGGTTTATGGCATTAACATATCATCATATAGTTTCCTTTTGATTCCCTTTTTCATGTTCTTATCTTCATAATATCATCATATAATACATTGTTATATACTATATGTTCATCAGAATATATTATTTCACCAATAAATATATATTTATTATATATTTTATAATTATTTTTCTATACAAACTGAGGCTTACACCTCGACCGCCTCGAGGCTACGCCTCGTTTCGCTTCCAGGGAAAACGCCTCGTTCCGCCTTTCTTTTTTTCAAACCTTGGTTAAGAATGGTTCTAGTCCCTTTCCCTTGTGTTTCTTAGTGGGTGGTGGTACTAGTGCACCTCCCGAACCACTCCCACTGCCATCGACACCAGGGAAGTCGCCACGTGCATCAGCGAGTTCTCTCCCTCAAACCTGCTCCTCATAGACTCTTTTGTCGCCCTCCTGTACGCCCTCCTCTCAGCTTCAGTCTGAATGTCATCGGGGTAGACAAAGTCCTCGTCGTCTGAATCTGAGAGGACATTGAACTCCTTGAATTGTTCATCCCGTCTGGACCTCTCCACATCCTTCTCCTTTTCTTCCTCTATGCTGACCTTCACCAAGTCCCTCACGTCTTTTGGACAACGAGTGCACTTGGCAACATTTTTATTGTTGCCAACAAAAAGTCTAGTAATACCCCCTCCTCCCAACCTCTTCCCACAGAAGTTGCATTGCGGTTTCGCTTTGTTGCCATCTGGACCGGTGGCATACTTCCAACCATTCTCTCCACTGTCCAAGTCCATCTGTCCACGAGAAGAGAACCATAAGAGTCTGAACCGGAGTGTGCCATGATCTTGAATCCTGAACAAAAAACATGCAAAAATCAATATCCCCAAATTTCATGAACAAAAAACTTACTAAATTGTGGATCTATTTTTTTAAAATTTCGGATTTATTTAATTAGACACATTTTGTTAACAAAAACCACCACCAAATCATATTTCCTAACTCCCAAATAAGAGATCCAACTCCGTCCATCCATAACATCTCTTAATAAACACGCATAAATCAAAAATCCCGAATTTCATGAACAAAAAATCACTAAGTTGTGGATCTATTTTTTTAAATTTTCAGATTTATTTAATTAGACACATTTTGTTAACAAAAATCACCATCAAATCATGTTTCCTAACTCTTAAACAAGAGATCCAACTCCATCCATCTATAACATCTCTTAATAAACACATAAAAATCAAAAGCCCCAAATTTCATGAACAAAAATTTCAATTAATTGTGGATCTATTTTTGTTTAATTTTCGGATTTATTTAAGTACACATATTTTGTAAAAAAAATCGCCATAAATTTTGTTTCTTAACTCCTAAACAATATATACAACTCCCTTCAACCATAACATCTCTTAATGAACACATAAAAATCAAAAGCTTCAAATTTCATGAACCAAAAACTCAATAAATTGCGGATCTATTTTTTTAAATTTTCGGATTTATTTAAATACACAAACTTTGTAAACAAAAATCACCACCAAGTCATGTTTCCTAACTCCTAAACAAGAGATCCAAACCAATTCATCTATAAGATCTCTTAATTACTACACAAAAATCAAAAGCTTCAAAATTTAGAGCCCAAATTACATACAAAAGGAAATTATGCAATACTAATACATAACAAACATGAGAACAAAATCTCTAAGGAATAGGAAATCAAAATCTCACCTCAAAATACAAAGGAAGAGAGGAAAGCAAGGTTGGAATGCCAAGGTTGAGATGGTGGAAATGACTGCCGATCATGGCCTCAAATTTCAACGAAATTCGGTCGAATTTCTCTCGAATATCGATATCCGGTCGAAATCGAAATTCAACCGAAATGACCGAAATGACCGAAATATGGGGGTCCTAGTACAAAAATTGACCGAAATGACCGAAATTTCGGTCGAAATTCCACCGAAATTCCATCGAAATTCTATTTTGGTCGGTACCGAAATGGTGACCGAAACCGACATTTAAGGCCTTGCTGTCGATATGCCTCATTATATAGACAAAAAAAGATCCCAATACTTAGCAAGGAAGAAAATAATATGCCATGTGTCGGCGATATATCGCTGACACGCCAATACCGTGTAAAAGGATATACACCTGAATATCAAAATGGGAGGGGCATCGAAACTGATATATCGGTGATATATCGCCGACATGGCCTTCCATGTATAAAACCACACATCTTTTGTGACCAAAGATTGTCACCATCCTAGTAAAACACACCACACTCGCTTCTCCTTGTTGCACTCTTGTGCAATAAAGATGTTGATAACATGCTTATCTCTTCTTGTCCTGCGAAGAACTGGAGATCCATTACCTGTGACGATCTGTCCCTCTAGCTTATACAACCTAATAAACATTCTCATTCCACACATCACAATGTGTATCCACCATCATAAAAATGTTGATAACCTATCCCTGTAGTATGGCCTTTCTTTACCATGAATCACTCAACAACTCATTCCACTTTAAGATCTAAAAAATTAGAATGGAATCCTCTTCATCCAAAGCCTTTCAACCCGTTTGAAATGTGGTCAAACCCTTATCTGAACTCTTAGACCTTCTCTATCATACTTCAGATGCTCTCGATCTCAAGGATTCATCATAACTGTCAATTAGTCATAGATTTTGAAGAATGTGCACCTGTTGAGTCGTATATTAGTTGTTGGAGTTAATGAAGTGTCATATCCTTAGCTTTGATACTAGTTGTCAAGGATAAGATTGGATATAGATGCACAATCAATGGCAACGAAGAAACACGTGAAAAAAAGACATAATATATTATGTTGGTTGGTTACATTTTCCAACCCTCGTAGAAGAAAATTTATTAAGAAGAAGAATATGTACAACTGTCTTTCTTCCCTCGATCTCTTCATTTGTTCTCTCTTTCTATCTCATTGTTTCCTTCTCTGGTGGTGGTGGTGTAAAAGGCAAGGTCCCCATCACCTCTACATATAGCTCAAGTATGAATCCATAGTCCTATTCTCATAATGACTTCAAAAAAGAATACAACTCAATTGTTATTAGGATTAGGAGTTTAATCCCTTTCATATTTCGAATGTTAACGACTCTAAATTCGAATCCTAATAACAGAATGATTGGTCGAGCATCATCATGTCCGTATCCATTCTCTAATAAGGTATTATGATTGTACATTTTGGCATCGGTGATTGATCATCAATTAGTTTTCCCATGTTGATAGATCAACCCTTTATTACATCCACAATCGTTTGTCTATTGCAACAATTAAGCATATTGAATTGGTCGATCAGTTGAGGCTTCTATTTTTTGTATAATTAATGACTCTCTTAAGGTTTATAAAATCAACCGTAGTCTCTAACAATGGAGTAATCGATCATCATTTTAAATTTGATTGATTATTTGTCTGTTTAATCGATTATCATTCTAAGTTGACTGATTGTTTGTCTTATTGCTTTTGATTCATTGACAGATTAGGATGGATGACCATCCTATTTATATCACCATCTTGAAACTAACTATGGATAGCTATTTCATTTCATCTACAACAGTTGATATAGATATTGTGAGTCCCATGAGGGTTGCATACACGAGTAAAACTAAGTCTAAAGCCTGATTATAATGATCCCTCTTGAGAATAGAAAAATATATCTAAAGGGTACATGGATGAATCTTGGGAATATGCATGACTAAAAAATGACATATTGAGTTATTAGCTGATTTAGGATATTTACATCTTCATTACATGTTCTTTCTTTTGCTTTGAGGAAAAGAGAAACGAATGAGATGCTTATTCCATAGGGCTATGGTCTCTTATATAGAGAGAAAATCTTAGAGAGTGCAAGAGGAAAAATACATAAATACACCCGAAGGGTTACAAAACCCGAATCGTTATGGAACTGGAAGGGCTACAAACATAAATGTAAATACAATAACTCTAACACTCCCCCTCATGTTGGAGCATATTTGTCAATCATGCTTAACTTGGATGCTAAGTACATGAGGTGCTTCATTGGAAGAGCCTTTGTGAGGATGTCTGCAAGTTGAAGTTCAGTGGAGATGTGTGGTGTGTTTATTCGTCCTCCTCGTAATGCATCACGAATGAAATGGCAATCAATTTCAATGTGTTTTGTCCCCTCATGGAAAATTAGATTGGTGATGATGTGCGTGTCAGACTTGTTGTCACAATATAAGGGTACATGAGTGGCAACTGACATGTCAAGTTCTATTAGGAAAGTAACAAGCCATGTTATCTCACAGGTAGCTTGAGCCATTGCCATGTATTCTTCTTTTGCACTGGATCTGAAGACTGAAGTTTATGGAAAGAAAGTTAAGCGTATCACAGAAGTATGAAGATCGCATCATATGCGATCGGGAGCGACTATTTGCACTAGTTACTCGGGGCAACGAGATTTAAAATTTTAAAGCGATGAAATCACATGATCCAAGAACACTTCTCGGATCGTTTCATCTAAAATAAAAAGAAGATATAGGAATACTTCTTGAAGCATGGTTGCGATCATAGTCTCTAAACGAAGAGACCTTTTGTCTCAAGTCTGATCTGACGTAGGGGACGCTTGCGAGCACGTTGATAAAATGCGGCCTTCTTGCAATCCAAGATGTTGATCCAAGCGACGGATCTCCTGATTTTGTCACACGAAATCTGAGTTCGTCTTCGTGTACAAGAACACCGAGTAAGACGAAGATCCACGAGCAGTCTAGGCGGCAACACAACGACGTAACGACGACAACAATCTTCTCTAAGGCAAGAGGTGGACGACCACTCTTGAAGGAGAGAAGAGGAGGCATGTATGAGAATGAGAGACGGACAAAGCACTTACAATTGCTGTAAAAAAGAAGAGGTAGGATTGCCTCTTCTTTTATAATATTTTAGGAGTCCATGGATCTCAACCCATGAACAAATTAAATCCAATGGTGGAGATTGATTTGTGTTTCTTTCAATGTCCATGATTTTGTTGTAAAAATACAATAACAATGAATTCTAATTAAATTAAATATATTGAATATTTATCTATAAATTAATTCAGCCGAATCAATGAGCATTAAAGGATTAGGAAAGGACGTTACATCCTTACTACTATAAGAGGGTACGACCACCTTGAATTAGGACACAAGGATGACCGTCTACCCTTCTTATATGGAAGGAGAGCTCCTTTTCCTATTATCTGAGATTACCTATCTTACATAATTATTTAATTATTTACAATAACTTTTGTTGTAAGTTTTTTCACAAAAATAATTCCAAATTAATTTGTGAAATTTCAATCATACCATTGAAAATCCATGAATCGCATTCATAACCCAAAATAAAATATAAATTACATTTTCAATTAATTGTCCAATGTGAATCCAATTCATATCAACATTTAAGTTGTAAATATTATTTACAAATAGTTCTCTCTCTTATATGTTATAAATCACATTTATAATATATTTGATTAATATGGATATTAGTATCCACATTATTCATATCCATAATAATTAAATCACATTTAATTATTTTGGATTATCATTCTTATGCATCTAAATAATCTGAATCATATTCACATTATTCATGATAATTAAATCTCATTTAATTATCTATTTCTCAATGCTTGAATATTTTTATCAATGAAATTATTCTTGAACTTTTTAAGAATAATGCACTTTCTCCGCGAATACTTGGAGATAAGGATAGGGCGATTGTACGTTCCATGTATGGTGACTTGGATATTGAGATTATATCTCAAATCCAGATTTAGGAGATCTCTCATAGATGCTTGATTAAATCAAAGTCGTAGATCTAATCTTTGCATTGCATCTGAATTACATTCAGATTAATGTTCAACGTTCAGACTAAGATCGGATTACTTCTCTACTGAGAGGAGTCACTAAAATTTAATCTTGTTTCATCACTCCCTCGGAATGGAAGCGTCATAGTTATACAATCATTTATGATCACATCGACCTAATGTATTCCTAATACATGTACATCCTGCTATTGAAAGACCTAGAATAAACCCGGATATTTAGATCACTTTTACACTATCATCTTCAGGGTTTTATTACTAATTTTCTCATTCGATCATTGGGAGTTGGTATTGATCATATACTTTCCAAAATCATATATCATACCTACAAATTCTTGTTGTGCTTCCAAAGAAAAAGACCATGCATGGAATTTGATTGGTCCCAATACCCCATGAGTGAGCTCATGTCTTCTGATTTTCAAGTGAACCTGTATTATCCTTTTGAGAGATCATATTACTCATATTCTCTTCTATGCGCACAAGCTCGCCGGTGTATAGATCTTGATTAGGCCATGAACCTATTTGTCTGCCAAATGAACATACTCAGACATATAACAATACATCTGTCTTCGGTCAGAGGATGTGTGCCTATATCGTGACAATATACGACGTAGGACTTGGTTATCTCGATTTCGTTAAGTCAACTCTTTTACCTAACTTATCTGAAACTTTCGAATCTCTATTCCTATGAAGAGGACCTGCATCAGGATTTCAAATCCGTAAATGTTTAATACTATGTTTGGTTCCATACTAAAGCTCATGAGGAGTTTTAGGTACAAACTTGCTAGGGATCTTATTTAGGATATATATTGCAGTCTCTATTGCATATCCTCAGAAATCAAGCTGTAAATGTTCTTTACTCATCATTGAATGGATCATGTTCATGATGGTTCTGTTGTGTTTTTCAGTAACACCATTAAGTTGGGGAGTTCCAGAAGAAGTGAGATTGGAGATAATTCCTCTCTCTTTGAGGTATTCCTTGAATTCATCTAGGAGTTACTCGTCACTTCGGTCAGATCAATTTCGTTTAAACTTCCTATCGGTTTGGTTCTCAACCAAAATCATGAAATCTTTGGACTTTTCAAAGGTTTCAAATTTATGATGTAGTAGGAAGATAAACCTGTATCGTGAATGGTCATCAATAAACGTCAAATAATATCGATATCTATTTCAAATTGTGGTACTGAAGGAATCACTTACGTCATTATGTATTAGGTCAAGAATACCTTTGCATCTTGTAACCTTGTTAGGAAAAGGCACCTTAGTCATTTTATTTCGAATACAATGTTTGCAGGCAAATTTTGGACTTGTAGAAAATCTAAGTTCCATCCTTTATCAATCTGTTGATCCTATCAACGGATAAATGACCAAGCCTTTGATGCCAAATCATGTCAGAATGATTTCCATCATCTCTGATTCTTTTAGGATTTTATTAGTGGTATTAACATTCATGATATTTTCATCAATGCACAATTCAAAGTCCATCAGAAGTCAGAACACCATCCACAATATATTTATTATAACAATTTATGACAACTTTATTATACAACAGAAATGAGTATCCATTTCTAACTAATTTATATACATATATAAGGTTCCTTCTGACATCTGGAACATAAAGACATTCTTTAAGTACTAAGATTTTTCCACTAGATAATGGTAGTGTGCAGGTCTCGACGACGACAACTGCTACAATTGCATTAGATCTCATCTGGATGACTATTCGAGATTCCTATGTTCCTGAAATAGATGCAACAAATTGCATACATGAATAGAAGCACTAGAATCGATGATCCAACTATCTTTTCATCCTACAAGAAATTGATTTCAATAATGAAAGTAGAATTCATACTTGTCGAAGCTTTACCTTTATCTGCATATTTCCTGTAATCTGGGCAGTTACGCTTCTAGTGCCCCGACTTCTTACAGTAATGGCAGACATCGGTTTTCTTTAATGCTACCAGAGCAGAAGCATTAGAAGATGAGCCAATACCTTGACTCTTCTTCTTCTTTTAGGTGACCATTCCGAGACTCTTGCTTCTGACCGCGCTTCCCTTTGACCTGTGCAATCATTGCATTGCCAGAGGGATTATCTTTCTTTATTACATCTTCTTCAGACTTTAATAAAGGTATGAGTTCAACGTTAAATAATGTCAATTTATTCATGTGGTACAATACTACATAATTGGCGAAAGACTTTTGGAGAGATAGGGGAATGAAGTTGGACTGCATGTTTGCATCCATCTCAGCCCCGAGAGGTAATCAAACATTTTGTTCACATGCTTTCGGACCGAAGTCCTTTCGTGCATTTTGCAACGAATTAGTTCTTTCATGATATTATACCGCTGAGTACGGTTAACATCTCCGAAAATCTCTTTCAGATTATGCATTATATCCCGACAATTATCCATCTCTACATGTTGCTTCTGAAGCACATTGGAGAGAGATCCCAGAATATAGCATCTGGCCAATGAATGGTCCTCATCATATTTTTCAGTGCACTTGATATCTTCCCGTGTTTTAGGGTTTGCATGCTTATTGTTAGACATCACATAAGATATATGGTCTGCAGAAATAACAAGATCCAAATAACGGCTCTAATTCTAGTAATTTGGTTCGGTCAACTGGTTGACCTCTAAGAGCCTACTGAGTGGGTTCATAGACTTCATTGTCTGAAACTAAGAATGCACTATACTAGAACTTATAAATAATTATATATTTAGTATTAAATTCTTTGATTAAGGATTTTTAATCAAATTAATCTTGCCTTTTCAATTATGAAAGGTCATTCCCTTAATTACTTTTAAAGCAAGAGATATACTTACCGGCTATATCTCTAGCAAGAACTTGGATTTCCTTTTCTACCTTTGTTACATCCCAATAATATGAGATGTTGTAACTCGGGTAAAAAGAAGCGGGAACTCATTCTGCCTTGCAAGTCCAACTTGCAATTTCCAATTCAGTCTTTAACACCCAGGCCCACCACCCTTAAGGCGATGTTGACATGTCATTAATTGGACCAATCTTCAACATGATTAGAACTCACAATACACAATCCAATATAGCCCAATAATATGAAGAACCTATATTGGGATCACTACACTGACTTACTCAGTAATTAATAGCCATTTCGATTTTGGTTTTGGATGGAAAATAACTGGAACATTTAAATAAGTTTGATTCCTTATCGGATCGTAAAAACCCACTTTCTGAAGATCCCTTCCTTCTCTTCGGAATAGAACATCAATTGCAACGATTCGGTAGATGGTTCATTGGGATAAATATAGATAAACAACGCCCCTACAAACATATAAGAGGTTTTCTCTTCATACGTCTTAAGAAAGAATGTTTTCTTAGGCCTTACTCTTTCGAGAATCAAAGAGCCCGATCCATGTACATTTATATGCACGAGTTGTCACTTTGGACATGCCTCTCCTAAACAAGGCCTCAAATGTCGGATTTCGGTTTCGTTTCGATAAGTCCGAAAAAAGAATTTTGGTGGAATTTCGATGAAATGGTCGGAAATTGGGGAAATGACTTGAAAACTCTTTTTTTTTCAAATTTAAGATTTATATTGTTGTTTAAACAATAATAGAGATAGAAATACAAGTTTTTACTTATATTAAGATGCTATAATGATCAATGCCTTAACTTAAATAACTGCTTCGTTCACCATATCGATGACCGTCCAGAGTGAAATTTCAGACTTGAGTACATAAACTTAATTTTGGCATTTAGTTTTTCTACCAATTCTGAAAAGAACAATACTACTTTTATTTAACAAAATGCGTAGATAAATTAAAATTGAAATATTAAATGTCATAATAAAAGGTTACAAGTTCATATGATACATCAATCACATAATATGTATGCGCTTACTAATATTAACCATTAAGTTACTAGTATTACATTCTTATTTGGGATGGGGATGAGATTTAACCAAACCATGAATTCCTTGGTGGATCCATGTACTCTTTCTGATTCCTTTCTTGGTGGAAAGGATGGAGCTATACCTTAGTTGAATGGATTCATTCTGGATAAATGCATTGGGCTGCTAGATAATTAGTAATAATTTGTATATAAACTATGACCACGGGTTAACTGATAAGGTACCCCATGCTAATATGAATTTCTATGCTGATTAGATAGCCTCAAGATATTAGAAGGCAGAATAATTCGTTTCTTGTAAATGACCCATGTAACAGTCTCAATATCTATTTGGCCTTTTTATTGAACATGCTTGGCAATTGCACTAATGGTCGAGAGATAATTAGAATAACATTCGTTTATTAGTATGTTAGTTATGAGATGCATAACAAACAAATATTTTTATTATAAAGATAAGAGAATGATTATATGAAGTTAGCAGTCAAATGGTAAAAATCATATTTGGCTCTCCAAGTTGGCCTAGGAAAAGATAACAAGATGATTATATAAAGATTCTAACTATGAAGATTCTGAACTCTGAAGTTAGCATTCAAAGATGAAAAAATACATATTTGGCATCTCGAAGTATGCTAAAAAAAGATGTGTTATGAAAAAATATGGTAAAGTACTTACCTTGCTTGGAATTTGGAAATTTGGCTCTCCAAGACTTAAGTTGGGTCGTGAACTTGTGACTTGTGAAGTTGTGAGATGGAATGAGAATATATACATTATATTTATTGGGTTTAAAGAGGACCCTTAAGGACCTTATTTATTACAATGGTGGTTGGAATAGTGGCATATATTGCAATGATGGTTGAAATAGTGACCTATAAATTTCATTTAGTGACAAAAAAGTGCCTATGAATATCAATAAGTGGCCTAGGCATGACATATGGTGGCCTAGAACAATTTCAGTCGAAATAGATTGAAATGAATCGGAATTCCATCGAAATCCGAGAAATCTGTGAACAATTTCCATCGAAATGGAACGAAATGACCGAAATTTGACCGAAATCCTGGAAAATGATATTATACATGATTTCGATATCGATATCGCCACAAAATCGAATTTTGACCGAATTTCAGTTGAAATTCACCTAAATTTAAGGCCATGCTCCTACATACAATCCATGGTAACAGAACCCTTCGCCTTGATGAGAGACCTTGGATGTTACTTATGTGATCGTCCATATCATGTTCAAATTTTAATTAATTATTATAAATCATATTCACATAATTAATTCTTCAAGGAAAATACATCTTCATTCATAAAAGAGTATATTGATTGGATCTAATTAAATTAATCTTGTTAAATCAATTATCAATCTAATTCAATCAACTAACAACAATTAGGATTTGTTTGATATTATTATATAATATACATCCTCACAAGTACGCATTAATTTTGTATTTTTATAATTAGAGTACAACTTGACTTGCTCATATTATTCTTTCCTAAAAAACGGATCTGACCAGTACGAGTTATGTTAGGAGGGAGCATTTCCTTGTTATGCAAGACACTAATTAGTAAATCAAGCCAACATACCCGAACTAGACACCTTCACCATTCTGATTGAGAACAATAAAAAATAATGCCAACGTGCTTGCGGTTCTATCGATAAACTTTGATGATCGATATTATACTATATAATAATCTCTCATAAATATTAGGCTTCTTAAAAATATTTGAGATCCTAAAATTTCTAAGCATATCAAACAATCAAGTTTTGCATGCAAATATTGCCCTACAAACTATTCTAGGATAAAGTAGGGTTTTCTTAAAACTTTCCTTCAATGGCCTGTGATGATTAATCAATTATTTTCATAATTATTAGACATCATAATTAATCAATGCAAATTCATAATTTCTATTATTTTCATGGAATTATAAATACATTAAGCAAATAGATTTGATGATCTAATTATCTTCGGACTCATCTCCACTGAACATCGAATATTTAGGGAAAACGGAGTCGGAATAGCGTGAAATAAATTTGAGTGGTTTGCTGGTTTGATTCTTTACCTAAAACCAAGTGTTTATTTTATATTTCATGATTGAAAAATAGTAAGTAAAATTTATTTTCTTACATATCCGTGAATACATGCAAAAAATAATTTTTACAATGGGAATTCTTCGAATAATTTTCATGCACTTTTGGTACCAATATTAGGCTGCTATTTTTGAGACATATTTACTTCTAAATACATTTTAATAATAAAAAAACACACGCAAACATTGCACAAACAGTAGATTTTTAATTTAGTGAAAACCAATTCGAATCTTGCATCCATTGCAAAAATAACGAGTCTCGCGCATCCGAAACATGAAAGTTGTTCATTTATTGTTTTGGATCTCATCCAAGACCTGACCAATTCTCTGATACCACTTGAAGGTTATGGAAAATACCGTAAGTGCATCACAGAAACGTGAATATCTCATCATATGCGACCGGGAGCGACTAGTTGCACTATTAGCTTGGGGTAGCATGATTTAAAATTGTAAAGTGATGAAACCACATGATTCAAGAATACTTCTCGTATCATTTCATCTAAACCATAAAAAAGATATAGGAATACCTCTTGAAGCGTGGCTGCGATCATAGTCTCTAAACGAAGAGACCGCCTGTCTGAAGTCCGATTCAAGGGAGGAGCCGCTTGCGAACGCGTTGATGAAATACGTCCTTCTCGTAATTCAAGATGTTGATCCAATCGACGGATCTCCTAATTTCGTCACACAAAATTTGAGGTCTTCTTCGCATACAAGAAGTACCAAGGAAGATGAAGATCCACGAGTGGTTGAAGCGGCAACACGACGACGTAACATGGATTACGATCTTCTCTAGGGAAAGAGGTAAACGACCACTCTTGAAGGAGAGAAGGGAGGGAGGGGGCGTGTACAAGAATGATAGAGGGAGAGAGTACTTGCAATTGTTGTAAAAAAGAAGAGATAGGGTTACCTCTTCTTTTATAATATTTTGGAAGTTCGTGGATCTCAATTCATGGAGAATACAAATCCAATGGTGGAGATTGATTTGTGTTTCTTTCAGTGGTCATAATTTGTTTGTAAAAAACACAACAACAAATAATTTTAATTAAACTAAATATATTGATTACTTTTTTTAAAGAAATATATTGAATATTTATCAATATAAACTAATTCAATCAATCAATGAGCATTAAAGGATTAGGAAAGGATGTTACATCCTTCCTAATATAAGGGGGGACGACGACCTTGAACTAGGACTCAAGGGTTGTCGTCCACCCTCTCTATATGGAAGGGGAGCCCTTTTCCTATTATGTGAAATTACCTATCTTACATAATCCTTTAATTATTTATAACGGGTTTTGTTGTAAATTATTTCATAAATATATTCTAAATTATCATGCCATTGGAAATTTGTGAATCACATTCAAAATCTAAAATAAAATGTAACTTACATTTTCAATAAATTATCCAATGTGGATCCAATTCACATCAACATTTAAATTGTAAATGTTATTTACAATAGTTCTCTCTCTTATATATTATAAATCATATTTATAAGATATATGATTAATGTGGATAGCCACATTATTCATATCCATAATAATTAAATCACATTTAATTTTCTTGGATTATCATTCTCATGCATCTAAATAAATATGAATCAAATTCATATTATTCATGATAATTAAATCTCATTTAATTATCCATTTCTCAATGCTTGGATATTTTTATCAATGGAATTATTCTTGAACTGTTTCAAGAATAATGTGCTTTCTCAACTGATACTTGGAGATAAGGATATGATGATTGTATGTTCCACGTATAGTGACTTGAATATTGAGATCATATCTCAAATCCAGATCTCGGGGACCTCTCATAGATGCTTGATTAAATCAAGGCCTTAGATTTAATCTTCTTGTTGCATCTAAATCACATTCAGATCAATGTCTACCATTCGGACTAAGATCATATTACTTCTCTTGAGAGAAGTTACTAAAATCCAGACATGTTTTATTACTCACTCGGAATGGAAGCGTCATGGTTATACAATCTTTTATGATCACATCACCCTAAGTATTCTTAATACCTGTACATCATGCATACTGGAAGATCTAGAATAAACCCTAAAATTTAGATCAATTTTATACCATCATCTTTAGGGTTTTATCATTCAGTTTTTCATTCGAGCATTGGGAGTTGGTATCGATTATATGCTTTCCAAAAGCGTATATCATACATAAAAATTCTTATCATGCTTCCAAAGTACGAAGATCATTCATGGAATTTGATTGGTCCCAATGCCTCATGAGTGATCTCATGTCTTTCGATTTATAAGTGAATCTGTATGATCCTTTTGAGAGATCATATTACTCATATGCCCTTTTATGCATACCAGCTCGCCGTTGTATAGACCTTGATTAGACCATTAACCTATCGATCTGCAAATGTACATACTTAGACATATAGCAATACATATGTCTCCGGTCCGAGGATGTGTGCTTATATTGTGACAATATACGACATAAGACTTGGTTATCTCGATCTCGTTAAGTCAACTCTTTGACCTAACTTATCTGACACCTCCAAATCTCTATTTCTATACGGAGGACCTGCATCAAGAGGTCGGCCATATATCAGCCTATAGAGAAGGATTGCCATATTCTTCTCAGACTGGAGGTCATATCATAAAAATCATTTGATGGTGCTTGATGAGTCCTCAATTTAACTCTTTAGATATTCATTCAAGCACCAACCTCTATGATTCAACAATTGAATCAACAACTATATGATCATTAAGTTGGCCATAGTATATAACCCTAATTGTACTAAGAGATCTTACAATGCATTCATTTAATTTCAGAAAGAGAGTGAAAAACAAATCAATAACTTTTATTTATATATCAAACATTACAATATTTATTGTAGAAATGGTTCACCTCGAGCTCACATGACTAACGGAGATTACTATCTGCTTCTTGCTTCGTCAAGTGACAAGGTTGTCCCCAACAAACATGGCGTATCCTGTAGTGGATTGACGGTCCTCAAGAGAGCTAGTATAGTCAGAATTTGTATAGGCGGAAATATTAGTGTACCCATTCACCCTATAGAAAAGTACACGTTTGGAAGATTCCTTCAAATATCGAAGGATCAAAAGAACATCCTGTCAATGATTGTAAAGATGATTGTCTAAATGTTGGCTGGCTCTGCTCACACCATATGATATATCTGGTCTAATAACAATGAGATAGAGAATTTTTCCCACTAAACTTCTATACCATATTGCATCCTCAAAAGTTGGATTAGTAAATGTTGAATATTTTCTCACTTTTGCAGGGATGCCAGATGGTTTGCATCGAAGTAGTCCTGCCTCAGTCAAAATATTGAGGCAATATTTCCTCTGTGAAAGATAGGTCTCATATGTAGTGTGTATTACCTTAATGCCAAGAAAATAATGAAGTTGGCCGAGTCTTTCGTTATAAAGATCTTCTGAAGGAAGGTCTCGATATCCTAAATACCATTTACATCTTCTCCTGTGACAACCATATCATCAACATAGACAACAGGAATAACCATGCCAGTAGACCATCATCTAACAAAGACAGAGTACTTAGATGTTGTTCTCTGAAGCTAATTGTGTTGATTTCCGTAATAAGCATGTCAAACCATGCCCTGGAGTTTTGCTTCATGTCATAAATGGCCTTGCGTAGTCGACATACACGCTCCCCCTCAACTACATACCCTGGCGGTTGCATCATGTAGATTTCCTCCTCAAGGTCACCATAAAGAAAGGCATTCTTCACATAAAGTTGGTAAATGGTCCAATCTGTTTTGACAACATAGAGAATAATACGTATCGACCCCATTCTGAAAATGTGTGACAAGGTATCAAAATAATCAACCCCAATGGTTTGTATAAACCTTTGGCACTGGCTTTCAACCTGCCAATAGAACCATCATGCAATTGTTTGGTCGTGAAGACCCAACGGTAAGCCATAAGACGAACTCCCGGGAGGCACGACACAAGATTCCACATGCCCTGAGAGGTAAGTGCATCCATCTCCTCATCCATGGCCTGTTGCCAACCATGATCCTGCATTTCTTTGAAATAATTTTTGGGAAAAGAAATAACATTCAGAGCATATGCAAATCTCTTGTCATAGTTGGATAAATCAACAATAGAAGTAAAATGTGACATGGGGTGATATGCACATTGTCTTTTTTGCTTGTGTAGAGCTATAGGAGCTCTTCTAGTACATCCTGGGCTGCAGTGATGGGAATACTCGAAGTGGTCATATCATCCTGCATAAAAGAGACATGCAAAGGTACATACACTGATGTAGAAGGTATGGAGGTACGCTGACGAGTATAGGGAGGTCCATAGGAATGCCACTCACATCATGTGTGAAATAACTTGTCTACTTAAAGAAGGTGACATCAATAGACACATAGTATCAATGTCCAACATGATCATAGAAGTGATAACCTTTTTGGGTATGAAAGTACCCAAGAAAGACACATTTGATGGCACGAGAGAATAAATTTTCAGCTGTATAAAAGTTATAAACAAAGGCAATACAACCAAAAATTCGCAGAGACATGGGAAAAGAAGACTCAGTAGGGTAAAGTAAGGAAAATATAGTTCCCCCTTCAAGAATAGATGAAGGAACACAATTGATGAGATAAACTACAATAAGGATAGCATCTCCCTAATAGTGTTTAGGAACACTCATTTGATTAAGAAGAGATCTGGCAACATTTAGCAAGTGTCGAAGTTTCCTCTCAGCTATGCCATTCTGTTGTGAGGTATATGAACATGATGTTTGGTAAACAATTCCCTGGGATGCAAATAAAGATGTCGAGTCCTGTTGGGTTAACTCAAGAGCATTGCCAGTACGAATGATCTTAACAATGCTATAAAAGAAAGTTTTAACATATTGACACAATGCTATAAAAGGGAAGTTTTAACATATTGACATCAATTTCTAATAATTTGATTAATCTCTGAATGGATCTTTATTAGATATACCCAAGAATATCGACTATAATCATCAAAGAAAATATAAAAAATGATGGCCACTTAATGTGCAGACCAGACAAGGTCTCCAAACATCACAATGAACAAGATCAAAAGCACTAGTACTACGAGACTTAGTACGAACAGGAAACGAAGCTCGATGGCGTTTCTCGAACTCACACGCTTCTCACTAGGGGTGCCTAAGGCACATATGCCATATGAGCGGGTCTTTGGATATGGATGCAACACTAACAAACTTGGAGTTCGAGGGCACGCCAGGATAATATAGACTGTTCTTCTCATGACCCCCACCAAAAATTTACCTCATCCGGATGTCCTGAAAATAGCAACAAGACTCATCAGATATCACATGGCAATGGAGCTTAACACAAAGCTTATGAACTGACAACTAGCTAAGAGGAAAATTAGGAGTACAATGAACCCTAGAAAGTTAGAGCTTGGAAGAGAATTCCATAAATTCCGTAGTAGTAATCGATGATTGAGTCTCATTAGCGACTTGAACTGACTTCACTGAGGTAGATGATACGGAGAATGCGAGCAGACTACCTTCTCTAGTGTGATGAGTAGAGGCATCAGAATCAATAATCCCAGCCGGAGCAGGACTGACGACAAAGTTGGCTACTGTACCTGAAGGAGTAGCTAGAGCAACAATGGTATTAGGCCCTGTAGTCTGAAGGATCTGCATCAGACGGGAGTAATCTGCATCATCAAAATGAACAGTCTTGCCGCAGAAGGTTGCTGAAGGTGACACCTCTTCCACATCATAGGCATCCTCATAGGTACTATTTGCATGATAAGAAGGTACAACAAACTCTCTTTAGACTAGTGGTTCCACCGACCAAAGTGAGTGCATGGGCAATAGAGTCTCACCCACTGCCATGACCAAAGTTGCGGCCTCGTCCAGATTCACGTTTGCGACCACGACTTGGATCATGGTCGTGTCCTCCTCGAAAGTCGTATCTGCCTCCTCACTCAAATGAGGTGATGTATGCAAAGTTCTCTGCTAAAGGTAAAACGGGAGGCCGAGTAACAGATACCTTGAGTTCCTCAAATTTCATTGTTGGTAGTGTGTCTGATATAAGAAATTGTTCCTTCGTTGTCCGGTATCTCGAATTCATGCTATCAAGAAAGCGATATACCTATTAGTCAGAATGCTCTTGTATCTATTTGGTGCAATATGAGGGATGGAATATTGGAAGCTCCTCATACAAGCTGGAGAGATGCCTGTAGTACTCGATGAGGGTAGAATCACCTTGAGATGCCGATCAAATTTACTTGTAAATATCTGCTATGCGTAACTTCATCTTCTTCTGGGAGTATGTTTTCTTAAGATCCTCCCACATTTTCTTAGTCATATCTTTGTAAAGGAGATTTAAGGCAATGTGAGCCGCAACACTATTGGTCATCTAGTTGATAATCAAGTAGTTGTCTATCTGCCAATTGTCGTAGTCTTTGTCCTTTTCATCTAAAGGATCTTTAGTCAGAATGTCGAGTTTTAATTGACCACCAATGAATATGATAAACGATCGAGACCATAACAAATAATTTTCTGTGCCCTTGAGTTTGATAGTAGGGTCTTGTGCCATAACATTAGTGGCTAAAGGCTTTACCTCAGCATAAAAAGATGCCATGTTAGTCTTAGAAAATAAAGGAGATTTTGTGCTTGACTTAAGGATGCGTACAAGGGCTGAGAAGTGCCTTAGAACTTACTTTTGGACGTGATAGTGGTATGAAAAATTACTTTCACAGCAGATCAGGGCATTTTCGGGCCCTTCCAACACCAAAGATGGTATCCAGGGGCTGTGCGTAGCAGGTAAGATGTTTTGGAGGATTGGTGGGTGGTATCGATGATGCTGGGTGCGGTAGGGCTGCTGAAGGGGGCTCCAAGCGGTGCCAATAGCACAAGAGGCACGACTAGAGCTGCTGGAGCCTCAAGCATCGTTTTAGATGCCATTGGAGGTGGCGGATGGTGCCCCTGGGGGCTCAAACTGCCTTACGTGGGACCCATTGATGAGAGAAGGGTCCGTGCAAAGAGAGAGGGCTGGTGGTGGCGGCTGGTTTTGGGTATTAGACTTCGATCTCAGACCGTTGCTCTTATACCCCCGAAGTGAAACGAATGAGATGTTTATTCCATAAGTCTAGTGTCTCTTATATAGAGAGAAAACCCGAGAGAGTACAAGAGGAAAAAAAAGTACCCCCGAAGTGTTACATACATAAATGTAAATATAACAATTCTAACATGCTTCTTATTATGGTGCATCCAACTGATCCAATAGGTGCACAAAGCTCCAATGAAATCATTTAAAAACTAAGTGAAAGCATTCAAAAAAACAATGTTTCCAATTACTTATTTGTATGTTTTTTGTGCCCCACTTCATTAACTTAAATAAGTCTAAAAAACCCTCTAAAGAAGGGTATTTAAGTAAGTAGTGATGAGAAAAATGGCAATGTATATCCCTGTGTTTGTGTGTGCGTATCTTTCTCTGAGTTTGACATTCATAGAAAATCACATTACTGTATGTAAAATTAGAAGAAAACTAATGTTGCACGGTTAGTTGCAAGTTGCAACTTACTTGAGCAATGCATGTTAATTGTTAACTCATAAATTTTGTTTGGTAATGATTGGATTAGGTTGGATTGAACTCCTTTAAAAGGGTTAGTACAATAGGTAATCCTTTTGTCAATAGTAGGTATTAGATGGTTAAAAGGGTTGGAATGATAAGTATAACACCCCAAACATATTTCTACATCGGAAACTCACAAAGTGAGAGTGAGTTATAAGAGTAGGAGACTACTACTTGATAATTTGAGTTGGGTGGTTGTCTATGGTCTCAATTGAGTCCATATCTAAAAAGTTGTAAGAGCTAATCTTCCTCGATAACGGTTTGAGAATCTAAATCCCAGGATGTTACAAATAGTATTAGAGAAGGGTCCCTCTAATAGTGGAAAGGACTACTAGAGAGGATCGAAGCCTGAAGCTTGCATCCTCGACTATCATTATTAGGAATAAGTGACGGGCTATAGCGTAACAAGAACATTACAAATCTAAGTAGGAGAGGTTATAACATATCGAATATAGTCCTACATCGGTGTTGGAGTATTCATTGTGTGCGTCATATATGAGGGAGATGGGTAAATGGATCCTGGAGAGATCCATTTACCCCATCCAGAGTTTAGTACCACATCTAGCACCTGTGGGATGTGGAGACTTTGTGGCTGCTATATATAGAGCCCCACAACCCTGTAGTCCATGGAGAGACATAGCAATGAAGCATATGCCCTGCTGAGGGCTTCTCCCATGGTTTCATCCTGCTCCTTAGGGAGTAGGGTTCCACGTTAAATCCCGTTGTTCTTATTCTTCTTTATCTTTTTCCATGTTTCGCTTCTGCATGTATATTTTCTAACATGGTATCAAAGCAGGTCGATTCTCGTGGATGTTTATGTTCATTATTTTTCAAGATTCGATTATCAAGTTTGGTTCTGCCTTATTCTTGAGAGATTATTCTTTTTTGAATTTTGGTCGAAGTGCAAGTTCTGATTGGTATGTACAAGGGTTTCATATGAAACCCTAGATGCAGCAAGTTGTGTTCACTTGCGGCTGCTCCTTGCACATGCACCCCTTGTAATCCATCTCTCAGCAACATCTCCTCACGCTCGATCTCCTCCTTGGAGGGAACTTCTCGTGCGATTCATTGCGCACATCGCAAGGCAAGATACCAGCCACTTCTCTTCCAAGGCACGCAGGTGATGGCTGCTTATTTTGAAAAAAAAACGAGGGCAGGCAGGTAGCGCCGCCCCAAGGGTCCTGGCGGCTGCCCCTTTGTCCAAGGGCCCGTACCCCTCTCCCTCATGTCCAGGTTCGCACCCATGGTGTACAGGCGTGCATCTCTAGATCCTCCAGGGGTGGCGCATCACTCTCACACCCTTGTTCCATGACGCATTGTGGCGACGATAGTCCTCCAGATCAATGCCACCCCCTACAGTTTCACGACACGAGTTCCAAGTGCGCAAACCCTCCAGGCCGCGTACAACCCTAGTCGCATACAGCCTTAGCCGCGGCGGCGGCTACTATCTCCAATGACGTAGCAGACAGTGTGCCCCAGATCCATCACGCGATGTCCCTCTTCCAGTCATGAAGCAGCCCAGCTCTGCCCACACACACTCCTCCAGAGGCTGGCGGCGCCGCCAGCCCCACCTTCGTGACCCTCCACGACGAAACTCACGTAGGGGATTCCCTAGCGGGGGGGGGGGGGGCTGCGTTCAAGAGGGGGTTCCCATAGGGAACCCTAAATAAGACCTGTAGGGGGCAGCAACCATTTAAGAAGAGGGTTCCAATGGGAACCAAGGGAGTGGGCCGGTAAAAAAATATTATTTGTTGGAGAGCCCCGGTGATTGTTCTGTCTTAAAGAAAAAAAAGAGTGGGGGTTGATTATAAAAAAGGAGGAAGTATAGTTTTACAAAAAAGAGAGGCCCGTACAAGGAAAAGCCGCACACAAGAATTTAAAAAAAATACAAAGCCGAAAAAAATGATGACAATGGCTTATTTAAAAAAAGGGTGACGGCTATTAAAATTTTTTTGAAAATAGCCAAAAAAAAATTGAATGATTTTGAAAAGCAAAAAAAATGGCTTATTTGGTTTCCTATTTTTTCTCCCCATTATATTGTCTTCTCCCAACTTTGTCGATGTCTCTATTTTCCGACAAGTATGGGAGAAACGGGGAGTATATGTAGAGTCACAGGCCAGAATGTCAGATTTTCCAGATTCTCTAGATTCAGAGGCTCCAGACTCTAGGCCAGTTCAGATTTTCCAGACTCTGCAGCAGTTTTCCGACTCGACGATCATGATTTCCAAGTCAGTTTCAGACACGTACTTGTTTGCGGTTGTGCAAATGTTTGCCATCATTTGTTCGTGGTCCCCATCATTTTTCTTGTTTTCGGCCAGAGTCTTCATGTGAGCTATAGGGACTCTAGAGTTCATGTGGTATCATAGGTACTCCAGAGTAGTGTACCATTCTCTGCCAGATGGGAGAGACCCAGTTCTCCGATGAGGAGACTTCTTTCAGACTCCATTCTTCAGCGACCGTGGACTACGACGAGGATTGCACTTCCACGACATTTCCAGTTCGACTCTTTTCAGAGATGGAGCAGTTGTCCACATTGTGGCAGGCCAGAGTACTCTGACAAGGAGACTCATTTCCAGTTGCAGTGACTCTAACAGGCGCAGTTCAGAGCACATGCTCTTCGATGAGGAGATTCAACAGACTCACACTCCAGCCCGTTCGTCCTCCTCACTTGCATGACATGAGAAGCAACGTCCTCGACAATAACCGACAATTGTGCACGTTGAGTTGATATTGTCCGTAGTGTCCTGTAGCGTTGAGTTGAGTTTCTTTCTATTTGTCCAAGCTGAGTATTGCATGCTCCAGCTTGGGGGGGAGTATTGGAGTATTCATTGTATGCATCATATATGAGGGAGATGGGTAAATGGATCCTGGAGAGATCCATTTACCCCATCCAGAGTTTAGTACCACATCTAGCACCTGTGGGATATGGAGACTCCGCGGGTGCTATATATAGAGCCCCACAACCCTGTAGTCCATGGAGAGACATAGCAATGAAGCATATGCCCCATTGAGGGCTTCTCCCATGGTTTCATCCTGCTCCTTAGGGAGTAGGGTTCCACGTTAAATCCCGCTGTTCTTATTCTTCTTTATCTTTTTCCATGTTTCTCTTCTGCATGTTTATTTTCTAACATGGTATCAAAGCAGGTCGATTCTCGTGGATTTTTATGTTCATTATTTTTCGAGATTCGATTATCAAATTTGGTTCTGTCTTATTCTTGAGAGATTATTCTTTTTTGAATTTTGGTCGAAGTGCAAGTTCTGATTGGTATGTACAAGGGTTTCATATGAAACCCTAGATGCAGCAAGTTGTGTTCACTTGCGGCTGCTCCTTGCACAGGTAGCCCTTGTAATCCATCTCTCAGCAGCATCTCCTCACGCCCGATCTCCTCCTTGGAGGGAACTTCTCATGCGATTCATTGCGCACATCGCAAGGCTAGATACCAACCACTTCTCTTCCAAGGCACGCGGGCGATGGCTGCTTATTTTGAAAAAAAAGAGGGCAGGCAGGTAGCGCCGCCCCAAGGGTCCTGGTGGCTGCCCCTTCGTCCAAGTGCCCATACCCCTCTCCCTCGACTCCAGGTTCGCACCCATGGTGTACATGCGTGTATCTCCAGATCCTCCAGGGGCGGCGCATCACTCTCACACCCTTGTTCCAGGCCGCATTGTGGCGACGATAGTCCTCCAGGTCGACGCCTCCCCCTACAATTTTGCGACACGAGTTCCAAGTGCGCAAACCCTCCAGGCCGCGTACAACCCTAGTCGCATACAGCCCTAGCCGCGGCGGCGGCAACCATCTCCAATGATGTAGCAGGCAGTGTGCCCCAGATCCATCACGCGATATCCCTCTTCCAGTCGTGAAGCAGCCCAGCTCTGCCCGCGCACACTCCTCCAGAGCCTGGCGGTGCCACCATCCCCACCTTCGTGACCCTCCACGACGAAACTCAATGGCGGCGACAGCAGGGGATTCCCTAGCGCGGGGGGGGGGGGACCTGCGTTCAAAGGGGGTTTCCATAGGGAACCCTAAATAAGCCCCGTAGGGGGTAGCAACCGTTTAAGAAGAGGGTTCCAATGGGATGCAAGGGAGCGGGTCGGTAAAAAAATATTATTTGTTGGAGAGCCCCAGTGACTGTTCTGTCTTAAAGAAAAAAAGAGTGGGGGCTGGTTATAAAAAAGGAGGAAGTATAGTTTTGCAAAAAAGAGAGGCCCGTACAAGGAAAAGCCATACGCAAGAATTAAATTTTTTTTTACAAAGCCGAAAAAAATGATGACAATGGCTTATTTAAAAAAAGGGTGCCGGCTATTAAAAAAATTTGAAAATAACCAAAAAAATTAAATGATTTTGAAAGGCAAAAAAATTGGCTTATTTGGTTTCCTATTCTTTTCTCCCCATTATATTGTCTTCTCCCAACTTTGTCGATGTCTCTATTTTCCGACAAGTATGGGAGAAACGGGAAGTATATGTAGAGTCACATGCCAGAATGTCAGATTATCCTGATTCTCTAGATTCAGAGGCTCCAGACTCTAGGCCAGTTCAGATTTTCCAGACTCTACAGTAGATTTCCGACTCGACGATCATGATTTCCGAGTCAGTTTCAGACACGTACTTGTTTGCGGTTGTGCACATGTTTGCCATCATTTGTTCGTGGTCCCCATCATTTTTCTTGTTTTCGGCCATAGTCTTCATGTGAGTCATAGGGACTCCAGAGCCGAGGACCATTCCCTATGCCATGTTGGCAAGGGTTTTCATGTGGTATCATAGGTACTCCAGAGTAGTGTACCATTCTCTGTGCCAGATGGGAGAGACCCAGTTCTCCGATGAGGAGACTTCTTTCAGACTCCATTCTTCAGCGACCGTGGACTACGACGAGGATTGCACTTCCACGACATTTTCAGTTCGGCCCTTTTCAGAGATGGAGCAGTTGTCCACATTGTGGCAGGTCGGAGTACTCCGACAAGGAGACTCATTTCCAGTTGCAGGCGCAGTTCAGAGCACATGCTCTTCGATGAGGAGATTCAACAGACTCACACTTTAGACCGTTCGTCCTCCTCACTTGCATGACATGAGAAGCAACGTCCTCGACAACAACCGACAATTGTGCACGTTGAGTTGATATTGTCCGTAGTGTCCTGTAGCGTTGAGTTGAGTTTCTTTCTATTTTTTCAAGCTGAGCATTGCATGCTCCAGCTTGAGGGGGAGTATTGGAGTATTCATTGTGTGCATCATATATGAGGGAGATGGGTAAATGGATCCTGGAGAGATCCATTTACCCCATCCAGAGTTTAGTACCACATCTAGCACCTGTGGGATATGGAGACTCCGTGGGTGCTATATATAGAGCCCCACAACCCTGTAGTCCATGGAGAGACATAGCAATGAAGCATATGCCCCATTGAGGGCTTCTCCCATGGTTTCATCCTGCTCCTTAGGGAGTAGGGTTCCACGTTAAATCCCGCTGTTCTTATTCTTCTTTATCTTTTTCCATGTTTCTCTTCTGCATGTTTATTTTCTAACATGGTATCAAAGCAGGTCGATTCTCGTGGATTTTTATGTTCATTATTTTTCGAGATTCGATTATCAAGTTTGGTTCTGTCTTATTCTTGAGAGATTATTCTTTTTCGAATTTTTGTCGAAGTGCAAGTTCTGATTGGTATGTACAAGGGTTTCATATGAAACCCTAGATGCAGCAAGTTGTGTTCACTTGCGGCTGCTCCTTGCACAGGCACCCCTTGTAATCCATCTCTCAGCAGCATCTCCTCACGCCCGATCTCCTCCTTGGAGGGAACTTCTCGTGCAATTCATTGCGCACATCGCAAGGCAAGATACCAGCCACTTCTCTTCCAAGGCACGCGGGCGATGGCTGCTTATTTTGAAAAAAAAAGAGGGCGGGTAGGTAGCACCGCCCCAAGGGTCCTGGTGGCTGCCCCTTCGTCCAAGGGCCCGTACCCCTCTCCCTTGAGTCAAGGTTCGCACCCATGGTGTACAGGCATGCATCTCCAGATCCTTCAGGGGCGGCGCATCACTCTCACACCCTTGTTCCAGGCCGCATTGTGGCGACGATAGTCCTCCAGATCGACGCCATCCCCTACAGTTTCACGACACGAGTTCCAAGTGCGCAAACCCTCCAGGCCGCGTACAACCCTAGTCGCATACAGCCCTAGCCGCGGCAGCGGCAACCATCTCCAATGACGTAGTAGACAGTGTGCCCCAGATCCATCATGCGATGTCCCTCTTCCAGTCATGAAGCAGCCCAGCTCTGCCCGCGCACACTCCTCCAGAGCCTGGCGGCGTCGCCATCCCCACCTTCGTGACCCTCCACGACGAAACTCAATGGCGGCGACAGCAGGGGATTCCCTAGCGGGGGGTGGGGGGGGGGGGGGGGCTGCGTTCAAAGGGGGTTCCCATAGGGCACCCTAAATAAGCCCCGTAGGGGTTGATCATTGACCCACAACGTAGGAATCACGAGGGAGACAATGGCTCACTGTTAGCCATACTTCCAGCAATGACATCCACATCACACATAAATATCATTTAACAAACACCTTAAACAAAACAAATTTAATCCAACACAACTACACACAAAAATAAAAAATAAACCAAACAAAATAACATGAGAGAAAAGAGAAGAGATAAGCGTACGTCCCTCCAAATCTGCTCATATGATCACCCATGGAGTAGTACTACAGTCTCAAGATCGCATAGATCACATAAAACCTTCATAGAACACCCACGGCAATCGAGAGGCGCTTCAGCCCTCTGAGCAACTGGTTCACGAAGAACACCGTAACAACTACAACAAATTATGTATCCTTTATACTATCAACAACCAAATTAGACATCAAGATCGGATCTTTCGTTGGAGGGAGAGTGCGTTGTGTGAGAAGTCAAGAGTGTGAGGGAGGGGGGCACACTATGACTGTTGAGTCCATGTACGAGGGGCACGGACGACAATCCCATTGAAGGAAGGGGCATCATGTGAAGGCACTGTAAGGGTTTCCATCAAAGTAGGGGGGGACACGTGCCCCCTTTGCACTAAATGTGGGTCCGCCCCTTGCTCTCACTGTTCTGCACTTTCCTGAATTCCAAAATGATAAAGAAAATATTACTCACAAGATAACTTGACCATTTATCAATTACTCTCTTTAAAGTTATCTGACAATTATCAGCTAGTAAATAGAATTCATATAATCGTAGCTATATTTAAATTACTTATGTTGTAGTCCAGTTTATGATATGCAGGTGTAAAGAAAAAGATGAAAGCTTCGATTACTACTATTATTATAGCGAGCATCTTTGGGACTTTGAGTTTGACCATTCTTATCCTCTTGATGGTCTTCAAGCATAGGAAGAGAGCGAAAGGTTTGCTTTAAAATTTTCTTATGCAAATTTCCAACGCACCTAACTGTTATCTTCAACACTCAATTCTGTTCTCGTTGCATTTATTTAGCAGAACTGAAAGACATGGTCCAAGTTCAGGTTCCATCATTTGAAGAAATTTATGATGAAGAGAAGCAGGAGAATATATCAGAGTTGCCCATGTTCAGTTTCCAGATATTAGAGTCTGCAACAAACAACTTTTCCCAATCAGATTTAATTGGAAGAGGTGGCTTCGGTCCTGTTTACAAGGTATCTTATGATCTTGCTCATGCTTGCAAGTGAGATGAGGATCCAATTCTAAACATCTGATTAGGGTGCACTAAAAAGAAAATACACGCCAGATGATTCAGTTGGAAATGGACAGATCAAATCTTTTGAAAATGTATCTTTGTAGGAACCTTACTTTCCAGTTAATTTAATGATATCAACTACAATTAATAGATTAAAAAATAAGCTTTCACAAGAGCGTAATTTATACAAACCTAAATACGATGATTCCCCACTTCTCCTGGAATGCTATATATGTTAACTGAACTCTCCATTTAGAAAGGTTATTTGTTATATATCTGTTAATTTTCTATTTCTAATAAACATGCATTGTATTTGTAACGTGTAGTTAGGGAGTTATTTGTTTGGAAAGCCTTCATGTTGATTATTATTTTAATGAATATATAATGCACACATATGTAAAAAAATGTAATTTAATTAATACTTTAGAATGTGTATACATCTACTTTACATTTAGCCGAGGACTTTCAATGAAACTACAATGATTACCTTTTCTTAACACCTTAGTATTACACGTCTTTATGGAAGCCTGGGAGTTCCATCAACCAAGTTATTGCCTTCTTCTATCTGTATATGTACACCATTCGATGACATAAGATGGATGTGGTTTCATAAAGACAACAATAATAGCAACAACGACTTTTTCCACATTAAGTAGGGTCACTTGCATGGATTCTTTGCTTCCATTCAGATCTGTCTTGGGTCATTCTCATATTTAGATCCAAAAAACTAAGATCCCTTTGTATAGTCTCATTCCAATACTTCTTGGACCTTCCCAACCCTCTCTTAGCCGAGTCAACATCCCAAAACTCGCATCTCCTAATCGTTGTATTAGCCGACCTCCTTTGCAAATGGCCAAACCACCTTAAGCAGTTTTCTTGCATCTTATCCTCGATCGGAGTTACACCAACTTTCCTTCTGATTGCATCGTTTCGAATCCGATCTTTACGTTTATGTCCACCCATCCACCTTAGCATTTTCATTTTTGGTACCGCCGTTCTCTGCAAATGCCTAAGGCTAGTAGGCCAACATTCAGATCTACAGACCTTCTATGCAAATGACCAAACTATGTTAAGCGGTTTTCTCGCATCTTATCCTCGATCGAAGCTACACCATCTTTCCTTCTGATTGCATCATTCCGAATCCGATCTTTACGTGTATGTCCACACATCCACTTTAGCATTTTCATTTCTTCTATTGCCATTCTCTGCACATGTCTATAGTTCATATACCAAAATTCATATCCTAGAGCATAACACGTCTCACGGTTGCTTTGTAAAACTTTTTTCAAAGGAATTTTCTTAGCACATAGAATATTAGAGGCTCCTCCCCACTTTAGCCAATCTGCATTTATTCTATGTATAAAATTTCCAATAATTTCCCCATCATGTTGCAAAATATATCCCAAATATCTAAAAGAATCTTTCATATAAATGATATTGTCACCAATCTCACCTCGATTCCTTCACCATTGCTTATATAAAAAATGCACTCCATATATTCCGTCTTAGCCCTCATTATACTAAATCCTTTAGTCTCTAATGCATGTCTCTAGACCTCAAGCTTCTCATTTACTCTATCTATAGTATCATCAATCAACACATATCATCAACGAGTAACATACACTAAGGTATCTCATTCTGAATGTGACTAGTCAACTCGTTCGTAATCAAAATAAAAAGGAACACACTCAAAGTTGAACCTTAATGCATACCAATGTTAATGTCAAAATAGTCTTACCAGACTGGATCCTTACACAAGATGAAGCCCTATACATATCTTTTATGAGGGTAATGTACAGAACATGTATTTGTCTCTTCTCCAAAACTCTCCATAGTATCCCTCGTGGGACAGAGTCACAAGCCTTTTCCAAATCAATAAAAATCATATGGAGATACTTTCTTTTAGCTCTATAAATCTCCATTATTCTCCTCAACAAGTTGACGGCTTCAATATTTGAACGATCTTGCATGAGACCAATTGGTTTTCTTTTACTTTGGAAACTTGCCTCAACCTTTTTTCGATCACACATTCCCAAATTTTCATATTATGACTCATCAGCTTGATACATCTGTAATTCACACAGTTTTGAATGTCTACTTTGTTCTTATAAAGAGGCACTACAATGCTTCTTCTCAAATCTTCAAGCATTTTCTTACTTTACCAAATAACATTTTCTTATGACATAATCTTTCTTGTGAGCCTCGGGCGAAACATTTTTTTCAATAAATGTTATTGTAGCCTTTTGATATATAAATAAAAGTTATTGATTTATTTCACTCCTTGTCTGATATTAAATAAATGAATGCACTTATAGGACTCTTAGTACAATTAAGGTTATGTACCATGACTATCTTAATAACATGTAAGGCCGTATTGATATCGATTTCGTTTAGATATCATATCGATACGATATTTTGACGATATATCAGTGATATATCGTCGAAACATCGCCCATATCAACCCACTTTTGTGAAGGAAATGCCTGAAAAGGAGGATATATCGCCATATCGATACTGATATCAATCTCATCTCAATATCGATATATGGGTAATATATCGTCGATATATCATGATATTTCCTTCTATGCTTAATAATCATATATTTGTTGATTCAATGGTTGAATCGTAGAGACTGGTGCTTGTATGATATCTAAAGAGTTAGATCGATGACTCATCAAGCATCGTAAAATGATTGTTAAGCAAGGATCTCCAGCTTGAGAAGGAGATGCCAATTCTTCTTCGAAGGCTGATATTTGACCGATCTCTTGATGCATGCCCTCTACACAGAAATAGAGATTTGGAGGTGTCAGATAAGCCAAAAATACCTGAATGTTCCCTAAGCACCTGTATAACACTTTTCGATACATGGTCACAACTGCAAGCACTTGTCTTCGACCATAGAAAATCATTTTGGCATGCTCCGCCTCACATTTCCTTTTGGGCCTGATATAACCTGATAATCCAGGCAGTTGGTTCCACTGTTTGTGGAGGTTTGAGGACATACACAGGGCGGTAAGAAAACACCACTTATGAGCTTGAGTTAAGCAACTTTGTGAATCACTAAACTCTAAGTCCTTAAATGTCGGATTTCGGTTTTGTTTTGGTGACTGACGTAACAAAATTTCGGCCGAAATTTCGGTCATTTTTTGAACTAAGGCCCCCAAATTTCGACCGATAAATCGAAATTCGGCCGAGTTTCGACGAAATTTGAGGCCATGCTAAACTCTAAAATCGAAAAGATAAATGGTTGAACTCTTACGGTCGTCATTTGTGTTGAGTTGGTGGATTTAAGGGTCTGGTTTGTGTTTGTTTGCTAGAATAAAGATCCTTCCGCGCACTTCACGCCTTTTCTCACTTTCTTCTTTGACTTGACCTTCATGTTCTCACATCTTCCTTTTGCTTCGTGGATGTCAGATTGGAGAACATTTTGTTCATACTTCGTTAACCTATCTCTATGCACTCCAGTTCGATTGTCTTCACTTCGGATGACACTCTTCCTGATTCTCTTCTTTTACACCATTTCTTTCACCAATAAATCCCTTGTTCGAGATGCATTCCCAACTTGAGCTTTCTCTTGAGACCTACATTTCTGGTGATTGATTGAGTGCCTCTCACATTTCCAGATACTGATTCAAAGTTAGAGGATTCGATGGCACCGAAAGGAAAGACACCCATAACTGAGCAGAATGAGATCAATAACACCATGTTGTCTTCTATTCAGGACATTAAGGTACATTTGATAGAGTAGGCCAATATTCAGGCATGATTGAGAGAGCTGGTCTTAGAGATGAGGAGTGACAGAGAGAGGAGAGAGAAGGATGAGCAGCAAGGAGGTGGGAACGAGGGAGTGAATGAGAAGAACTAAGCAGATCTTGTTGTTGAGCAGAATCAGGTTGAGGCCAAGATCACCTTTAGGGAGCGTTTGGTTCGTGGGTTATCTTGGGGAGGATAACCCGATTTTGTGTTTGTGTGTTTGTTTGGTAGGTTTAGAGTTGAGAGGGTTTGTGTGATGTGATTGTATTGAAATTTGAAAAAGTAGGTAGTTATTATGATATGATTGTATTGAAATTTGAAAATGTGAGTAGTTGTTGTGATGTGATTGTATTGAAGTTTTAAAAAATGCGTAGAAGTTGAGTATTTTATGATTTTTAGATGATATGATGGTATAATATATATTGATGAAAAGATGGTGGGCCCCACAAGTGGGTTAGAAATATGGTTTTGGGGGGTAACCCACCCAAAGTGGGGGGTAACCTCCCCCCCCCACCGAACACACCCTTAGAGATGCCTATAATCCAGGAGTAGGACAAATAGTGAATTGGATTCAAATTCATATGGTTCATGGGCATTTCGACCTGAAGCCCCATACTTCCACTTCTCCTCATTTTCCATAGACGTAATATCGAGGAACTATATATACACCTCCAGTAGTTTGACCGCATATGTAGCACGATGCACTACGCTAACATCCCGTTAGAGGTAGTGAAGATGACAACTTTCCCCTTTAATCTTATGGATACGATGGTTTATTGGATCAATCATTTAGGAATGGTGGCGACGTCCTGGGAAGAGCCGAGATCAGCTTTTTTTAGCAAATATTATCCCCTAGGACGATAATATCAGATGTGGTTATTGATAGCCAACTTCTCCCAGATGTCCCATGAGCCTATTCACGAGACGTGGGAACACTTCAAAGATTTTATGGAGAAGTGCCTTATCTTCAAAGACTAGCCTCGTGCATAATTACTTTGGGTTTTTAAGCTTAGATAACCAACAGCTCATAGATGTCGCCTGTGGGGGTTCACATTTCAATAAGGGTGATGGCATACTTTGGCTGATATTTGAGGAAATGGCGGAGAGTTTAGCATCCTTATCTTCTTCCCGTGCATTGCAGAAGTATCCTACTTCTATTGCCCCAAGACTGTCGAAATGATGACATCTCAAGATGTGGATAGGTGGAGAGTTCAGATTTGAGAATTATTGAAAACTACCTATCCAAAGTTGATATAATTGAAAAGCGATCATAAGAGCTTGATAAATTACATGTGATCGAGCAGAGGACAAAACAACTGGATAAGCTAGATGAGATTACCAAGCACTTGGAATTACTTGTTAGTAATATTCATGCATGTCAAAGTTTGAGTGCCACAATCAAGATGTCTGCACCTGAGCTTAATTCTTTCACTTCAGTTCAATAGAGTTCCGGATCACCTTCTGCCTTTTAACATGTTTACTACATGCAGATTCCAGACCAGGTTCAGCAGCATCAGACTCCAACATATATGGTGTCATACTATACAAAGTCTCCTACTTTTCAGAGCCTCGGTTTCCACCTCCACCTCATATTCATGAGGTGAACGGTATTTGGAGCTTTCAGGAACACATCCAAACCCGTCCACCAGGGCAGTCGCAGTTGGGTTCTCGGGCCAACCCAAGGCCAGTTCACCAGTTTCATGGAGGTAGACAGTACAAGCACCAACCACATCCTCAGTTTCAGTCTCCACTCTTCCAAACATGGAGACATGGTTATCAATATATGTAGTCTGACCATTCGTATTATCTATATCACCAACAACATGCGCAGTATTCACATCCCCCTCCTCATTATTAGTATTCACAACATTCCGCCTATTTAGGGTACCAGCAACCTCCTTTACACTTTCATTCTCAATGACCACTAGTTATTGAACAACCAGAGGCACCTTCGATGAACCCATCATTAGATTATCTTGCTCAATTGATGAAGAACATGGGTGATACCAACTAGAGGCTTGACGATCTAACAACAGCGAAGGTTATGACACCGTCCAAGGTTGAAGCCAATCCCATCGCAATAAGGAGCAGGTAGCAAATCACGATCCATCAACTCTCGAGACATGTATGATCTATGATTTTTCAATAATCGCATTGTTTTCAATAAAAATCAAAAATATAAATCTATTTTCAATAATCACATTGTTTTCAACATTAAAACTAAATCGAAATCCATAAAAATCATAAAAACCTCTTAAAATTTCTTAGAAACAAGAAAAACAAATTAAAAAACATAAAAATAATAAAATAAAAACCAAATAAAAATTACAAAACATTTTCTAAAAATAAAAAAAACTATAAAATACTTAAAAATCACAAATAAATAGTATAAAATTCACAAAAATCAAATAAAAATCTAGAAAACACCTAAAAAAATTAGGAAAAACTTATAACCTTAGTTTTCTACAGTTTAACCTTAATTTCCAACAGTTTACCTCCCTGAGTTCGTCACTCTGGTACTTTCTCTATACATCAAAGTTTAAGGGCCAGTTTGGTAACTGGGTTGGGTTGGAGTACCCCTGTGAATAGTAAACTGAGTGGAGGGTTGGGAGGGTTGGAAGGAGGAGTACACCGGTGTACACCACCAACTAAACTGGCCCTAAGAGTATAAATAAAATAAAAATAAATTTTCTGCTAAATTTTGACTGGTCATTATAGTTGTCTATTTTTAGACGACTTGATCGGTTGGTTTTTCACCTCCTTCACAAGAGCAAAACACGGTCAAGCAGGGGGAAGGGAACCAAACCTCTGATAAGGGCACCGTGCACAGACCTCCTTCAAGGGGGACCACGCACAGACCTCCATCATGGAGGAAGGGCATAACAGGTCACATCGTATAATGGTGAGGAGCAGCAGGTCATGGTGTGGGGCACGCACATAAGAGTGGCACGAACAAGGGGCATCGCGACGAGGATCGGTACAACGCACAACTCAATGTAATGGAAGCTGAGAGACGATCCCACAAATATTGGCTCTGATACCATGTAGAAAACAAGCATGATCATCACAAAGAATAGACAATGATTTATGTGGAAAACCCTACTATGAGGGAAAACCATGAGGGCACACACAATCCCTAATATCACTCACACGAGATTAGGGCTCTCTTTACTATCTTACTTTTCAATGAGGGGGGATGAGTACAATATATAGACGATGGGTAAAATGGTCCCTCATCCCAAGATCCATTTACCCACTAAAGAACAACTCAAGGGAATATGGAAGCGCATTGTACATGATTAGCTGTTGATGACATATGTGGGATTGCCTCTCGTGATGTTTGCACTTCGATAAGTAGTTTGGGGTCCACTGGTGGTGGAAAGGTTGGAGGCAAGTTCATATTTTTGATGGAGAATGTGTTGTCTAGTGGCAACTTGTTTTACTGGAGTCGATGGTGTTAGCTATCAACAAATTCATTTTTCATTACCGAGAAAGATGGATAGATTGATGGGATAGAAAGAAAATTCATGTGAAAGGGAGAACAGGAAAGGTGTTGGGAGGGGGGTGTTGTTTGGTTAAATGGGAAGAAATTTAAGTAAATGGGTTTTGAGGATTAGGAGACTAGAGAAATTCAATGATGCATTATTTAGCACACAGATTCTTAAGGTGTTGGCGAGGGAGGAGGACCTATGTGGTAGATTGTTTGAGTTTTAATATGGTGGTGCTTTGAGTTGGGGGGATAATGCTAGGTTGAGGAAGAAACCCTCAGGGTCCGTTTGGTTACCTGGTTATTCGGGGTAACCTGGTTTACCTCTTTGCATTCATGGATTGGAATTATGTCACAAATAAATATGACATCACATCACATCCTTATTCCAACTCCTCTTCAATCCTCACAACCATCCAAACAGCTACTATTCACTAAAGGATACCTCAACCCACCCCAACCCAGTAACCAACCAGACTGTCAGGGTGTGTTTGGTTGGAGGATTTTCTTGTGGTAGGTAACCCTCTGGAAAAATGGTCTATCCAGTGGGTAACCTTTTTTATGTTTTGATTTTCGGTTTGATGGTTTGTTGCTATGATGGTTTGTTGTGATGTGATTGTATTGAAGTTTAGAAAAGTGATTTAAGTTGAGTATTTTATATTTTAGATAAAAAAGATGGTATCCTATATCGGTTTTTGTTAGAACGGATGAAATACAAATGAGTTATTTTTGATGTATTAAATTAGAAAGAGTGGTTTTTAGGTCGGTCCCACAAGAGAGAGAATAAAATATGGTTGCGGGACCCACAGGATTAGAAACGATGATTTTGGAGAAAAACCTGGATGAAAACCCGGAGTTTTGTTGGGTTACCCAACAAACGAATGGGCCCTTAATATTTTTTTGGAGTGATTTATTCTGTCGTTTCTCATGATGGTGCTGCTTCTTGAGAGAAGGTTCGAAGATGGTAAAGTTTTCCTATAATGCTTGGTCGAGTGGTCGAGGAAGGGGTTGTGGCTGAGCTTTTTCCATGATTTGCTTGGTTGCTAAGGATGAGCAAGTGGTAGTGGCTAAATTCTGGGAAGGGTTTTGACTACCTAGGTTCATAGTGTTGCTTTCAAAGGAGAGTATATTATAAATTTCACGACAATGGTCACATTGCTAAAAGGGGCTGACCCAAAGGCCCTTGATCAGGATATGCAGAGATGTCTAAGAGGGGATGTCTTTATCGTCTCCAAACCTTATGAGGCATTGAGTGTAGGCCAAAGGTCTCCAAACTCGAGTTTCTCTTTGTATTGCAAGTTTTCTCCGTAATGCCAAGGCACCTTTAAAGGTGAGGTTATACCCTTGGCTGGTAAAGAGAGGAACATTTCACTATGCTGCTAATAAGCAAGTGGGACATGGGTTCCAATAGTGGTTACCATGTTTGTGGGACAAGGATGTTGATCACATGCTCTTCAAATTCCCTTGGATCACATCAGTTTAGAGGATAGTGGGGAATTGTTTGGATCAATGCTAGTATAGAAGAGGCATTTTGGGAGAGCTTCAGGGTTGGAGTGGCAAGTGGGGTAGATGGGGTAGCTTGACGGGATCTGGCCGATTGCGGTCCTTTGACCATTTGGAGCAAGAGAAACTCAATGATCTTCAAACGTACAAGATGCTTATGTTGAAAATGTGGCGCATAGCACGAAGTCCCTACATGCATCCTGAGTGTAGTTGCTTGTGTATTGTAAAAAGAGAGAGTGGTGAAGCCATAAAAACCTTTCATTTGTCTTTTAGATAAATTATGGATTGCATTTGTTGTTGGATGATCTTCATTTGGCTCCTAACAAAAGATCCAATTGTCTAACATTTTACTTCTCGAAAGTCCTGGAGCTAGAGCATGGAATTCTCACTTGGACAAACTAAAAAACAATCTAGTTGTACACATGATACATGTTAACATACACAAACAAAAAAGAATTTAATGAATACTTGCCATCGAAGAGTCTAGTTCATCATGTATAACCGTTACAAGAATAGATAAAAGAAAAAAAACTAACAATGCTTCTAGTGCACCTAACGTTTTATCGACATTCGATCTCTTTAATTTACAAGTTCATACATGTTTTCATAATAGGTCCAAAGTAACATCTGATATCATATAAGATATGGAGCTATTTGAAATTCCTTTGCAAGATGGGATACTAATGGATTCCCGAAGAGTAATATACAAGGAATATTTCATATTGGTGATATTCTTGCATTTCATGTCTAATGGAGATCATGGAGGATGTTAGAGTATTTGGTAGTGCGCCATGTTGAGTTGTAGCAGGGCAAATGGATTCTGGAGAAGATCCATTTACCCCATCCAGTGTTTAGTCCCATACCGTCCAATGGTGGGACTTGGAGGCTTTGGGAAGGCTATATAAGGAGCCCCATACCTCCTGTACTCATTGAGAAAGTCAATAAACAAACACGCCCCATTTGAAGGCTTCTCCCGTGGTTTCATCCCGCTCCTCACGGAGTAGGGTTCCACGTTAAAATCCCGCGTTCTTTCTTGTTCTTTATTCTTTTTCCATGTTATGCTTCCGCATTCTTCATATTTTATAACATGATATCAGAGCGGGTTCAGTTCTCGTAGATTTGTTGTTAAAAGTTTTATTTGTTATTCTGTTCACGGTTCGGGGTTTTCGATTCATTATCATGATCCGGGGATATGTTCCTCAAGATTTGTTCCTGAAGATCCCGCCAGGAGAGATATCTCTAGATCTGCAGATCTAGATCCCTTTCATGCAAGATGGTGGCCACCACATTTGTTTTCTGGATCCGTATTCATCCAGATCCAGGCATATGAGCCCTTGCCACACCTTCATATCGCAGGAGATCCGATCTCCATCTTCTGCACGCAGAATCCCAGGTTTACATCTCCAGGCCACGAGCATGCCTTCCAGGAATAGCTCCACATCTCTCAGGTCAGATCTCGGCGCGCACAACACCTCCAGGCGCCGCACACTCCAGGCGCCGTACCCCAGAAACTCCAGCAAAGGCGGCGCGCACCCAATCCAGGCTGGATCTGCTCGTGCTAGGGCATCTCCAGGCCACATCACACAGCCCACAGACATCTCCTCCCTCGCGTGATGGCCCATTGTCAATCTCATCGTGCGCGCCTCGCGTGCTCCAGATCGCATCCAGATCGGCCAGAAGCGGCGCCTCCTCCGCCCTTGGCTCCTAGTGCGCAAGCTACAAAGTTGTGCGGCTCCATCGCCTGCGCGCCGACCTTCTCCCTCCATGGCGCTATGCGCAAGCCACTGCCGAGTCCCAGGCCCCGAGCCCAGCCGCCCATCGACCCTGACGAGTCCCCCTTCGAGTCCCATGGCGCACCCCGCGCAGCCCTCCAGCCCGCGTGCACCCAGGCGCGAGGCACACAAGCCACTGCCGTAGTTTCCACAGATATGGGGTTGCGGCGGAAGAACAAGCCCCTTCCATCGGGGGTGGCGGCGTAGATCAGGGGTTCCCATCAGGGGAACCCTAGCGGACGGGGATAGAGCCCCTTTGGGGCGGTGAAGTTTGAAGAGAACCCCTAGGGGTTGCAGAGTTGTTAAAAAAAAAGAAAGATCATATTTTTTGGGTCGTTATGGGCTGAGAGTTACAACAAAAAAAAATGTTAAAAAAGTTAAAAAAAATGAAATGAAAGAGGAGGAAGCTTGTGTGTGGGCTTCAAGAAGAAAAAGGGAGGGGGAGTCCGCAAAAAAAATTGAAAAAAAATCTCAAAAGAGGCGCATACAATAAAAAAAAAGCCGTATGCATATTGGTAAAAAAAACAAAAAATATAGAGGAGTTTTCTTTGAAAAAGTCGCATACAAAGAAAAGCCGTATGCAAATTTCAAAAAAAAAATGATGTGTTGAAAAAAAAACGTAAAAAAAATGGTTGAGACGGCTTAAAAAAAAGAAAAAAAAGAAAAGCCGTAAGTTTCATGTTTCCTCATTATTGTTGTCTTCTCCCAACATTGTCGATGTTCATATTTTCCGACAAGTATGGGAGAAAGGGGGAGTATATGTAGAGTCACAGGTCTATTCAGATGCTCCAGATGTCAGATCTTCATATTCCAAGCCAGTGCATATTGTTCAGACTCTACAGATTCAGTTGTTCAGACTCGACGTTAGAAGGTTCCGAGTTCAGTTTCAGACACGCACGAGTGTGCGGTCATTGTTAGATGAGCATATGTTGCCATCATCAGTTCGAGGTCCCCATCATTCTTGTTGTTGTTCGGCCAGAGTTTTCATGTGAGCCATAGGGACTCCAGAGCAGAGGACCATTCCCTTGAGGGCAAGGGTTTTCATGTGGTATCATAGGTACACCAGAGCAGTGCACCATTCTCTGAGCCAGATGGGAGAGACCCAGTTCTCCGACGAGGAGACTTCGGGCGCAGTTTCAGACTCGATGGTCAGATTCCGAGTCTTCAGTTGACTCACACTCCAGCCCGTTCGTCCTCCTCACCTGCACGGCATGAGAAGCAACGTCCTCGACTGCAGCATGTGCGCGTTGGGTTGATATTTTCCGTAGTGTCCTGTAGCGTTGAGTTGAGTTTATTTCTGTTTGTCCAAGCTGAGCATTGCATGCTCTAGCTTGAGGGGGAGTGTTAGAGTATTTGGTAGTGTGCCATGTTGAGTTGTAGCAGAGCAAATGGATTCTGGAGAAGATCCATTTACCCCATCCAGTGTTTAGTCCCATACCGCCCAATGGTGGGACTTGGAGGCTCTGGGAAGGCTATATAAGGAGCCCCAGACCTCCTGTACTCATTGAGAAAGTCAATAAACAAACACACCCCATTTGAAGGCTTCTCCCGTGGTTTCATCCCGCTCCTCACGGAGTAGGGTTCCACGTTAAAATCCCGCGTTCTTTGTTGTTCTTTATTCTTTTTCCATGTTATGCTTCCGCATTCTTCATATTTTATAACAGAGGACAATTGTAATATTTGATTATATGATGTAACCGTGAACCTTGAACTACAACTTTTCATTATCAGTGCACCATTAATGCCTATGTGATGTATTTATCAGGGAGTCCTTCCAGGAGGGAAGAAAATAGCAGTGAAAAGATTGTCGATGAAATCCAATCAAGGAATGGAAGAATTCAAGAATGAAGTCCTATTAATTGCGAAGCTGCAACATAGGAACTTGGTCCGTCTCTTAGGCTGCTGCATAGAAGATGAAGAGAAGCTGCTTGTTTATGAGTACATGGCAAACAAGAGTTTGGATAACTTTTTATTTGGTGAGTGACTCATACAACTGCATGTATTTAGAAAAACATATCCAACAACTCATTAGGCATCTTTTGCATCAACAGATTCTGCAAAAAAGACCCTACTAGACTGGAAGAAAAGGTACAGTATCATCGGGGGCATCGCACGAGGCTTGCTTTATCTTCATAGGGACTCAAGGTTAACAATAATCCATAGAGATTTGAAGACAAGCAACATTTTGTTAGATGAAGAGATGAATCCTAAGATATCAGACTTTGGCATGGCAAGAATATTCCAAGACGACGAGAACTCTGCAAATACAAAACGAATTGTTGGAACATTGTAAGTTAATAAATGAAACTAGTAGTTCTCCCAACTTTATGTTTGATAAAAGTAGCATAAACTATAAACACGGCATCTTTCTAGCATATATTTATATAACATGAACATATAAATATGTCTACATGCAAATACAATTTACTTTTGGAACTGAAGAATATCTATATGAAAAAGATAGAGACAATTCTTGTAGACCGAGCAATTTTAACTTCTATTTCTTGATTGAATCCTCTCCTTCCTGTGAACACCCTCAATTGTACATGATTTACTCACATATCCACATGTTTTACTCATCTTATGATTTTGTTTCTAGTGGATACATGCCTCCTGAATATGCTATGCATGGAGTATTTTCTGTGAAGTCCGATGTCTATAGTTTTGGGGTCATACTTCTTGAGATACTAAGTGGCATCAAGAACCAAAGTTTTGTTCCTATAGGAGCTTCAACTGATCTGCTCAGCTATGTAAGTTTTATTATTATTTCCAAATACTATATGCATTCACCTTTAAAGTAAGTTAAACTTGTATATTTATATCTCTCTCTATCTCTATAGGCATGGGAATTATGGAGTGAAGATAATTTTCTTGAATTTATAGACCCTTTAATCAGGGACAACTGTTCTGTAGATGAGGCCATGAAATGCTTGCAAGTGGGATTGTTGTGTGTCCAAGATAAGGCAAATGACAGACCGATAATGCCTTCAGTTGTCGTGATGTTGGAGAATGAAAATAGCTTCAGCATTGTTCCAAAGAAGCCGACTTTTACCATAGACAGAAGAGGTTGTGCATATTCATCTAATAATGATTCAACAACCAATAATTCAATAAATTATGTAACGTCCACTTCAGTTGTAGGTAGATAAATAGTGTTTCTCCATATTTAGTATAATGAAGAACTTGCAGGCTTCCATCCTTAAACAACAGGGATGGTAGATTTATTTTTTTTTTGTATCAAACATATCTTGGTTAGTTTTGGCATCCATATAAATATTTTCAAGCATTTTCAATGTAGTGAACATGTCTGCAAGATTAATAGTTGTGCCAATCCTCCTCATCATGAACCTCTTCTCCATTTGAATGAAGTGATATTCAATGTGTTTGGTTTTTTTAATGATACTAGACATATCATGTTAAGAATATCATACTATACTATATCATGATCCTATTATCGACCCTATAAATTACCCCAAGAACCCCTGCAAGCTTCAAACAGATTAACCGCAGGGTTCATGGAGTACGAGGTGTGAGGGGGGGGGGGATCAGGTTGTTTCAAAGATTGTGGAGGTAATTGACTAAGTTTATAGGATCTGTCAGGTAAAAATCTCTTTTATAAATATCCACTCCTAGGATCTTCTATGTTGCACTATGATTTCTCATATCAAATTTTTATTAAGAATTTGCTTCAGTTTTAAATCCAAATTCGTCACTAGCAGCAATAAACATAGCATCAATATAAAAAATATATAGATGAAGTAGTCATCCTTTACCTTGATGTGATATACACATCATCACAAGGACTCTACTGTAGTATTGGTTTATCATGAAAGTATATAATCTTTTATACAATTGTCATGGGGACTATTTTATCCCGTACAATGACTTTTTATGTACGTAAACTTTGTCTTCATTGCCCTAAAATCAAGAACATTATAGCTAGCTCATCAATATACCATTTTCTAATTATCCATTTATAAATGTAGTCTTCAAATTTGATTATTCAAGCTCTGGGTTATGTTATGCGACTGTGTTGGGATATTAAATGATTAACCGGACCGGTCCAGGCCTGGTTCACCGGTAGGACCGGTCGAACAGGCTGGTTTAAAAAGCACTGCATAGAACACGTGATCTGCTTTCAGATTGGGTAGTTGTAGTGACTCGGATCCGGTGGTTACTAGCTCGTGATGTATAGGCGAGGCATGCGTGGGATTTCGGATGAATCGTGTGGACTCGACCTCTCCAAGTGGAGCATACTTATCGTTAATAGTAATAGTGATGAGAGAACCCGAAGGATCGGCTATCTGATCTTGAACCTTGATGAACTGCAACTACAAGTCGTGGGGATCTTCGTCTTCTTCGACCTCAAGCATATATCCGGCAAGTGGAGAACGATGGAGCTCCAATGGGTATCGGCCTCTAGCCTTGTCTTGTTCCTGCAACAGAGATGATGCTCGGGGTTTAAGGACATCAGCTTTGACATTGGAGCGCAAGATGGAAGTTGGATGTAGCGGGGCTCCTGTAGCGTGTGACGGAGAAGGTGCAAGGTGTTCCTGTTGCGAACTCGGCTGAAAGTGGAAGGGCGTGGAAGAAAGAATGTGAAGGCACGGGAAGAACACGAAGAAGAGGGATTGTTGTTGGTACTATGTGACATTCATAAGGAGCACCTACTATGAAATCTAGCCCATGTGTATTGATGCACAAAATGTGACGTTAATAACAATAGATGTGAGGTCGATTTTCTGATTATCATGTAATTTAGATGCATGCAATTCTAATCTCACAAAAAATTGATGTATATATACGTCGATGCAACTTGATATGCTTTTGAAAAACTGAAGCAAAGTTTCATTTACTTAATCTATATATGTCGAAGCAACTTGATACGATACATGCACTTAAGCATGATGTGAAAACATGCAATGATGGGGAGCTATGCATGCGAGCAAGATGAAAATTGGTTCTTGAGCTGCAAGAGAGGCATGGGTGCGGCTGTAATGGGTATGAAAGGGAGCTAGGAGCATGGTGCGCTCGTGGGGGAGGAGGCGATGTAGTAACAATGGGTCCTTGAGGGAGGTGAAGGTGCGGCATGTCCAAGAGGGAGGCGGTGGTGCAGCGAGTTAGCTAGGGAGACCGAAGCACAGTGCATCCGAGAGGGAGGCCGGGGTATAATGGTTTCTCAAGATAGTTGGGACACACTACGTCTGAGACGAAGACGGAGAAGTGGTTCCGAAGGCAGAGCTACAGGTTCGTGAGGCAGTCGAGCCACCACAACTGATGCTCAAAGAGGGGGCGGGTTGGAGTGACAAAGGCCATTGTGGTTTCAACCTTTAAGATTTCAATAGGAGGGGGCACAAATGTACATTGAATTGGTTTTGATGGAGCACAAAAGATAGAAATTTAAAAGGTTTAAAAACTTTGGGGGGGGGGCACGTGCTACTGGTTGGTGCTACAGTAGGTGGTCTGTACAGGTGACCTTGACCATAGCAGGTGACATGTGGGACTGGAGAATAGCTGGTGTCGTAGCAGGTTGGGCTAGCATTAGAAAAAACCACAACAGGTGTATCTTTGGAAGTGTGGCAGGTGACATGCTATGGTGTCCATTCCATAGCAGGTGGATCTCTGGATGCACAATAGGTAACTCTGGTGCCATTGGGATGGATGAAGCAGAAAGAAGCTTCATGTCCTTGTTTTAAGAAGATACCTTTGAAGTTCACTGGAAAATAAAATAAAGTTGAAATATAACCTGCAATACAAGATTAACTCAAGTATAGTGGTTTTGGCAATGCAAAGAATACTCCATATAGAGATGTGAGAAATTTTGAAATATAACTTTATAAAAGGAATCAATTTAAGATATATTGGAAAGAGAATTATACGTAAATGATTTTATATATACGACGTTGAGGTGTAACCCAAATTTCATTTGGTTGAAAGCAAAGAGTCCATGTAAGGACTAAGGTGGATAACGGCTTAGTTATTCTCACTGCAGCGAGTAGAGAAAACGTTAAAAAGCTTCCCAAGAATAAGAGCTCCAATGGAGAAGTTTTTAAGGAAAATAACGAAGTGGTTGACGAAATGAAGATCAATACTAACAATATTTTTTATGTTTGTGGTAGGGAAGAAAGATGTTATTCGCAACACCCTTTTAGAGTGTCTTTGTGTTTGCCCTTCAACTATTTATGGAGTCAAAAAGCCAATGTCAATTTGAGTATTTCTTACAAGTTATATAGGTTGTTTTGCCCTAAATTCAGTAAGTAAACAATAGCATTACTTGTACATGAAAATTTAATTGCAAAATTATTATCACATTGGACAAAAATATTAGGTACTTATAGATGATTTTGTTCCCAGATATTTTGATAGCCGTTTACTTTACAATGTCCAGATTATAATTTCCCACTTTATTATCCATGCACGTCTGCACTAACGTGTGCACACACATGAAAGGATCCGTACTTGAAAGAATCCATCTTATTTCTAAGCGCGCGCGCACACGCAGGCATAGACTCGCTCATCTATTTCACTCTCTCAAATGGAGTCTAGGCACACATATACGACGAAGACGACTCTCCAGAGTCTGAGTCATGTCCGAAAAGAGTAGAAGAACGAAGTGGAGTAGACAGGAAGATGAGAAATAGCAGCTCGATCAAGATCGAGCGGTTCACACGAAATCCGGTTTTTCTTAGTCCTTACTGTGTGAACTGATCGATCTTGATCAAGCGGCTCGGCACTCGCTCCTTTTTACAGCAGGCCTCTACAGTACTGTTGAGGATCCATGCTCAGATATTCGATGATAAATCACAATCAATTAGAGACCGAATTATCATTTGAATGAATATATTTTATAAAATATTACGAGTCAAGGATAAAGATAGAGTCCCCTTCTAGCTTAGAGATAATGTGATACCATCTTTAATTTTTTATTTAATCTTTTGACATCATATGCTAGCGTATTATTGATATAAATCAATTGTCCATATAATGTTTCGTAGTAGAGAACTTCATTTGATGCGAAGTACGGGTTGAATAGGCTGCTTTAGTTCCAAAAGAAACAAGGGATATTTACAACCATAATCATGACTAGTTTAACAATTACACCTGAAATGCTCTATAATCACGAATAAAATGAGAAACCTCGAATAATTACTTCGACTCATGCTCATAACCTTCTGTTTATTTAAATAATTATCCTCAACTACACCATTAAGTAAATCTAACCAAGCATCAATCTATAAAATTAAATCAAAAGTAAAAAAAAAAGGAAAAAAACCCTCCCCCTTTCTCCTCGACAGCTTCCTCCTCCAACAACACCATCATTCCCTCGCCGACCACCTCCCCCTCCCCCTCCTCCTCCAGCACCTCTACCCCTTGCCGACCATCTCCCCATCCCCTTCTTTCTCTGCAAACGGCCATCAACCTCGTGCACACCGTCACCTGATTGAATCCATCGCTGCAAACAAGAGGGGGGGGGGGGGCTTTGACAAGAGATGTGGCAGGCGGGAGGAGCTTGCAAGCGGTGTCCGGGGGGGTCTTTGAACGAGGGAGGCAACATGAGGGGGCTTCCAAGCAGCTGGTGTTGGTGGGAGTAGGGCAGGGACGAAGCCAGAAAATTCTACTTGGGGGGGGGGGGGGGGGGGGGCTAAATTATGTGGGGTGGGGTGGGGGGGGGGGACAAATTATTTATCTAATTTACCTTGTCATTTTAGTTGTTAGTATTTTGAGAGGGGCTCCTCTATTGTAGTGTGAGTTACAAAAGCTATTTTGTTGAAATTTGTTTCTTAAAATCCAACCTATAAATCTTCGAATAATGTTATGCATATCCTTTGATTTTCGCACAAATTCATGATCATTTGCTATTTTATATCAATGGTAAAGAGTTTGGTTCTCTTTTAAATAAGATTTAAGTTGCTTAAATATTTATTGGACTTTTAACCACTAAGATAAAATAGGAAGTGATATCGGATTTGAGAGAAATTTGGAGGATATGTAGAACATTAACAAAAATTTTAATTTATGAGGTTGGGTATGTGGAAACGAACTCAATCTATAAGGCGAGCTTCCAATAATTTCGTAATTGATTGAAAGTAATATTGGGAAAGTATTTTTTACAAAAAAATACCCATATAAACTTATAATCGAAGATAAATAATATCTATAAACATCGTATTGACAAAAAGATCCCTACAAAACTCTTCATATCACTGAAAAACATATTTATTATTGTAATATTAAGTAGAGTTTAATGGGGCTGCCTCGTGACATTTTTTATTTTTTTGAAAAATATCGCATGTATATTCATCCCTATATCTCTCCTATATGCCATTCAAATTTCGTCAGAAACAGAGACTCCTACGGCCTCCATCCAGACAGTCATTTTTTAACGGTAACAATATTTTTTAAATCGATACCATCTCGATGGAGACCGTAGGAGTCTCTGTTTCTGACGAAATTCGAATGGCATATATGAGGGATATATGGAGGAATATACATGGCAATATTTTTCAAAAAAAAACGCCGAAAAAAGCCATTGTTGGCTGCCCCAAAGGGATAGTCCCATTAAACTCTATTAAGTAATGTCATTAAATTTAATATGTTCAAACAAGTAACACTATACAATACTTTTTACTTATACGGATGAAAAAAATATCTAGTTACACGGGGAAGGTACTAGCTAATTGGTCACGGGTCCCCAAGGATCTCAGAGAATGCCCCGGATTGCTTCTCACCCCTGGGGGCGTAGTCATTGGTCAAATGAGAGTTGGTTCTACCGCTCTTCAATCTCTTGCCCCGCATACTATTTTAAAATCGATGCAGATAAAAATAGGGTTGCAAACATGCGGATACAAATATGCATGTCTCTCTATATGTATAAGGTCAAATGGGGATGCCCCCTTGAGGGGGAGCTAACTTGGCTCCCCCCGCCCTATTTTTTTATTTTTTTTGAAAATTTCTTCCGTGAATTTTCATCAATATTTCCCTATATTATGCCATTAAAATTTTGTGTGAAACATAGACTACTACGGCCTCCATCCAAATGGGGTCGTTTTTGCAATTCTGTTACCATTAAAAAATGACTGTCTGGATGGAGATCGTAGGAGTCTCTGTTTCGCACGAAATTTTAATAGCATAATATAGGAATATAGTGATGAATATTCACGAAGAAATTTTGAAAAAAAAATAAAAAAATGGGGAAGATGGAGTGGGGGAGCCAAGTTAGCTTCCCCTTATGGGCAGCCACATTAAACCCATATGTATATACTAGAAAAATATACAATTATATCCATTTTAAGATCTTTAAAAAATGAAAGAGGTATCCAAATCCATATCTATAGATGCAAAGAAAAAAAAAGAAAGATCGTTATCTATACCATATAAGCTAAATAAAAACTAATCCATGACGATTTATAAACGGGTACGATGATGGACATATACAGATGTGTCAGTATTTGATTATGCACATTATGTAATGTTAATGATTAATTGTTGTAATTAGATCATATATATATATTGATTTTTTTGTTTAGATATGGGGGGCTATTATACATAACATGTATATTTTAACTATTAAATAATGTATTTAGATTATATATAATACTATATATTAAATACAAATATGGGCTTTGGTTGAGAGCTGCCGGGCTAAGCCCCCCCTCACCCCCCCCCCCCTCCGTCACTGGAGTGGGGGGCTTTGGGGTGGCACGGGTGGGGGTCTACAGGGAGGGGCGTGCTTCCAGTAACAAAGCTAGATCTGGGATAGTATGCCAGTTTTTGTAAACTGTTGGTACACTTTCAGTAATAAAAACTCACAACTCATCATATATCTCGCAGGCATATGAAATCAAGATGCTACATTATAGATCACACCACTAAACAAAATCAACATGAGATATTGGGAATCAATGATAATCACATCACACCAGCTGCTCATCCCGAAAGCTTGGAAGAAAAATTTGAAAAATAACAGAAGCACAAATTGGCTATCTCGATCCGACCGCAATCCTGCCAGAAGCGCATGCCAACATTGCCATAGCAGGCAAGGCCCCAAGAACCCATCCTCCTCGGCACCGGATACCGACGTCCATCAAACACAAGAACCCTCCTTTAGCCTCTTAGCGATCAGTTTGCCCACTTTTCTTAGATGGGTTGGTCTAAACTAAGGTGATAGGCACCTTGATAAGCGGCGGTCAGGGGGTGGGGGTGGGGCGGGGGCTTCGAGGCAGCAGGTGTTGGTGGGGGCCTTTGGGACGGCAGGGTGGGGGTTTACAGGGAGGGGTGGTGCTTTGAAGTGGCACAGGGGTGGGGGCCGGGAGGACGGTGACGGGTATTGCCTGGCTGGAGGTGGGTGGGGGGTTGCTTGGTGGAGTCGGGCTTCTTCGGGTGGGAGGACGTTGGCGGGGGGAGGGGGTTGTGTGGCCAGAGGAGGTTGGGGGAGGAAGAGGAGGGGTCATTCGTAAATAAAGAGAAATTTAAAGGGTGTAAAATGTAAAATACTTGCCGGATATCGTCATAGTTAACGGAAAATTTGGTGGAAGTTTAACACGGAGTTATGAGTATAAGAATTAAGCACTATTAAAGGTCCTGAATGTAATTCATGATTATATAGAATTTCTAGTATAATTATGAAACTACTCAGAATTATGAATGTAAATATCCCAAAAAATAATAAGACTGCAATTTTGACACAATAGCCTTCCTTAAACAGGAAGTCGCAATAGAGCTTTATTTAACCATCGCGTTTATACATGAATACTAAATAATCAAGTTACATCCGGTGCACCGGTTACATTTATTTAATCATATCGGGAAATCCTAGTAGGTAACTATGATTCAGAACCCATGAGATCTTTTGGGGATGTAGAAGTAAACGGTTCGGCCGTTGAGAGGCTGGGTCGGCCTTGCATTGTTCTCCATGTCCTGCCAACATATTCAGAGAGTTATATTTACGAGCATATTCAGCCATGCGTCCACTTATACGGGCTTTAAATTTAAGAAGATGAGATGGATATGTTCGTGATGCTAATCAAGGTTACGTGCGTAGAGATTAAAAGATATTTACATCATTGACGGCATCTCTCAGTAGACGGAGCTGCTCCCTGGACACTGTTTTAACCTGCCAAATAATGCCAAAACTGAATTATATTTCAGCCGAGCTAATGGCTCCTGATGCGATATGACTACTTCCAGTCCTTTTTTTTGGTCATGAAACGGATTAAATCATGATGATGTACTTAAAGAACCTTGGTGATTAGGGTCCAAACAACACCCTCGGTGCATGGTGGTGCTGTGAGGGAGCCCTCGTATCTCAGGTATTTACTGGTGCCGCTCCTCACGTCCCTTGGGTCCATCATCCCCACATCTTGCTTAGCATTCTCCACGTCCTTCACCTTCTTTATGGCCTCCTCCAACTAATCACAGTTTTACCATTGATCACATCATATTTCTAGAAAATAGCAGTAGGAAGACGAGACAATATCACGTAAGCTAGGATCTATTGAATTACCTCTGCAAGGAAAGCGTCGGGAGATCCGAACTCGTACAGGAAGCCGATGACGGAGTACTTCCCGTCTGCACTCTGGTGGACCATGTGCAACTCCAGAGGGAACCTGGAGATATAAATGCGAGCAAGCATCCAGAATCCAGATGCCATGTTCATGTCATGGTCCGATTCATATAAATTATAAGATGTTTGATGGAAATCAAATATACCTATGGCCATTGAGGGTGTGTTCTGATGGGGAGTGCCAGTGCAGTTGCTTGAGGGTGTAAGCTGTCCCATTCAGCCACATCTCCCCCGCCCCTACATCCCAGTTCAGCTGAAAATTGACATCTAATCATGTCAAATACATGCACTCAATACCTCTTTGATTGATTCATTTCGATATGTCTACCTGGATATCATGTCCTCGGTTGATCAAAGTCGCACGGGAAGCCTTGTATGTTCGCCTGATATTACCCAGCTCCGGGGCAAACACCACCTCGGAATATCGGACGTCGACCGGGGACTGCGTCGTGCCCGAGTTGCACGCAGCCCACTTCTTGTTGATCGAAGACCACCTATCTGGCCCCTTTTCGCTGCCAACCTTGTAGCTGAACTCGTCCTCTGTCCATGATAGAATATGAATACAAAGTCAGATTCATAGTAGAATACACTATACATGCAACTGATCAACACACAAGCACGTCGATTGACGACAGACGGATAGATTTATACGCATACGCACATGCAGGGTACTTACCAGCTCTAACATGCAGCCCGAGCAAGGCGATTAGGATGGCGAAGACAACGAGGTCTGCGAGCTTCATGCTTCTGTGGCGTTCGTACAATTTCTGCTCACGAGATTCAAGCGGAGTTGGTGAGGTTCTGGAAGTTGGTCGTGAGAGAGGAGGGTGTTGATGCCTATTTATATTCTTTGCACAGAAGGAATGCTTCATGACGATGACGATGGAGGTTATTTTATGGATATTCAATAGATCAAGGTTGATGGCTTATCTTACGTCGACGTGAAATGTTCAAATCAAATTAACCCACGCGATTTTTTGTAGAGAAAGTCGGCTTCTTACGCAAAATCAGAACCGTTGAATCCCCTAGATTGTGGTAAAGTTTCCGCGTTCAAATAGATAGTGACGTGTATATGGTAATATCATGCAATATTCAATATAATTGGCTCCACGTGATCCAACTACCAGGGTCTTATCGAGGATCCCGTGTTAACTTGCTGCAACACATATTCCAACGGTATAGGATATTCTCCTGGAACTAACCCTATTATCCATGGCTTCTCAGCCTTTATGCATAAATAAATAAGATAGGGGGGAAAATCTCAATCCATCGCTGAATGAAATTAAACATGGGCGACGTACATTCTACAAACTAGAACTTCGATTTTGCCTTAACCAATGAAACTGTTTGTACAAACGTCATAAGTTTTGTTCAAAAACTTGTATAAGGTGCGCCATTTGTCGATGTTTTTATACAAACATTATATATTCGATATTATATGCAAGGTCTTAAAGTTTGATCGGACTTTGAACAGGTCAGACATCGGTTTCGTCTAATCGGGTCTAACCATTAATTCGAACTGATCGGAAGGAAGATGACATCGAAATACATCGTAACTCGGAAAAAACTGGATTAGACTAATTGAATTGTCAGACAATCGAACTGATTTTTGAATTGACTAAATCACACACAACAACAACAACAACAACAAAACCTTTTCCCACATTAAGTTGGGTCAGTTACATGGATTCTTTGCCTCCATTCAAATCTATCTTGGGTCATTCTCGAGCTTAGATCCAAAAAACTAAGATCTCTTCGATAGTGTCATTCCAACACTTCTTGGACCTTCCTCACCCTCTCTTAGCCAGCTCAACATCCAAAACTCGTATCTCCTAACCGGTGTATCAGTTGACCTCTTTTGCAAATAGCCAAATCACTTTAAGCAGTTTTCTTGCATCTTATCATCTATCGGAGCTACACCAACTTTCATTCTGATTGCATCATTCCGAATCTGATCTTTACGTGTGTGTACACATATCCACCTTAGCATTTTCACTTCTGCTATTGGCATTCTCTGCACATGTCAATGGTTCACAAGCCAACATTCAGATCCATAGAGCATAACAAGTCTCACGACTCCATTGTATAACTTTCCTTTGAGTTTTGAAGGAATTTTCTCATCACAGAGGACAACAGAGGCTCCTCTCCAATTTAGCCAACCTGCAATTATTCTATTAGTAACATCTCATCATTTCTCCATCATGTTGCAAGATAGATCCCAGGTCTCTAAAAGAATCTCTCTTCTGGATGTTATCGTCACTAATCTTCACCTCGATTCTTTCATCATTGCTTCCATCAAATGTGCACCCCATATATTCAGTCTTAGGCCTACTTATACGAAATCCTTTAGTCTTAAATGGATGTCTCCAAATGTCAAGCTTCTCATTTACTCCATTTCTAGTCTCATCTATCAACACAATATCATCAACAGATAACATACACCAAGGTATCTCTAAAAGAAACTTCAAATGAGACGGGATCACACCGTATATGCGGCGAGTCAACGCCAAATTCACCATCTTTCTGAAATAACCAAGGATATCCGAGGGACTGTCTTGTGGTCCACACAAGACGAGACTACTAAGTCATTGTGATGAAAACTCTTGAAGACCTCTGGCTAAATTCAACAATCTACAAAAAATACAAAAAACCACGCAATGAAATCAAGGTGTATGGATCAAAATTTATTATAACCCTATATGAATGTGTATAGTGGATACACATCTAGGATATCGAACACATGAAGCACGAGATGTAGTAGGAAGTATTTAAATGAATAAACAATGCAAGAATATACAAATATGCACAATATGTACTAAAGGTTTTTGTGGGATTTTAATTAAATAAAATAATTCTTTTTTTATACGAAAAATGGAGTTAGCTACCCCCCTATTTTTTCGTATTTTTATATTTTTTTGCAAAGTATCATCATGTATATTCATCTATGTATCCCTCCTATAAGTCACTCGAATTTTGTCAGAAATAGAGACTTCTATGCCTTCCATCTAGACATGTAATTTAAACGGTCAAAACATTGTTGTAATCGACTTGTTTTAGTTGGAGGGCATATGAATATCTGTTTCTCACAAAATTCGAATGTCATATACAAGGGATATATTAATGAATATGCATGGTGATATTTTTTGAAAAATAAAAAAACTCGAAAATGGGACAGGGGCGGTGATGAAGCCCCATTCATCACTCTTTATTCTTTTATTTTAGCTAAATATCTTGGTGAAACATCATGTATATAGTTGTAAATACAATAAGTTACCAATAAGCATGCATTTGTTAATAATTAATAATTATCATGTACTTGTGCAAAAATAAAAGAATAAAGAATAAAAAAGAGGGAAATATTTAAAATAAATATTCAGTGACCTGAACTCAAGAGAGGGTCCAAACTGGACCTGATCGCCAAATAAAATAAGTAGAGAGAGATAGGGCCACTCTAACCTATATAAATTCCCTTCTTTATGTATATATATGTATATATTTTATTTTCACAAAACTAAAACTAAAAATATTTTTATATTCCCTTGAATATATTTTTAAAAATAAAATAAAAATTAGAAAAATAAAATAAAATAAAAATAAAATAAAAATAAAATAAATTCTCTCTTACCTTGTATATAACACATGTATACATGTATCGTTACCTATTTATTTTACACTTGTACATAACCAATAAAAATAAAAAAAAATTATTTTATACTCCAAATTTTATGTTGTAAATAAATAAAATATAAAATTGGTGTATTTGTACAAATATAAGAAAATAAAAATAAAAATACATAAGTATTTTATACATGAATATAATGTAATATAATGTATATATCTTAATTTATTTTTCATAAAAATAATTAAAAATCACAAAAAAATAGTTTGAAAAATAATAAACATTTTTCATGTTGAAATTTTTTTAAAATAAATCATTTCCTATTTTTAATTTATTTTCCAAATATTTTTGACCAAGCTAATTTCCAATTGGTCTAGGAGGGATGTTGACCTCGGTCAACTCCCCCTCCCGGACCCTCTTACGCGTGGATCCGATTCGCACCCGGACTTCTCCCATTTTCCTGATTAGACCCTGTTCGTTGATGCCCCGATTTCGGCTCCTGCTTCAACCTAGTGGATCAATGACCCTCACATATCCCTAGGAAGAGGCGGATCGCCCTTGGTTCGCACACCCTTACCCATCTTTCCTGCCACTTGGGACGTCCTATATATTCTTCATCCGATTTCCCAAACCACAAGCTTGCGCCGCACACCTCTCTACTACCTAGAAACCTTCCCCTTGGTGACAACAATCGGAGGATCCCTTTGGTAGTCGGAGAAGGCTGTTGTAGCCGACGCTCGCTACTCGTGGCCGGAGATTCACCGCGACGAGCCTCCCCCGCCTTCCGCAGCGAGGTCGAGGTAAAGACCCACTTAGACATCATCCCCTGGAGTTCAGGATCACGTTAGGGCCTTCAGGTATATCCCATTTCGTTCCTAGCTCCGTTATTTTACGAATTTTTCATCAACCATTTTCCATCGCCCCGCCAGCTCCGACCCGGTGGTCGGAGCTTCATCAGCCATCGTCACCCGTTCCGATCAACTACCCGATGAATCCACATTTCATCATCTTTATTCTATCATTTTGGCCTCAAAAACCCTAGCAAATGCGTGTACATACCCTTAATTTCCGCATCTTAGCATTCATGCATGTGCATGTAAATAGTGTATAAAATACTGTAATTAAAGCTAAAATTATAGAATAAATAAAAGAAAAGAAAAAGAATAAAATATTGTAAATATTTTATGACCTGAAACCCTAAGACCAAGGCATCTTGAGGAATAGGTCGACAAGGAATTAAGTAGGGGGAGATAAGGGCTAGATACCTATTCTTTTTAATTCATTCTTTATTCATTTTTAGGACCTATTTTTGGTTCCACTTTTTATACTCAAATAAAGAAACTTTGTACATGAAAATTGTAGATAATTAAATAAAGAAAAATACAAAATTGATTTCACTGAAAAATAATGTACAGATAAAAGTTATGGTTTGAATAAGATTCCAGAACTCCAACTTCCCAGACCTGTATCTTGCAAATAAGAACGAAATGTACCAACTCACCTTTAATTGTACATAGCTCAAAAAAATCTATTTAATGGAGGTGGTTTCATCTTTTTCTCAGAATTCACCTTCTATTTCCTGTCTATGAAAAATGCAGAAGATGGAGTAAAAGGATTCGAACCTTTGCATGTCGGTACCAAAAACCGATGCCTTACCACTTGGCTATACTCCATACGCTCAGTGCGGAGTTACGGTTTGAAAGTTGAGTTTTGGACCCATATTGTATACTTGTACAGATTAAAATATTCAATTTATTATTTATTAATTATTTTTATAATTTATATTTTTATAATTTTATAACTATTATTTATAATATATATGTACATTAAAATCAGAAGAAAAACATAAAAGAAATACAAAATAAAAATACTTGTAATATAATACATAGGTATACTACCTATACTTATACCTGTCTAATTTATACTTCTATTTTATTAAGTGTACAAAATACCTCAGAAAAATACAATAAAATTATATTTAAGTGTATAAAAGTATTTTATAATTTAATAAAAAAATAAACAAAAATAAATAAACTAAATTCACAAAATAAAAATAAATTAATAAAATATACATGTAATATACCTATATAGGCTATAAAAAGCAACTTGTAAAATTATACCTCATAAAAATAATTAAAAATCAGATAAAATACTTTATAAAATAATAAACGTTCTTATTTAATAATCAAAATTTAATTAATTTATTTTCTATTTTTAATTGAATTTAGAAATCATTTTTTAGGGTTTTTCTTTGTTGGTCCACGTGGACCAACTAGGAGGGTCTGAGAGTTGACCTCGGTCAACTCTCTGACCCGCCCCCTGTGGGTTGTCAGAATATCATTTTGACCAGATTTCTTCCTTTTTTTGAGGATGCATCGTATCTCCTTTCACAATTATTTCTTCACGACTTTTGTGGCCCAGCTATCCATGATACACGCCCAAGGGTCATCTTGGGGCGTGGATTATCGATGCCATCGATACACCTCGATCTTCGCACCTCATCAGTCAACCCTACAAAACTATCGTCCAGTCTTCCATTTGAATTTGAACCCCCATTTTGTCCTGTTTCCTCCACCTTCCTTGCTCCATAGCTCGCCGGAGGTGACAGCTTCGGTTTGAGCCATCCAAGGCGGAGATCTGACGTGGATAGGGCGCATTCCACCAACCTCCGGCAACACCCCACCATCGAGGTGATTTCAACCTCGGGCCCTGTCCCTTGAGGTACTTATTCCCCTAGTTTTCCTTCATCTTTTCATCCACTATAGTCCTAGCTTCACGTAGGCATCTTAATCATCGACTTCCACCCATCGATTCGCTCAATCGACTCCTCTCACCGGAGTAAGCTCCGGCGAGCATCTATATCACCGTTCGCCCCCTTGTGAGACCCCACTGAAGGTCGAGGCATTTTGTCCTCGACCTCTTTAACGTTCCCTGCAGGTCTTTGGAGCGTGAAGAGCACCTGGGGTCAATTTTGACCTCGCTGGAGGTACCTGGGCCCCTTCTCCTTCTCCAATGTCGCGGAGGAGCCCTGGTGCTTGCCGCCGCATTTTGAAGCCCCAGGCGTGGAGAGGAGCCTCGCAAAAACTTACTGGGCCATTTTGGAGCGTAAAAGCACGCCGAAGAGGGGCGCTACTGATGAATCCACGATTCATCGCCTTTATTCTTTTATTTTAGCTTCATTTTCTTAGTCGAACACATGTAAATACCCATTAACTTCATAATTTTACCATTTTGCATGCATTTGTTAAAATTACATTTTTAACATTTTTTGTACATAAATAAAAGAATAAAGAAGAAAAGAAAAAGAAAAGAAAAAGAAAAGAAAAATAAAGGATGTATTTATGCAATAAATGAAGACTGACCCTAACCCCGAGAGAAGGTCAAGACTTGACCTGATCGACCGGGAATAAAGTAGGGGGAGATAGGGTCTTCTGTTAGAAAAATAAAAAATATCTTGTAAATATTTTTCACGTATATTTGTACAAATCTTACATTATTTTATTTGTAAATAATTTGACCTCAAACTAATTATTTTTGTAAACAAAATTTGTAAATAAAAATGTGTTGTAAATAAAAAAAATAAGTGTAAAATAAAATAATGTACATAATGCAAAAAATCACACTTAGAAAAAGCCGCAAATAAATCATTGAAACACCAATTCCGGCTCCATACGAGCTCAAATAGAACCAAACCCACTTCTATTATACTATAAATTAAATTATCTTTCAAATGGCCGTAGTTTCATATTTTTTGGAGTTACGATTAAAAAGTCGGTTTTCTGGGATGTATTGTGCAGTTTACCCATATACTTATTGTATATATTTTATTTATATTTATTTTTCTACATAATGTATATAATTGTAAATATTATTTTCATTAAAAATAAAAAAATAAAAAAATTATAAAATTATTTCCTTATTTATACCTATGTATATTGTATTATATGTGTATAATATATGTATATAATTAACTTCCTTTTAAAAAATTCACCAAAAGAATTAATTATCTCACATTAATTAATTTATTATATTTAATTACAAATTTCATATTTAATTTATTTAATTTATTCGATTTGGTTTAATAACTTGCCTTGTATATATGATTTTATTCCACACCATATTTGGCCACCATTATGGTGGTTAATTGATTTCCATAAATTACTTTATTTATTTATTTAATTTAAATCCGAATTTCGAAATTAATTAATTAATTAATTTATTTATTTAATTATTTTATTTAATTAACCCATAATCACTTTCCTTGTTTGTATAGACCTTCCTCTTTTATTTTTCTTCTCTTTTTATTGGCTCCTTCCTCCCTCATTCACACTCGATCGATCTTGTTGAAGAGGGTCCTAGCCTCCGATCTGGTCGGTGACAGCGATTTGAGCTTCGTCGAGGCCATCATGGCATGTCCGAACCCCAAGGTGAGATCCACTTTTATTTCCTGTCTTTCCTAGGTAAAATCGCAGGTTTAGTTTTTACGTGGGTGCAGTGATTAAGTTTTAGATCTTAGAGTTAAAAAATCTCCAACACACATTTTCGCCTGACACCGATTTTTCATCTCATCTCTCCATCCCTACATATTCACGTTCTACCTCGCACAACCTATCACCTCCGACCACGTACGGTGGTCGGAGTCACGGATCCATCTCCCATATCACGGGTACAAATCATTCACCCTTCTTATTTTATGCATAAATAAATTAAAAAAATAAAAAAAACTTATATAATTATTTTTCCTGTTTATCTCACGATTGTTTTTGTAGGAAAAATAAAAAATATTCTTTCTCTATCTCTAACATTTGTTTTACAGGTAAAAAATAATAATAATAAAATAATCATTCATGTTTTTTAACAATTTATTTGCAGGTCATTAAAATAAAAAAATATAAAAAAAAGATTTTCTGTCCTTTGTTTACAGCTGCTGCTTTAAAAAAACAAAAAAATATTTCTTTAACCTTTTCCTGCAGGTTGAAAATAAAAAAAATAAAAAACAAAAATAAAAAATTCTGAACAGGCGTAGGCCGTCACCCCCCGCGCCCGCTTCTCCTTCACGCCTGCCCCTCCGTCCTCCGCCGCTTGGGCGGAGGTCCGCCCGCGCCACCTCCGTGCTCTTCCGCTGGGCGTGACCCTTGACAACGCAAAACTCCGAACGACTGAGGTAAAGGTATGAAATGAGGTCGTTGCGACCTCAGTCACTCGAATGCGTGTATCAAGAAAAATCAACCACTCACAGAGATAAAATCAATCAAAACAAAATGGAGCGGTCTAGCTATGTGATTAACCTGGTATAGCTCCCAGGGTCGAACACAAGGAGCACAGATTGGCTAAATAGCCTACGATGTAGTCAGAAATCCGAGGGAATCTTTTTTAGTGGTTTTTATTTGTTTTTACATTTTTTTAGATTTTTTAAATGATGAGAAAATTAAAGAAGGCACACAGATAATGAACTTCAACAATTTATTTAAAGCATTAAAAGTCAAGCAAAAATTCAAAGAAAAATGTTTTTATGTGTTTTATATTTTTTTTTATGTTTTTGGTGAATTTTTGAGATTTTTCTGATGTTTATTTTATTTTCTAAAAATCAAACAATGCCAAAAATGAAAGGTACTGTCCAGCAAGGCTTAAGACCCAAAAATAAAATATTGTTGGATCTCAAAAAGCCCTGAAGGTAATTTTCCTATAATCTAGAAAGAATAAGGAAAATTTAGGCACCCTAATTATTGTTTTTGGATTTTTAATTTATTTATTATAATTTTTATGAGTTTTTAGGGGTTTTTGAATTTTTAAGGTTTTTAAGTGATGAAAAATCACCAAAAATGGCTGGAAAATCAAACAGCAAGCAAACTACAAGTCCTAATTTTTTTAGAATTTTTAAAGGTGATTTTATATTATTTTGGTGTTTTTAAAGCTAGACAGTGACTAAAAAGGGAGTTTTTGAATTTTTAAAAATATTAAATAAAAGCCAAAATGTCCTCAAAAATCGCAGAAATTACTACACCATGGCAGGAGCCATGTGTCGAAATTTCATTAGATTTGGAGGTGGTTTGATATTTATTCAAAAATGAAGAAGAGGGTACTGTGCACAAGGACCAATGTGCAAATACCCGAAGACCTGGGGTCGCTGGTGCAAAATGCCCAGCAAGTCACGCGCGTCGCGCGTGGCTGGGGCACACAGGGACCAAATTGCAAGAAAAACTAAGTCCAAGGGCCTTTTGATAACTCGTATCAAAAGCCCAGGGACGAAGTTGCAAAAAGCCCACTAAATAACGCACATGCGCATAGACAATGCTCACAGGGGTATAATTGCAATTACTTAAAAATATTCATTCATTCATTAACCATCCAGATCTACAGGACAAGATGTGTAAAATGCCCAGATACACACGTGACGAAGCACGTGGTCACTCACACACAGGGGCATACATGTAATTAAAATAAAGCACAAGGTCCTAACTGCAATTTACCCTACGCTAATAAAGTTTTAAAACTATTTACAGGACTGAAAAGAAAACAACAAACTACGAGGGGGCCCTACGATATTTACCCCTTTATTAGCCGACGGTCGGATAGGCGCCACGTGGTGATCGAACGGCTGGGATGGCGGCGCGAATCCTCTCTTCGTCCCTTCGGCTCGATCGACGGTCGAGAGAGGGACACGTGGACGATCGAGTGGCTCTTGTGAATGGAGTCCCTCTCTCTCGGCTCTGACGGTCCAGATGGCTCCTCCGGATGATCGAATGGACGCTGCTCCTCCACAGATGAACGGCTAGGATTAGAACTGGAGCAGAGGGTGCATCGGACGGCTCTGGAAGATGGAGGAAGAACTCGACGCCGGCGAACTTCGCCGACGTCCTGCGTGCGCTCCGGTCCTCCTCAGCTGCTGCAAATGATCCGAATACGCTCCTGGTGCAGCCCCGCAGCTGATGACGATGGCCGATGGCCCAACCGAGCCCTGGAGGGGCTCCGGCGAGGCCTAGCGGCGCGAAGCTCCGGTCTGAACTGTAAAGGAGGCTCAGACACCCCCTTTGGACCTGCAAAGTAGACAAGAAGCTTCGCGGGTCGAGGGCAAAATGCCTCGACCCAAGAAAGCGGGGTGAAGATGGTCTGTGCTGTGGGGCGAACGAGCTCCGGCGAGGCGGAGACGGTGGAGCTCGACTCCCAGCTCCGGGGCGAGCTGGGGTGAATGAGCGGGCGTAGAAGGTGCGCGGGGAGATGGCGGAGATGATGGAATGCTCCGATGATCGAAAGATTAATCGGGATAGCCGGAATCAACGAAACACAGCGATGGGGCGATTTGGGGGTAATTCCAAATTAGATGAAACGAGGAAGAACCAAGGTTACCTGGTGGCTGCAGTAGACTGTGGTGGAGCTCAGCTTGCTCCTGGTCCTTGCCTCAAGGGCCGTCTCCTCCCGAGGCTCAAGCTCCAGATGGTGGTCGGAGCACGGCGGCGAAACGCGGCCGGATCGATGGTCCTGCTCCTCTTCCTCGCTGCAACACCGGCTGGGGCAAGCTGTCACCTTGCTCGTCTCGATGGAGCTCACTGGAGAGAGAGTGGATAGCCAAAGATGAGGCGCGGAGGCGGCGGAGGTCGGGATATATATGGTGACAGGTGCGATTAGGGTTGAGTGGAGACAGCGATGGAAGGCGTTGATTTCATGGCGAAAGATCGGGCGAGGATGAGGGATGATCGACGAAGAATCCGGGCACGGGGTTCGCGTGGGAGACAGCCTGGAGATGCGTGGAAAAATCGGCGAAGGCGGGGCGGCACGCATCTTCCAGAAAAGGAAGGAGTCCGCGGGGGAGTTGACCGGGGTCAACAATCCCCCGTGGACCAATCAGAAGCTGCCACGTGTATTTAATTTTTGTTTATTTATTTTAAGGTAGAAATAGGCCGAATTAAAGAAAACTCAAAACATGAAATGTTTTTCTTTTATTTTTTTCTATTTTTTGGTGATTTTTAATTAATTTTTGGAAATAAAAATAGGGTAGCTATGTATATAGGTATATGTACACTATATGGATTTTTATTTTTGATTTTTTATTTGTTATTTTTATGTATTTTTATGCTCATTTTGTATTTTATTTATTTACATCACAAAATATGGAATAAAATGGTATTTTTATTTTATTTTAATTATTTATACACAAGGGTGAAATAAATAATTGTATACATTTATATACATGGTATTTATACAATGTATTTTTGTATTTTTCATTTTGTAATTTTTATTTGATTTTTGTTTTGTTTCTTGTTATTTTATGTATTTACCATATGTAACATAGAATATTTACAAAAAAGTTTTAGAAAATAATTTTATTTATTTATAGGGTTAAATAAATAAAGGATGATGGTCTACACATGGTGAAAGGGCATTTTTGAATTTTTGATTTTTAAATTTTTATTTTGTTTTTAATAAAATATACACACAATATGTACAAGCATATTTTTGGGTGAGGAAAATATAATTTTATGTATTTACAGAAGTATATACACATGAGCTCCTATCTCCCTCTACTTTGGCTTTTATGCGGTCAGGCCCATGCTGAGCCCTCCCTTGGGTTAGGTTGCTCAATATTTATTCTAAATATTTCCCTTTTTTTCTTTTTGCTCTTTATTCTTTTTTTATTTTTGCACAAAAACATGCTAATTATAGGTTTTTACACAATGCATGCTTTTGGTAATTATTTGTATTTACACATATCTACATGTATTTGCAAAGGTTTTTGTAGCTACAATAGAAGAATAAAGAGTGATGAATGGGTATTCATCACCCCCCTATGCTTAACTTTGCTAGTCCCTTAGCAAACACTTATTTGAAAAAGAAGTGAAAAAGAAAGAAAAAGAAAAAGAAAAAGAGGATGTACATGGATCAAGGTTGACTTATTAAATTTTCCTTCATTAAATTGAAATATGGAGCTCGATCAGATCTTTGGATTATTAATGTGTCGGAACCTTATTTGGACTTAAGCTTAAAACTCAACAGCCTCCAAGTTCCACCAGTCGATGGGCAAGACTCCTCAATAAACCAGATCAGAACAAGTCTACATACACAAACTCTAATGACCATGAATCTTTTCCTTGCGGTGTAGGTGATATGTGGCTCCCTACCTCAGAAGTAACAAAGAAACAACCTCCCTCAACCTGGTAACTCTAATGCCTCAGTCTAGCAACTCTTTCCTCGAGAAGCGGGGTATTCCCTTCTAAGTTCAAGTGCAGCCGGCTCAAGGAGAGGGGGTAGAAGTATAGAGTTTTGGAAGCTTAGCCAGTGTAGCTAAGTCTCCCGCTGCAAGCTTCATGAGATGTAACATGGATACCATAAGCTTTTGCTTTATACTCCGGTGGGGTTATTAAATTTTCAATCCGACCCACCACTTTTTTGGAGTTCTTTTTGTATTTTTGCATTTTTTTTTTTCAAGAACTTCTGTACAACATATCTACATGGTGCAGCATATAAGAAATTTCCCCTTGAGCCAGTAGACTATCCCTCTTTTGAAGCTTTATTGCAACCCACAGCTTCTGTCTTTAGCTTTCAACACCACTAGACCAAGTTGAGGTGCACTTCCTTCACTATAAGAAGAAGAGAGGTTCCGCCTAGAAGTACTACCCTCATATGCTACCCCAAGCCAAAGGAAACTGCCTCCTCACCACCTCATCCGTGGAGAGCCATGTGTAAAGTGCAGGTGCAAGTGAAGCCATTGTCTCTGAGAGTCATGCGTGTGTTGTTAAGTGCTCTACTTAGGCTCATCAAGATGACATATGCTCATAGCCTAGTGGACTCAAAGAATTAAGCCCTTATGGACCTGAAAAGCCTTAACCCTAAGTCCTACAAGGTTCCTCTTGAAGTTAAGTGGATTAAGATCTTATTCAAGCTCCATTTCTCAATTTAATTCCAGGCTTAGTTTAAATGTCAACTCTCATCCAGGAAAAACTATATACATATATGTACACAAGATGCTATTTAAAAATTTTTTACAATCATGCAAAATTTTTGAAAAATGTTTTGTAATCATGAATGATGCATGAGGTGCAAGTTTTGCAAACTGATATTCACAATCTTTTACACAAGATTTTTGCAAACTTTTGATTTTCAAAACATTTTGGAAAAACTTTTGTACTATATACATAATTTTTATACAAAATATTTTACACAAGCTTTACACAAAAGATTTTTGAAATCATTTTTACAAAAATACTTTATACACTAGCTATGTATGTGCAAGAATAAAAGAGGTTTATGTACATGAAAAATTTTTAAATTTTGTGATTTTTAGCCATTTTATTTATTGACACACTCACACAAAGTATGATTTATGGCTAAAGTATATATGAAATATATACACACCCCCCCTATACTTAGCTCGAACGATGTCCTCAGAGTGATCAAGAGCGATGAAGAAGACATAACTCGTGCTTAGTAAAAGGGAAGTGAAAAGGAATGGCTAAGTACAGGAACGAATAAATGAATAGAATGAGAGGAACTCGGTGGTCTCCCCCTATACTTAGGATTAACTAATCCTAAGTATAGAAAGCTGTACATGAAGGGAAAGCCGAGTGAAGAATATACGGAATCTGCCCCCCCTATACTTAGGGTAAAATATCCCTAAGTATAGGCAACAAAAACAAGAGCAGAAAGAATGAAAAGAATACTCACAGGTCCGACATCCCCCCTATACTTAGGGTAAAGTACACCCTAAGTATAGCATAATCATAAGATGAGAGACGGGATGTGGGACTAAAGAATAGAATGATATGGACAACTGGATCTATACAGGCGGAGGAACAGTGAAAATCAGGCGTGAGATGTAAAAGATGTGAGTCAAAAGACCACATCTCACGCAAAATGAATAGCGGCAATAATAACGTCCCGCGGCTCATGATCTAGAAATGGTTTGAGCCGCTGGCCGTTCACTCGGAAGGTACTCTCAGAAGATAACTCAGATATATCAATGCTACCGTTATCGTGTACCTTTCTGACCAAATAGGGTCCTTTCCATTTGCTCTGTAGCTTCCCTGGAAATAATCTAAGCCTCGCATCAAACAGCCATACTTTCTGTCCAATCTCAAAATGCTTGTGGCTGATATGAGAATCATGCCACTCTTTGACTTTCTCCTTATAATGTAGGCTGCTTGAGAAAGCTGCATCTCTAAGCTCTTCCAATGCGGCTAACTCTGCCCTCCTCTGGTCTCCTATACCATCTGGATCCATCAATATGTCTGTAACTGCCCAGAGTGACTTGTGCCTCAGCTCAACTGGTAGGTGACAGGGCTTGCCATACACGAGGCGAAAGGGAGATGTGCCCAAAGGTGTCTTGAAAGACGTCCTATATGCCCATAAGACCGAGTCCAATAGCTGTGACCAATCCTTTCGGTCAGGGCGGACGACTTTCTGCAGAATCGTCTTGATCTCCCTATTCGACACTTCGGCTAGACCATTTGTCTGTGGATGGTATGGTGTAGCAACACGATGGTCTATGCCGAACTCGGTAGCAAGTGCCTTCACCTGGTCGTTGATGAAGTGAGACCCCCCATCAGAAATAAGAACTCGTGGAACCCCAAACCGCGTGATGATGTGCTTCCTCAAAAATCTGCAAACTGTCCTCGCATCAGCGGCTCGGGTGGGGATAGCCTCCACCCAACGACTCACATAATCTACGGCCAACAGAATGTACTCGAATCCCTGACTCTTAGGGAATGGACCCATGAAATCGATGCCCCATGCGTCAAAAACCTCACAGAAGTGAATGGGCTGCATCGGCATCATATCACGTTGTCCACAAGTGCCCATCCTCTGACAGTCAGTACACCTCTTCACGAACTCATCTGAGTCCTTGAAGAGGGTAGGCCACCACAAACCGGACTGGAGCACTTTCTGTGCCGTTCTCCTCCCCGAATGATGTCCTCCTGCTTCAAGCTTGTGGCAGTAAGTGAGGACGCTATGGTGTTCCTCCTGAGGAATACACCGACGCCAGACGCTATCCCCTCCTTCGTGGTAAAGGATGGGATCCTCCCAATGGTAAGACTTGGCCTTCGCAAGGAAGGTCTCAAGCCTCTGCCTGGGCCAATCTTGTGGGACTTTCCCAACAACGAGAAAGTTCACAATATCGGCGTACCATGGGAGTAAGGCGATAGCAAGGATCGCCTCATCTGGGAAGGTATCTCTGATCGGATCAATCTGCTCTGTCTCCTCAGGCTGCTCTAATCGGGATAAATGGTCCGCCACCACATTCTTGACTCCAGGCTTATCCTTGATCTCAATGTCGAACTCCTGGAGTAGAAGGATCCATCTAGTCAGTCTAGCCTTGGCATCCTTCTTTGCCATGAGGTACCGGATGGCGGTGTGATCTGTGTACAAGGTCACTCGGGATCCAATGATATATGATCTGAATTTATCGAGGGCAAACACTACTGCTAGCATCTCCTTCTCTGTGACCGTATAATTCCGCTGGGCGGAATCCAATGTGCGGCTAGCATAGTGTATCGCAAATGGTACTCCATCCCTCCTCTGTCCCAGCACTGCCCCTACGGCAAAATCGGAGGCGTCCGTCATGATCTCGAATGGGAGAGACCAATCAGGCGGCTGAAGGACAGGAGCCTCAATAACACATTGCTGGAGAGTTTCAAAGGACGAAAGACACTTGTCATCGACAAGGAACTCGGTGTCTTTCGTCAAGAGGTCAGTCAACGGTCGGGCAATCTGATGGCACAAAATCCCGAACGACTAAGGTAAAGGTATGAAATGATAGGTCGTTGCGACCTCAGTCACTCAGAACGTGTCAATCAAGAAAATGAACCACAAATGAAGATAAATCAACGAAACACAGAGGAGTGGTCCTGCTAGAGGATTAACCTGGTATAGCTCCCAGGGTCGAACACAAGGAGCACAGATTGGCTAAATAGCCTACGATGTAGTCAGAAATCCGAGGGAATCTTTTTTAGTGGTTTTTATTTGTTTTTATATTTTTTTAGATTTTTTAGATTATAAAGAAAATGAAAGAAAGGAAAAACAAGGCAACTTCCACAATTTATTAAACACACCAAAAATCAAACAAAAATTCCAGAAAATTGGTTTTTAGGTTTTTTAAGTTTTTTACTGTTTTTGGTGAATTTTTGGAATTTTTCTAATGGGTAAATTATTTATTAAAAATCAAACAATGCAACCAAGAAGAGGTACTGTCCAGCAAGGTTAGAAACTCAAAAATAAAATATTTAAGAGTTTCATTCAATCCTGAAGGTAATTTTCCTGTAAACTATGAAGAATAAGGAAAATTTAGGCACCCTAATTATTATTTTTGGATTTTTAATTTAATTTTTATAATTTTTATGGATTTTTAAGGGTTTTTCAATTTTTAAGGTTTTTAAGTGATGAAAAATCACCAAAATCGGCTGGAAAGTCAAACAGCAAGCAAACTACAATACCTAATTTTTTTTAGAATTTTTGGTGGGGTTTTTATATTTTTTTGGTAATTTTAAAGTCAAACAGTGGCAAAAATAGGGGTTTTTGAATTCTTAAAAATAGCAAATGAAATCAAAAATGTCCTCAAAAATCACAGAAATGCCTACACCATGGCAGGAGCCATGTGTCAAAATCTCATTGGATTTGGAGGTCATTTGATATTTTATTCAAAAATAACAAGGGGGCACTGTGCACAGGGACCTAAGTGCAAATACCCAAAAGTTCTGGGGTCCTGGTGCAAAATACCCAGCAAAACACGTGCCAAGCACGTGCCTGGGGCACACAGGGACCAAATGGTAATAAAAATAAGTTCCGAGGGCTTATTGGTAACAAGTACCAAAAGTCCAGGGGCTTATTTGCAAATAACCCAAAATAAAACGCACATGTGCAAATAAAACATTCACAGGGGTATATATGCAATTACTCAAAAAGTTTTATTCATTTCATAACAACCAGAACTACAAGATTAATTATGCAAAATTCCCAAAATAACACGTGACGAAGCACGTGGCTCTCAACTGGCAGGGGTATAAATGCAAATAAAAATAAGCACGAGGGTCTCTATGCAAATATCCCAGAAAATAAACAACTGACTCGACAACTTACAGGACTGAAACGAAATAAAGCAAAGATAAGGGCCTAAGGGTAAATTACCCTTTATTAAATGGAGTCGTTGGATGCGCGCCACGTGTAGATCGGACGGCTGCAGAGGGTGGGCGCTCCAGATGGTGTCTCCTCGGATCGGACGGTGGAAGCTACTCCTCGATCGGACGGCCAAGATCTGATCTGGAGCGATGAGGACGATCGGACGGCGATGGAGGGTCCTCGAAGAACAGGTCCCCGGCGAGACTCGCCGGGCTCGTGCGTGCGCTAGGGTCCTCCGGTGAGCCTCCTGAAGGTCGGAGAAGAATCGCGGAAGGCTCCCGCGTCTGCCGGTGGTCTCCGACGGGCAATCCGAGCTCCGAGGAGCTCGAGCAAGGCCGGCGGAGCTGGGTCTCCTGGCTGGATGGCGAAGGGCCTCAGACGCCCTCGTTTCGACCTGAAAAACGAACCAGAAGACTCGCGGGTCGAGGGCAAAGTACCTCGACCCGGTTAGGCGGCGTGAAGGTGAAGTGTGAGTCGGAATGGCGAGCTCCGGCGAGGGTGGTCGGCGAAGGAGCTCGGTTCCCAGATCCTGTGCGATCTGGGTTGTGTGGAGGGGTGAAGAAGGTGCGGAGAGGTCTGGCGGAGATGATGGCGGTGTCGGAATGGAAGATGGGTGGTCGGAGGTGCCTGGCGAAGGCGGCGGAGCTACGCTAACAGTAACTGAAAAATCAAAATCTAAGCTATCCTACGGCCTAAGGGTTCTACCCGGGTGGTCGGAGAGACTGGGGAAGAGCAGGGGGTGCTCCTGGTCGTAGCCTCGAGGGTCGTCTCGGCCCGAGGCTCGATGCTCGACGCTGGTGGCGGAGCAGCGGCGGCGAAGATCGCCGGATCAGTGGATTCGCCTCCTCGCCTCGCTGCAACAAGGGCAAACGCTTGCTGTCACTCTCGCGGTGCCTATGGAGGTCACTGGGAAGAAGGAGAAGGTCCAAAGATGAGGCGCGGAGGCGGCGGAGGTGAGAATATATAAAGCGTCAGGGGCGATTAGGGTTGAGGGGCGACAGCTAAGGAAGGCGTGGATCTCTCGGCGGAGTATCGGGCGAGGATGACGGATGATCAACGAAGGATCCGGGCGCGGGGTATGCGTGGGAGACAGCCTGGAGATGCGTGGAAAAATCGGCGAAGGCGGGGCGGCACGCATCTTCCAGAAAAGGAAGGAGTCCGCGGGGGAGTTGACCGGGGTCAACAATCCCCCGTGGACCAATCAGAAGCTGCCACGTGTATTTAATTTTTGTTTATTTATTTTAAGGTAGAAATAGGCCGAATTAAAGAAAACTCAAAACATGAAATGTTTTTCTTTTATTTTTTTCTATTTTTTGGTGATTTTTAATTAATTTTTTGGAAATAAAAATAGGGTAGCTATGTATATAGGTATATGTACACTATATGGATTTTTATTTTTGATTTTTTATTTGTTATTTTTATGTATTTTTATGCTCATTTTGTATTTTATTTATTTACATCATAAAATATGGAATAAAATGGTATTTTTATTTTATTTTAATTATTTATACACAAGGGTGAAATAAATAATTGTATACATTTATATACATGGTATTTATACAATGTATTTTTGTATTTTTCATTTTGTAATTTTTATTTGATTTTTGTTTTGTTTCTTCTTATTTATTTTATTTACAAAATATGCCATAGAATATTCACAACAAGTTTTGAAAATAAATACATTTATCTATAGGGTTAGATAAATACATGGGTGATGGTCTATGCACATGGGAAAAAGGGTATTTTTGAATTTTTGATTTTTATTTTGTTTTTAATAACTTTTACAAAATATATACAAATATTTACAACATATTTTTGGGTGAGGAAAGTATATAGTTTTATTTATTTGCAAATATATACATATGTGAGCCCCTATCTCCCTCTACTTGGCTTTTATGCGGTCAGGCCCATGCTGAGCCCTCCCTTGGGTTAGGTTGCTCAATATTTATTCTAAATATTTCCCTCTTTTTTTCTTTTTGCTCTTTATTCTTTTTATTTTTGCACAAAAACATGCTAATTATAGGTTTTTACACAATGCATGCTTTTGGTAATTATTTGTATTTACACATATCTACATGTATTTGCAAAGGTTTTTGTAGCTAAAATAGAAGAATAAAGAGTGATGAATGGGTATTCATCACCCCCCTATGCTTAACTTTGCTAGTCCCTTAGCAAACACTTATTTGAAAAAGAAGTGAAAAAGAAAGAAAAAGAAAAAGAAAAAGAGGATGTACATGGATCAAGGTTGACTTATTAAATTTTCCTTCATTAAATTGAAATATGGAGCTCGATCAGATCTTTGGATTATTAATGTGTCGGAACCTTATTTGGACTTAAGCTTAAAACTCAACAGCCTCCAAGTTCCACCAGTCGATGGGCAAGACTCCTCAATAAACCAGATCAGAACAAGTCTACATACACAAACTCTAATGACCATGAATCTTTTCCTTGCGGTGTAGGTGATATGTGGCTCCCTACCTCAGAAGTAACAAAGAAACAACCTCCCTCAACCTGGTAACTCTAATGCCTCAGTCTAGCAACTCTTTCCTCGAGAAGCGGGGTATTCCCTTCTAAGTTCAAGTGCAGCCGGCTCAAGGAGAGGGGGTAGAAGTATAGAGTTTTGGAAGCTTAGCCAGTGTAGCTAAGTCTCCCGCTGCAAGCTTCATGAGATGTAACATGGATACCATAAGCTTTTGCTTTATACTCCGGTGGGATTATTAAATTTTCAATCCGACCCACCATTTTTTTGGAGTTCTTTTTGTATTTTTGCATATTTTTTTTTTTCAAGAACTTCTGTACAAAATATCTACATGGTGCAGCATATAAGAAATTTCCCCTTGAGCCAGTAGACTATCCCTCTTTTGAAGCTTTATTGCAACCCACAGCTTCTGTCTTTAGCTTTCAACACCACTAGACCAAGTTGAGGTGCACTTCCTTCACTATAAGAAGAAGAGAGGTTCCGCCTAGAAGTACTACCCTCATATGCTACCCCAAGCCAAAGGAAACTGCCTCCTCACCACCTCATCCGTGGAGAGCCATGTGTAAAGTGCAGGTGCAAGTGAAGCCATTGTCTCTGAGAGTCATGCGTGTGTTGTTAAGTGCTCTACTTAGGCTCATCAAGATGACATATGCTCATAGCCTAGTGGACTCAAAGAATTAAGCCCTTATGGACCTGAAAAGCCTTAACCCTAAGTCCTACAAGGTTCCTCTTGAAGTTAAGTGGATTAAGATCTTATTCAAGCTCCATTTCTCAATTTAAATCCATGCTTAGTTTAAATGTCAACTCTCATCCAGGAAAAACTATATACATATATGTACACAAGATGCTATTTAAAAATTTTTACAATCATGCAAAATTTTTGAAAAATGTTTTGTAATCATGAATGATGCATGAGGTGCAAGTTTTGCAAACTGATATTCACAATCTTTTACACAAGATTTTTGCAAACTTTTGATTTTCAAAACATTTTGGAAAAACTTTTGTACTATATACATAATTTTTATACAAAATATTTTACACAAGCTTTACACAAAAGATTTTTGAAATCATTTTTACAAAAATACTTTATACACTAGCTATGTATGTGCAAGAATAAAAGAGGTTTATGTACATGAAAAATTTTTAAATTTTGTGATTTTTAGCCATTTTATTTATTGACACACTCACACAAAGTATGATTTATGGCTAAAGTATATATGAAATATATACACACCCCCCCTATACTTAGCTCGAACGATGTCCTCAGAGTGATCAAGAGCGATGAAGAAGACATAACTCGTGCTTAGTAAAAGGGAAGTGAAAAGGAATGGCTAAGTACAGGAACGAATAAATGAATAGAATGAGAGGAACTCGGTGGTCTCCCCCTATACTTAGGATTAACTAATCCTAAGTATAGAAAGCTGTACATGAAGGGAAAGCCGAGTGAAGAATATACGGAATCTGCCCCCCCTATACTTAGGGTAAAATATCCCTAAGTATAGGCAACAAAAACAAGAGCAGAAAGAATGAAAAGAATACTCACAGGTCCGACATCCCCCCTATACTTAGGGTAAAGTACACCCTAAGTATAGCATAATCATAAGATGAGAGACGGGATGTGGGACTAAAGAATAGAATGATATGGACAACTGGATCTATACAGGCGGAGGAACAGTGAAAATCAGGCGTGAGATGTAAAAGATGTGAGTCAAAAGACCACATCTCACGCAAAATGAATAGCGGCAATAATAACGTCCCGCGGCTCATGATCTAGAAATGGTTTGAGCCGCTGGCCGTTCACTCGGAAGGTACTCTCAGAAGATAACTCAGATATATCAATGCTACCGTTATCGTGTACCTTTCTGACCAAATAGGGTCCTTTCCATTTGCTCTGTAGCTTCCCTGGAAATAATCTAAGCCTCGCATCAAACAGCCATACTTTCTGTCCAATCTCAAAATGCTTGTGGCTGATATGAGAATCATGCCACTCTTTGACTTTCTCCTTATAATGTAGGCTGCTTGAGAAAGCTGCATCTCTAAGCTCTTCCAATGCGGCTAACTCTGCCCTCCTTTGGTCTCCTATACCATCTGGATCCATCAATATGTCTGTAACTGCCCAGAGTGACTTGTGCCTCAGCTCAACTGGTAGGTGACAGGGCTTGCCATACACGAGGCGAAAGGGAGATGTGCCTAAAGGTGTCTTGAAAGACGTCCTATATGCCCATAAGACCGAGTCCAATAGCTGTGACCAATCCTTTCGGTCAGGGCGGACGACTTTCTGCAGAATCGTCTTGATCTCCCTATTCGACACTTCGGCTAGACCATTTGTCTGTGGATGGTATGGTGTAGCAACACGATGGTCTATGCCGAACTCGGTAGCAAGTGCCTTCACCTGGTCGTTGATGAAGTGAGACCCCCCATCAGAAATAAGAACTCGTGGAACCCCGAACCGCGTGATGATGTGCTTCCTCAAAAATCTGCAAACTGTCCTCGCATCAGCGGCTCGGGTGGGGATAGCCTCCACCCAACGACTCACATAATCTACGGCCAACAGAATGTACTCGAATCCCTGACTCTTAGGGAATGGACCCATGAAATCGATGCCCCATGCGTCAAAAACCTCACAGAAGTGAATGGGCTGCATCGGCATCATATCACGTTGTCCACAAGTGCCCATCCTCTGACAGTCAGTACACCTCTTCACGAACTCATCTGAGTCCTTGAAGAGGGTAGGCCACCACAAACCGGACTGGAGCACTTTCTGTGCCGTTCTCCTCCCCGAATGATGTCCTCCTGCCTCAAGCTTGTGGCAGTAAGTGAGGACGCTATGGTGTTCCTCCTGAGGAATACACCGACGCCAGACGCTATCCCCTCCTTCGTGGTAAAGGATGGGATCCTCCCAATGGTAAGACTTGGCCTTCGCAAGGAAGGTCTCAAGCCTCTGCCTGGGCCAATCTTGTGGGACTTTCCCAACAACGAGAAAGTTCACAATATCGGCGTACCATGGGAGTGAGGCGATAGCAAGGATCGCCTCATCTGGGAAGGTATCTCTGATCGGATCAATCTGCTCTGTCTCCTCAGGCTGCTCTAATCGGGATAAATGGTCCGCCACCACATTCTTGACTCCAGGCTTATCCTTGATCTCAATGTCGAACTCCTGGAGTAGAAGGATCCATCTAGTAAGTCTGGCCTTGGCATCCTTCTTTGACATGAGGTACCTGATGGCGGTGTGATCTGTGTACAAGGTCACTCTAGATCCAATGATATACGATCTGAACTTATCTAGGGCAAACACTACTGCTAGCATCTCCTTCTCTGTGACCGTATAATTCCGCTGGGCAGAATCCAATGTGCGGCTAGCATAGTGTATGGCAAATGGAACTCCGTCCCTCCTCTGTCCTAGCACGGCCCCTACGGCAAAATCAGAGGCATCCGTCATGATCTCGAATGGGAGAGACCAATCGGGTGGCTGAAGAACAGGAGCCTCAATAACACGCTGCTGGAGAGTCTCAAAGGATGAAAGACACTTGTCATCAACAAGGAACTCGGTGTCTTTCGTCAAAAGGTCAGTCAACGGTCGGGCAATCTTGCTGAAATCATGAATGAATCTCCTATAAAAACCAACATGCCCCAGAAATGACCGTAGCTGCTTTAAATTAGACGGTGGTGTGAGTTTTCTAATGACATCAACCTTGGCCGGATCAACCTCCATGCCCCTGTTGGAGATGATGTGGCCAAGCACCGTCCCTTGAGTCACCATGAAGTGACTCTTCTCCCAAGACAGAACCAAGCGGGTATCAATACATCGCTGGAGCACTCGGTCTAGGCAGTCAAGACAGGAATCGAATCCGTCGCCGTAAACCGAGAAGTCGTCCATGAAGACCTCCAAACATTCCCCTACCATGTCCGAAAAGATCGACAGCATGCATCTCTGAAAAGTCGCAGGGGCGTTGCATAGCCCAAATGGCATGCGTCGAAAGGCGTATGTACCGAAGGGACAGGTAAAGGTGGTCTTCTCCTGATCCTCAGGAGTGATGGCCACTTGATTGTAGCCCGAGTACCCATCCAGGAAGCAGTAATGGCTCTTCCCTGCCAGTCTCTCTATGATCTGATCAATAAAAGGCAGGGGGAAATGGTCCTTCTTGGTGGCCTGATTGAGTCTCCGGTAGTCAACGCAGACCCTCCAAGAGGTGGGTACTCGTGTAGCAATCTCCTCTCCCGACTCACTGATCACAGTCGTGATGCCCGTCTTCTTGGGCACCACATGCAAGGGGCTAACCCACTTGGAGTCGGAAATGGGATAAATAAAATCTGCACTCCACCATTTTGATATTTCCTTCATGACAACTTCTCTTAGGTTGGGGTTCAGTCGCCGCTGGAACTCACGCGACGGCTTTGCCCCTTCCTCGAGATAGATATGGTGGGAGCACAACGAGGGACTAATCCCACGGAGATCTGCTACGCTCCATCCAATTGCCTTGCGGTTCTTTTCAAGAACCTCCATCAGACGGGATTCTTGCTCTCCAGTCAGATCGGCAGAGATGATGACTGGGTACATCTCAGACTCTCCCGCAAGGAATCTATACTTCAGCGAAGTAGGGAGCGGCTTTAGCTCTGGACAGCTGGGTGCTGGCAAATCTGGCTTCTGAAGAAGATGTGTGTATGCGGACAATTCTGCCAAATCTACCTGGGAAAATGATAACGAACTCTCACAAACTGGATCTGGAGAAGGCGGGTCCTCTGCATTGTCTCTGATCTGTTCTGCCTCTACCTCCTCCTCATCTATAGGCTCAGGTGGATCCAGATCTGGCATCTGATCCTCACAATCTGCCCAATCAGATTCTGAATCCGAGGGATCTATATCAGACTCGGTGGCATCAGCACCACCATCACAAAACACTGTGCTGCGATCGAGAACCGGCTCTGCTGCCGCAATGGTATCCTGTACCAGGTCTGTGCTCTCCAGACTCTCCTCTGCTATCATCTCTGCATCAGCTGTGTCTGAAAGTGAGAGGGTAGTCTGTGACTCAAGGTCTGCCCAAGCTGCCTCATCATCTGTGATCACAAAGTCGCAGTCCTGGTGGATGTCTGGCTCTGCGTCTGTCAGCTGCTCTGAATCGGTACTGGCATCTGAGCGGGATCTGGATCTGGCTCTATAGTCCTCGACCGTCTCTATTTGTATACTCTCGCCCTGGACGCGAAAGTACACCTTCCCGCTATCATGATCAGTCACCGCCTTGGCTGTGGCCAAGAACGGACGACCAAGGATGATGGGGGTATCGGCCACTGATTCAGGGATCTCCATGTCCAACACTACGAAGTCCACGGGGAATTGCAAACCCTGAATCGTGACGACAACGTCTCGCAACAACCCCTTTGGCCTCTTGACAGACTGATCAGCAAACTGAAGGTATGTCCTGCTCTGTCTAAGAGTGCCCAACTCTAAGTGGTCGAGAAGGGCTGCCGGAAGAAGGTTGATCGACGATCCGCTATCTAAGAGAGTACGGTCGAACCTCTGCTCACTAATCTGACATCTGACATACGGGGCCCCTAAATCTGGCCTCTTAGTCGGCAGATGGTTCTGGATCGCGTAACACGTGGCTTTTGTTAGCACATGAATTTCTGCGGTCTTGTTCCTCTTCTTCCTCCTGACTGTGGTCCTATCTCTTAGGGATCGCTGAAGAAGAGGAATGTGCTGCAAAGCCTCATTGAGGGTCAGCTGGATGTGAAATCGGTCTATCATGCCCTGGCTGAACTCCTCCTGCTCTCTCTTTTTTGGATCTTTTTCTTTTTTCTTCCCCTTCCCCAACTCAAGGGCTCTAGGAAAGGGGATCACAGGGTCCTTCTCAGATGAAGGACTAGGAATAGGCCTAGATGGTTCAATGACCGGATCCTCACAAACATCATTCACCACAGTGGGATCAGAAGAAACTAAACCTTTTCCTTTATTCAAATTAGAGTTCTGAGATACATTCATGCGAGGAAAGACAACATTTCTATCAAAATGAATATTGGTGGCCTCAGTACCACCTCTAGCTGGCTCTACAACTAGACGTCTTGCGGCTTCAGTACCGCGGTCTGGCTCGGCTCTGCTGGTGGCGTCAGTACCACCTCCTCGATCTGGTGAAGCGGCGGCCTCAGTACCGTCGGTGGAAATAGCATCTCGGGTGGCATCAGTACCACCGTCATTATCATGTGCGGCGTCAGTACCGCTCTCCTCTTCCTCATCTGGCGCTCTAGATGGATCCTCGCGTTGTCGCTCAGATGAGGCGCCTCCTGCTGGTCTTCTACCGCTCCTAAGTGTGACAAAATCAGCATCAAATAGATCCGACGAGATAACATCAAATGAGTCACTAGAAGTGGTAGGCTCAGTGTGAACTACCTGCTCAGATTTCCTCTTTAAGTTATTCGGATTAGGCTCAATCTGTGCAGGGATGGCGGCCTTCCCTCTCATCAGGTCCCGCATCTCCTGGCGGAACTCGTCCATCTCCCGTCTAAATGTAGCCTGCTGCTCTGTGAAGATGCGGGCTAGATCATCCATGGCGGGGCTCTCATGGGAGCCCGACGGGTTCCCTCTCTGGTAATGAGGCTGCTGGACCTGGTGTTGCTGCGGCTGAGAGGGGTAAGAGGAAGGATGCTGCTGCTGGTGAGCCTGCTGCTCACGTCTCCAATTCTGTCCCTGCTACTGGTAGGGACGAGGTACGAAGGATGATGGCTGGTGTGGCTGGTATGCTGGGGGCTGCTGGTGATCTCTCTGCTGGGAGTACTGCCCTCCCTGACCGGCTGGCTGCTGTTGGGACTGGTTACCCCCATTCCCCCACCTGAATCCGGGATGATCTCTTCGGATTCCAGGTTGAGGGCGGTCATACCAAATCCCGTTGACATCCATCAACGGTTCCGCATCGTAAGGGGCTGGTGGGAGTTCATCCAGAGGCTGATCCGGCTGATATACCACCATCTGTAAGTCTGGAGATGGTGGTGACTGGTAAGAGGGCTGCTGCTGCTGGTACGGCTCCGCCTGCACAAGGTGAACTTGTCTAGGCTGCTGCAAGGAGCTGGAGCGCTGGGACGAGCTGCGGCTGCCACCGGAATCGCCTCGCGACTGAAGACGGGGCTGAGAAGCCGTCTGTGCCTCTTGAAGGCACAAGAGATGGGTCTTCACGTCGCTCAGAGTTTGTGCCATTTTCTCCATCTGAGTTATGCCCTGGCACTGCTTCTTCTCTATTATTTCCATGCGGTCCAACTTCTCGCTGATAATCCCCATGTCCGCAGCGGCCGACTCTGCCTGTGCGGCTGCAACTGTGGACGAACTGGAAGGACCCGCATCAACCCGTGCTATCCGCTGGTACTGCACGGGTCCTGGCGGCTGAACTCTCTGTGTGTACAACCGAGTCTGGGACATCACCATGTAATTTTCGGACATCTCCTCATAGATGGCCCAGACTTGGTTGTGGTCCTTGGCAAAGTAGGACCCGCCGCAAGAAGCATTCACCAGTCCCTGAAGCTCTGGCGTCATCCCACTAAAGAAGCTCTGAACTAGGTTTGGCTTCGAAATGTCGTGGTGTGGGCATCTATCCAGAAGCTCTCTGAACCTCTCCCATGCCTCGTGAAATTGCTCGTTAGGGAGCATGGAGAAGTTGTTGATCAGGGCCCTTGCTGCATTCGTCCGCCCGAGTGGATAGTACTTGTTCAAGTACTCGGTGCGGAGCTGCTCCCAGGTGTAAACAAACTTCCCTAGATGCTTCAGCCAGGCGGCTGCTCTATCTGCCAGTGAAAAAGGGAAGGCCATCATCCGAATCGTATCTTGGTCCACACGACGGTCGTGGACAGTGCTACAGATCATCAAAAACTCCTGGAGATGGAGGTGGGGTTCCTCAGTGGCGAGTCCGTGAAAATGAGGAAGCATCTGCAGGGTGTTCGGAGGGAACTTGAAATCCCCCACGATAGCAGGTATCACCACCCACTGGTGCATCAGTGTAGATCCGGGGTTGTGTAGCTCCCGCATCGGTCTTGCTGCGGCGGCGGCTGCCGCTGCTGCGGCAGCTGCTGCTGCGGCTGCTGCTGCGGCTGCTGCCTCTGCATCAGCATCAGGAATGTCCTCCGGCTCGCTCGGCTCATCTCGCTCTGCTCGGAGCCTCTCCAACTCCCTCCTCATCTCTATCATGAATGCCCCCTGATCGCGTAACTGTTGCTGAACTGTCTCTAATGACGCGATCAGGGTGGAGTTAATCGCTCCCTGGTCTAAGACAAAATGTTCGGGCTGGCGTTCATCTGAACTGCCGGCTCCGGCCATAGGGACGTCTGCAAAATCAGATGAGCCCAACTCAGGTTCTGTCAAATTAATTCGTCTTTCCTCGGGCTCATGTCTCTCAGTAGCAGAAGAAAGGGGATCGAGGGGGAACATGGTGGAATCGAACTCGGGCCCGGAGAGCTGGTCTCAACTCTCACGGGCCAACCTAGATGATGGAGTAGACGCGCTTGAAAGCGGTGCAGCCAGAGGCTGCCTAAGAGATCGTCTACCCATCATCTTGATCTGGCGAGTTGGGCGGATGAGATCTGGAGAAAATATGATCGCAAAGCAAACCCCCGGTTCACCAACGCAACACAATCTGAAGACCGTGAAAGATCGGTCAATTTATCTTGTCAATTTTATTTGGTGAACATGCAAGATATCAGAGCGCTTACGTGACCTGTTAGGATACCCGATGCTACTTCAACCGACTGGCCCGCACGGAAGAGTCGGTAGTCAGCTAGAAATAGCACCGGAGGGTTCTACCTAGGGTACGAGTCACTCTCTCGCGCATCCAAACCATACAAGGAGGGGGTTGCTCTCCCCAAGACAAATTTTTAATGTGAGTGTCTTTTAGGGTCAATAATGTTATCCAGTCCCAATTTTTTGTTTTTTTCTTTTTAATTTTTTCAAAATAAATACAAGCGGCCTAACGATTTTTTCCGATTCTCCTGATGATTAAGCCAAAAACAGAAGGAGAAGACGAGAAAAACCGATGCACGGCGAAATCAATGATGCATGCAGAGATAGAAATGCGTACCTTGTCTCCAGCACTCTACATGCAAGTGATCCGCGCAGAATTTAAAGACAGAATAAAACTACCTAAATGGTGCAACGGGAAAAAACCGGCCTTTAGACAAGCAACTTCTATTGATCGTAAAGAACAATAGTTAGCTAACCGAATCGAGTCCGGAGTCCGATCTTGGGAGTCACTCGGTGCCCGCCACAACGGGTCCTGCCAGCGCTGTATGTGACTCCTCACGGCACGTGGTCTCAAATCCAATTAAACTAACTTTTTCAATGAATTTTATTAAGGTCCAATTACGTTCTATAGGAACAGATATTCTATTAGGTGATGAGCCTTAGAAATTTACGTCACAAGCAAGAGAAATTCCTAAATCTAGGGGCTCAAGAAAAACCGCGTAAACACCGGAAAAGGCAGCTAGCTATAAAAACCGTAGAAAAAGCCGCGAAAATCCAAATGGGTCCCCCGAGCACACCGGTGCTCGGCGAAACAGACCCGCTAAGTTACAAATGTCCACAGTTCAAAGTCTAAGTTATTACAACAAATATTGTTCTCTCTCTCTCTCTCTAAATAAAAGTTCCTTCTTCTCTCTCTCTTCCTCCTGCACGGGTCCTCTAAAAAGTAAGCTCCAAGTCGTCCAAGCAGTACCTCGCACAAAAATCAAAGAGAGAAGGTCAGAAAACAATAATAATATAGAGAGAGACAATATGGAAAAATGACTACAAAGCCGTGCTCCCCGGCAACGGCGCCATTCTGATGGCACAAAATCCCGAACGACTAAGGTAAAGGTATGAAATGATAGGTCGTTGCGACCTCAGTCACTCAGAACGTGTCAATCAAGAAAATGAACCACAAATGAAGATAAATCAACGAAACACAGAGGAGTGGTCCTGCTAGAGGATTAACCTGGTATAGCTCCCAGGGTCGAACACAAGGAGCACAGATTGGCTAAATAGCCTACGATGTAGTCAGAAATCCGAGGGAATCTTTTTTAGTGGTTTTTATTTGTTTTTATATTTTTTTAGATTTTTTAGATTATAAAGAAAATGAAAGAAAGGAAAAACAAGGCAACTTCCACAATTTATTAAACACACCAAAAATCAAACAAAAATTCCAGAAAATTGGTTTTTAGGTTTTTTAAGTTTTTTACTGTTTTTGGTGAATTTTTGGAATTTTTCTAATGGGTAAATTATTTATTAAAAATCAAACAATGCAACCAAGAAGAGGTACTGTCCAGCAAGGTTAGAAACTCAAAAATAAAATATTTAAGAGTTTCATTCAATCCTGAAGGTAATTTTCCTGTAAACTATGAAGAATAAGGAAAATTTAGGCACCCTAATTATTATTTTTGGATTTTTAATTTAATTTTTATAATTTTTATGGATTTTTAAGGGTTTTTCAATTTTTAAGGTTTTTAAGTGATGAAAAATCACCAAAATCGGCTGGAAAGTCAAACAGCAAGCAAACTACAATACCTAATTTTTTTTAGAATTTTTGGTGGGGTTTTTATATTTTTTTGGTAATTTTAAAGTCAAACAGTGGCAAAAATAGGGGTTTTTGAATTCTTAAAAATAGCAAATGAAATCAAAAATGTCCTCAAAAATCACAGAAATGCCTACACCATGGCAGGAGCCATGTGTCAAAATCTCATTGGATTTGGAGGTCATTTGATATTTTATTCAAAAATAACAAGGGGGCACTGTGCACAGGGACCTAAGTGCAAATACCCAAAAGTTCTGGGGTCCTGGTGCAAAATACCCAGCAAAACACGTGCCAAGCACGTGCCTGGGGCACACAGGGACCAAATGGTAATAAAAATAAGTTCCGAGGGCTTATTGGTAACAAGTACCAAAAGTCCAGGGGCTTATTTGCAAATAACCCAAAATAAAACGCACATGTGCAAATAAAACATTCACAGGGGTATATATGCAATTACTCAAAAAGTTTTATTCATTTCATAACAACCAGAACTACAAGATTAATTATGCAAAATTCCCAAAATAACACGTGACGAAGCACGTGGCTCTCAACTGGCAGGGGTATAAATGCAAATAAAAATAAGCACGAGGGTCTCTATGCAAATATCCCAGAAAATAAACAACTGACTCGACAACTTACAGGACTGAAACGAAATAAAGCAAAGATAAGGGCCTAAGGGTAAATTACCCTTTATTAAATGGAGTCGTTGGATGCGCGCCACGTGTAGATCGGACGGCTGCAGAGGGTGGGCGCTCCAGATGGTGTCTCCTCGGATCGGACGGTGGAAGCTACTCCTCGATCGGACGGCCAAGATCTGATCTGGAGCGATGAGGACGATCAGACGGCGATGGAGGGTCCTCGAAGAACAGGTCCCCGGCGAGACTCGCCGGGCTCGTGCGTGCGCTAGGGTCCTCCGGTGAGCCTCCTGAAGGTCGGAGAAGAATCGCGGAAGGCTCCCGCGTCTGCCGGTGGTCTCCGACGGGCAATCCGAGCTCCAATGAGCTCGAGCAAGGCCGGCGGAGCTGGGTCTCCTGGCTGGATGGCGAAGGGCCTCAGACGCCCTCGTTTCGACCTGAAAAACGAACCAGAAGACTCGCGGGTCGAGGGCAAAGTACCTCGACCCGGTTAGGCGGCGTGAAGGTGAAGTGTGAGTCGGAATGGCGAGCTCCGGCGAGGGTGGTCGGCGAAGGAGCTCGGTTCCCAGATCCTGTGCGATCTGGGTTGTGTGGAGGGGTGAAGAAGGTGCGGAGAGGTCTGGCGGAGATGATGGCGGTGTCGGAATGGAAGATGGGTGGTCGGAGGTGCCTGGCGAAGGCGGCGGAGCTACGCTAACAGTAACTGAAAAATCAAAATCTAAGCTATCCTACGGCCTAAGGGTTCTACCCGGGTGGTCGGAGAGACTGGGGAAGAGCAGGGGGTGCTCCTGGTCGTAGCCTCGAGGGTCGTCTCGGCCCGAGGCTCGATGCTCGACGCTGGTGGCGGAGCAGCGGCGGCGAAGATCGCCGGATCAGTGGATTCGCCTCCTCGCCTCGCTGCAACAAGGGCAAACGCTTGCTGTCACTCTCGCGGTGCCTATGGAGGTCACTGGGAAGAAGGAGAAGGTCCAAAGATGAGGCGCGGAGGCGGCGGAGGTGAGAATATATAAAGCGTCAGGGGCGATTAGGGTTGAGGGGCGACAGCTAAGGAAGGCGTGGATCTCTCGGCGGAGTATCGGGCGAGGATGACGGATGATCAACGAAGGATCCGGGCGCGGGGTATGCGTGGGAGACAGCCTGGAGATGCGTGGAAAAATCGGCGAAGGCGGGGCGGCACGCATCTTCCAGAAAAGGAAGGAGTCCGCGGGGGAGTTGACCGGGGTCAACAATCCCCCGTGGACCAATCAGAAGCTGCCACGTGTATTTAATTTTTGTTTATTTATTTTAAGGTAGAAATAGGCCGAATTAAAGAAAACTCAAAACATGAAATGTTTTTCTTTTATTTTTTTCTATTTTTTGGTGATTTTTAATTAATTTTTTGGAAATAAAAATAGGGTAGCTATGTATATAGGTATATGTACACTATATGGATTTTTATTTTTGATTTTTTATTTGTTATTTTTATGTATTTTTATGCTCATTTTGTATTTTATTTATTTACATCATAAAATATGGAATAAAATGGTATTTTTATTTTATTTTAATTATTTATACACAAGGGTGAAATAAATAATTGTATACATTTATATACATGGTATTTATACAATGTATTTTTGTATTTTTCATTTTGTAATTTTTATTTGATTTTTGTTTTGTTTCTTCTTATTTATTTTATTTACAAAATATGCCATAGAATATTCACAACAAGTTTTGAAAATAAATACATTTATCTATAGGGTTAGATAAATACATGGGTGATGGTCTATGCACATGGGAAAAAGGGTATTTTTGAATTTTTGATTTTTATTTTGTTTTTAATAACTTTTACAAAATATATACAAATATTTACAACATATTTTTGGGTGAGGAAAGTATATAGTTTTATTTATTTGCAAATATATACATATGTGAGCCCCTATCTCCCTCTACTTGGCTTTTATGCGGTCAGGCCCATGCTGAGCCCTCCCTTGGGTTAGGTTGCTCAATATTTATTCTAAATATTTCCCTCTTTTTTTCTTTTTGCTCTTTATTCTTTTTATTTTTGCACAAAAACATGCTAATTATAGGTTTTTACACAATGCATGCTTTTGGTAATTATTTGTATTTACACATATCTACATGTATTTGCAAAGGTTTTTGTAGCTAAAATAGAAGAATAAAGAGTGATGAATGGGTATTCATCACAATCTTGCTGAAATCATGAATGAATCTCCTATAAAAACCAACGTGCCCCAGAAATGACCGTAACTGCTTCAGATTGGACGGCGGTGTGAGTTTCCTAATGACATCGACCTTGGCCGGATCAACCTCCATGCCTCTGTTGGAGATGATGTGGCCAAGCACCGTCCCTTGAGTCACCATAAAGTGACTCTTCTCCCAAGATAGCACCAAGTGATACTCAATACATCGCTGGAGTACTCGATCTAGGTAGTCAAGACAAGAATCAAATCCGTCGCCGTAGATCGAGAAATCATCCATGAAGACCTCAAGGCACTCCCCTACCATGTCCGAAAAGATCGACAGCATGCACCTCTGAAAAGTCGCAGGGGCATTGCATAGCCCAAATGGCATGCGTCGAAAAGCGTATGTGCCGAAGGGACAGGTAAAGGTGGTCTTCTCCTGATCCTCAGGAGCGATGGCCACTTGGTTGTAGCCCGAGTACCCATCCAGGAAGCAATAATGGCTCTTCCCTGCCAGTCTCTCAATGATCTGGTCAATAAAAGGCAGGGGGAAATGGTCCTTCTTGGTGGCTTGGTTGAGTCTCCTGTAGTCAACACAAACCCTCCAAGAGGTGGGTACCCGTGTAGCAATCTCCTCTCCCGACTCACTGATCACAGTCGTGATGCCCGTCTTCTTGGGCACCACATGCAAGGGGCTGACCCACTTGGAGTCGGAAATGGGATAAATAAAACCTGCACCCCACCACTTCGATATTTCCTTCATGACAACCTCTCTCAGGTTGGGGTTCAGACGCCGCTGGAACTCACGCGACGGCTTCGCCCCATCCTCGAGATAGATGTGGTGGGAGCAAACTGATGGATCAATCCCATGGAGATCTGCTACGCTCCATCCGATCGCCTTGCGGTTCTTTTCAAGAACCCCCATCAGACGGGATTCCTGTTCTCCAGTCAACTCAGCGGAGATGATGACTGGGTACATCTCAGGATCGCCCGCAAGGAATCGATACTTCAGCGAAGTAGGGAGCGGCTTCAGCTCTGGAATGCTGGGTGCTGGCAAATCTGGCTGTGGAAGAAACTGAGTGAATGCTGCAAGATCGGCCAAATCTTCCTGGGAAAGTGAAAGTGTACTCTCGCAAACTGGGTCGGGAGAAGGCGGCTCAACTGCACTGTCTCTGCTCTGCTCTGCCTCTACCTCCTCCTCTCTAGGCTCAGGTGAACTCAGGTCTGGCATCTGATCATAACAATCGGCCCAATCAGACTCTGAATCCGAGGGATCTATATCAGACTCGGTGGCATCAGTACCACCGGAGAACAAGGTGGCATCAGCACCACCATCACAAAACACTGTGCTGCGATCGAGAACCGGCTCTGCTGCCGCAATGGTATCCTGTACCAGGTCTGTGCTCTCCAGACTCTCCTCTGCTATCATCTCTGCATCAGCTGTGTCTGAAAGTGAGAGGGTAGTCTGTGACTCAAGGTCTGCCCAAGCTGCCTCATCATCTGTGATCACAAAGTCGCAGTCCTGGTGGATGTCTGGCTCTGCGTCTGTCAGCTGCTCTGAATCGGTACTGGCATCTGAGCGGGATCTGGATCTGGCTCTGTAGTCCTCGACCGTCTCTATTTGTATACTCTCGCCCTGGACGCGAAAGTACACCTTCCCGCTATCATGATCAGTCACCGCCTTGGCTGTGGCCAAGAACGGACGACCAAGGATGATGGGGGTATCAGCCACTGATTCAGGGATCTCCATGTCCAACACTACGAAGTCCACGGGGAATTGCAAACCCTGAATAGTGACGATAACGTCTCGTAGCAACCCCTTCGGCCTCTTGACAGATCGATCAGCGAACTGAAGGACTGTCCTGCTCTGTCGAAGAGTGCCCAACTCGAAGTGGTCGAGAAGGGCTGCCGGAAGTAGGTTGATCGAAGATCCGCTATCTAAAAGAGTACGGTTGAACCACTGCTCTCTGATCTGGCATCTGACATACGGGGCCCCTGCATCTGGCCTCTTGGCTGGCAGTCGGTTCTGAATCGCAAAGCACGTGGCTTTGGTCAGCACATGGATCTCTGCGGTCTTGTTCCTCTTCTTCCTCCTGACTGTGGTCCTATCTCTTAGGGATCGCTGAAGAAGAGGAATGTGCTGCAAAGCCTCATTGAGGGTCAGCTGGATGTGAAATCGGTCTATCATGCCCTGGCTGAACTCCTCCTGCTCTCTCTTTTTTGGATCTTTTTCTTTTTTCTTCCCCTTCCCCAATTCAAGGGCTCTAGGAAAGGGGATCACAGGGTCCTTCTCAGATGAAGGACTAGGAATAGGCCTAGACGGTTCGATGACCGGATCCTCACAAACATCATTCACCACAGTGGGATCAGAAGAAACTAAACCTTTTCCTTCATTCAAATTAGAGTTCTGAGATACATTCATGCGAGGAAAGACAACATTTCTATCAGAATAAATGTTGGTGGCGTCAGTACCACCTCTAGCTGGCTCTACAACTAGACGTCTTGCGGCCTCAGTACCGCGGGCTGGCTCGGCTCTGCTGGTGGCGTCAGTACCACCTCCTCGATGTGGTGAAATGGCGGCCTCAGTACCGCCGGTGGAATCAGCATCTCGGGTGGCCTCAGTACCACCGTCACCATGATGTGCGGCTTCAGTACCGCTCTCCTCTTCCTCATCTGGCGCTCTAGATGATTCCTCGTGTTGTCGCTCAGATGAGGCGCCGCCTGCTGGTCTTCTACCGCTCCTAAGTGTAACAAAATCAGCATCAAATATATTCGATGACATATCATCAAATGAGTTATTAGGAGTGGTAGGCTCAGTGTGAACTACCTGCTCAGATTTCCTCTTCAAGCTATTCGGATTAGGCTCGATCTGTGCAGGGATGGCAGTCTTCCCTCTCATCAGGTCCCGCATCTCCTGGCGGAACTCGTCCATCTCCCGTCTAAATGTAGCCTGCTGCTCTGTGAAGAGGCGGGCTAGATCATCCATGGCGGGGCTCTCATGGGAACCCGACGGGTTGCCTCTCTGGTAATGAGGCTGCTGGACCTGGTGCTGCTGCGGCTGAGAGGGGTAAGAGGAATGATGCTGCTGCTGGTGAGCCTGCTGCTCACGTCTCCAATTCTGTCCCTGCTGCTGGTAGGGACGAGGTACGAAGGATGATGGCTGGTGTGGTTGGTATGCTGGGGGCTGCTGGTGATCTCTCTGCTGGGAGTACTGCCCTCCCTGACCGGCTGGCTGTTGTTGGGACTGATTACCCCCATTCCCCCACCTGAATCCGGGATGGTCTCGTCGGATTCCAGGTTGAGGACGGTCATACCAAATCCCGTTGACATCCATCAACGGCTCAGCATCGAAGGAGTCTGGCGGTAGTGCTGCCAGAGGTTGATCCGGCTGATATACCACCATCTGTAAGTCTGGAGATGGTGGTGACTGGTAAGAGGGCTGCTGCTGCTGGTACGGCTCCGCCTGTACAAGGTGAACTTGTCTAGGCTGCTGCAAGGAGCTGGAGCGCTGGGACGAGCTGCGGCTGCCGCCGGAATCGCCTCGCGACAGAAGACGGGGCTGAGGAGCCGTCTGTGCCTCCTGAAGACACAAGAGCTGGGTCTTCTTGTCGCTCAGAGTTTGTGCCATTTGCTCCATCTGAGTTATGCCCTGGCACTGCTTCTTCTCTATGATTTCCATGCGGTCCAACTTCTCGCTGATAATCCCCATGTCCGCAGCGGCCGACTCTGCCTGTGCGGCTGCAACTGTGGACGAACTGGATGGACCTGCATCAACCCGTGCTATCCGCTGATACTGTACGGGTCCTGGCGGCTGCTGAGATCTCTGTGTGTACAACCGAGTCTGGGACATCACCATGTAATTTTCTGCCATCTCTTCGTAGATGGCCCAGACTTGGTTGTGGTCCTTGGCAAAGTAGGACCCGCCGCAAGAAGCATTCACCAGACCCTGAAGCTCTGGCGTCATCCCACTAAAGAAGCTTTGAACTAGGTTCGGCTTCGAAATGTCGTGGTGTGGGCATCTATCCATAAGCTCTCTGAACCTCTCCCATGCTTCGTGAAACTGCTCGTTAGGGAGCATGGAGAAGTTGTTGATCAGGGCCCTCGCTGCATTCGTCCGCCCGAGTGGATAGTACTTGTTTAAGTACTCGGTGCGGAGCTGCTCCCAGGTGTAAACAAACTTCCCTAGATGTTTCAGCCAGGCGGCTGCTCTATCTGCCAGTGAAAAAGGGAAGGCCATCATCCGAATCGTATCTTAGTCCACATGACGGTCGTGGACAGTGCTGCAGATCATCAAAAACTCCTGGAGATGGAGATGGGGCTCCTCAGTGGCAAGTCCGTGAAAATGAGGAAGCATCTGCAGGGTGTTCGGAGGGAACTTGAAATCCCCCACGATGGCCGGTACCACCACCCAATGGTGCATCAGTGTAGATTCGGGGTTGTGTAACTCCCGCATCGGTCTCGGTGGTCCTGCTCCGGCTGCGGCTGCCGCTGCGGCAGCTGCTGCTGCAGCTGCTGCTGCCTCTGCATCAGCGTCAGGAATGTCCTCAGGCTCGCTCGGCTCGTCTCGCTCTCTGAGTCGCTCCAACTCCCTTCTCATCTCGATCATGAATGCCCCTTGATCGCGTAACTGCTGCTGAACTGTCTCTAATGATGCGATCAGGGTGGAGTTGATCGCCCCTTGGTCAAATACAACATGCTGCTCTCCCTGCTGACCTCCGGGGTAATCGTCTGCTCTGGCGGCCATACCGACGTCTGCAAAATCAGATGAGCCCAACTCAGGTTCTGTCAAATCAATTCGTCTTTCCTCGGGCTCATGTCTCTCAGTAGCAAAAGAAAGGGGGTCGAGGGGGAACAGGGTGGAATCGTACTCGGGCCCGGAGGGCTGGTCTTGACTCTCACGGGCCAACCTAGATGATGGAGTAGACGCGCCTGAAAGCGGTGCAGCCAGAGGCTGCCTAAGAGATCGTCTACCCATCATCGTGATCTTGGCGAGTTGGGCGGATGGGATCTGGAGAAAATATGATCGCAAAGCAAACCCCCGGTTCACCAACGCAACACAATCTGAAGACCGTGAAAGCTCAGTCAATTTATCTTGTCAATTTTATTTGGTGAACACACAAAATATCAGAGCGCTTACGTGACCTGTTAGGATACCCGATGCTACTCCAACCGACTGGCCCGCACGGAAGAGTCGGTAGTCAGCTAGAAATAACACCGGAGGGTTCTACCTAGGGTGCGGGTCACTCTCTCGCGCATTCAAACCATACAAGGAGGGGGTTGCTCTCCCCAAGACAAATTTTTAATGTGAGTGTCTTTTAGGGTCAATAATGTTATCCAGTCCCAATTTTTTTGTTTTTTTCTTTTTAATTTTTTTCAAAATAAATACAAGCGGCCTAACGGTTTTTCCGATTCTCCTGATGATTAAGCCAAAAACAGAGGGAGAAGACGAAAAAGCCGATGCGCGAAGAAATCAATGATGCATGCAGAGAAAGAAATGCGTACCTTGTCTCCAGCACTCTACATGCAAGTGATCCGCGCAGAATTTAAAGACAGAATAAAACTACCTAAATGGTGCAACGGGAAAAACCGGCCTTAGACAAGTAACTTCTATTGATCGTGAAGAACAATAGTTAGCTAACCGAATCGAGTCCGGAGTCCGATCTTGGGAGTCACTCGGTGCCCGCCACAACGGGTCCTGCCAGCGCTGTATGTGACTCCTCACGGCTCGTGGTCTCAAATCCAATTAAACTAACTTTTTCAGTGAATTTTATTAAGGTCCAATTACGTTCTATAGGAACAGATATTCTATTAGGTGTTGGGCCTTAGAAATTTACGTCACAAGCAAGAGAAATTCCTAAATCTAGGGGCTCGAGAAAAACCGCGTAAACACCGGAAAAGGCAGCTAGCTATAAAAACCGTAGAAAAAGCCGCGAAAATCCAAATGGGTCCCCCGAGCACACCGGTGCTCGGCGAAACAGACCCGCTAAGTTACAAATATCCACAGTTCAAAGTCTAAGTTATTACAACAAATATTGTTCTCTCTCTCTCTCTAAATAGAAAATTTCTTCTCCTCTCTCTCTTCCTCCTGCGCGGGTCCTCTAAATAGTAAGCTCCAAGTCGTCCAAGCAGTACCTCGCACAAAAATCAAAGAGAGAAGGTCAGAAAACAATAATAATATAGAGAGAGACAATATGGAAAAATGACTACAAAGCCGTGCTCCCCGGCAACGGCGCCATTCTGACAACGCAAAACTCCGAACGACTGAGGTAAAGGTATGAAATGAGGTCGTTGCGACCTCAGTCACTCGAATGCGTGTATCAAGAAAAATCAACCACTCACAGAGATAAAATCAATCAAAACAAAATGGAGCGGTCTAGCTATGTGATTAACCTTGTATAGCTCCCAGGGTCGAACACAAGGAGCACAGATTGGCTAAATAGCCTACGATGTAGTCAGAAATCCGAGGGAATCTTTTTTAGTGGTTTTTATTTGTTTTTACATTTTTTTAGATTTTTTAAATGATGAGAAAATTAAAGAAGGCACACAGATAATGAACTTCAACAATTTATTTAAAGCATTAAAAGTCAAGCAAAAATTCAAAGAAAAATGTTTTTATGTGTTTTATAATTTTTTTATGTTTTTGGTGAATTTTTGAGATTTTTCTGATGTTTATTTTATTTTCTAAAAATCAAACAATGCCAAAAATGAAAGGTACTGTCCAGCAAGGCTTAAGACCCAAAAATAAAATATTGTTGGATCTCAAAAAGCCCTGAAGGTAATTTTCCTATAATCTAGAAAGAATAAGGAAAATTTAGGCACCCTAATTATTGTTTTTGGATTTTTAATTTATTTATTATAATTTTTATGAGTTTTTAGGGGTTTTTGAATTTTTAAGGTTTTTAAGTGATGAAAAATCACCAAAAATGGCTGGAAAATCAAACAGCAAGCAAACTACAAGTCCTAATTTTTTTAGAATTTTTAAAGGTGATTTTATATTATTTTGGTGTTTTTAAAGCTAGACAGTGACTAAAAAGGGAGTTTTTGAATTTTTAAAAATATTAAATAAAAGCCAAAATGTCCTCAAAAATCACAGAAATTACTACACCATGGCAGGAGCCATGTGTCGAAATTTCATTAGATTTGGAGGTGGTTTGATATTTATTCAAAAATGAAGAAGAGGGTACTGTGCACAAGGACCAATGTGCAAATACCCGAAGACCTGGGGTCGCTGGTGCAAAATGCCCAGCAAGTCACGCGCGTCGCGCGTGGCTGGGGCACACAGGGACCAAATTGCAAGAAAAACTAAGTCCAAGGGCCTTTTGATAACTCGTATCAAAAGCCCAGGGACGAAGTTGCAAAAAGCCCACTAAATAACGCACATGCGCATAGACAATGCTCACAGGGGTATAATTGCAATTACTTAAAAATATTCATTCATTCATTAACCATCCAGATCTACAGGACAAGATGTGTAAAATGCCCAGATACACACGTGACGAAGCACGTGGTCACTCACACACAGGGGCATACATGTAATTAAAATAAAGCACAAGGTCCTAACTGCAATTTACCCTACGCTAATAAAGTTTTAAAACTATTTACAGGACTGAAAAGAAAACAACAAACTACGAGGGGGCCCTACGATATTTACCCCTTTATTAGCCGACGGTCGGATAGGCGCCACGTGGTGATCGAACGGCTGGGATGGCGGCGCGAATCCTCTCTTCGTCCCTTCGGCTCGATCGACGGTCGAGAGAGGGACACGTGGACGATCGAGTGGCTCTTGTGAATGGAGTCCCTCTCTCTCGGCTCTGACGGTCCAGATGGCTCCTCCGGATGATCGAATGGACGCTGCTCCTCCACAGATGAACGGCTAGGATTAGAACTGGAGCAGAGGGTGCATCGGACGGCTCTGGAAGATGGAGGAAGAACTCGACGCCGGCGAACTTCGCCGACGTCCTGCGTGCGCTCCGGTCCTCCTCAGCTGCTGCAAATGATCCGAATACGCTCCTGGTGCAGCCCCGCAGCTGATGACGATGGCCGATGGCCCAACCGAGCCCTGGAGGGGCTCCGGCGAGGCCTAGCGGCGCGAAGCTCCGGTCTGAACTATAAAGGAGGCTCAGACACCCCCTTTGGACCTGCAAAGTAGACAAGAAGCTTCGCGGGTCGAGGGCAAAATGCCTCGAGCCAAGAAAGCGGGGTGAAGATGGTCTGTGCTGTGGGGCGAACGAGCTCCGGCGAGGCGGAGACGGTGGAGCTCGACTCCCAGCTCCGGGGCGAGCTGGGGTGAATGAGCGGGCGTAGAAGGTGCGCGGGGAGATGGCGGAGATGATGGAATGCTCCGATGATCGAAAGATTGATCGGGATAGCCGGAATCAACGAAACACAGCGATGGGGCGATTTGGGGGTAATTCCAAATTAGATGAAACGAGGAAGAACCAAGGTTACCTGGTGGCTGCAGTAGACTGTGGTGGAGCTCAGCTTGCTCCTGGTCCTTGCCTCAAGGGCCGTCTCCTCCCGAGGCTCAAGCTCCAGATGGTGGTCGGAGCACGGCGGCGAAACGCGGCCGGATCGATGGTCCTGCTCCTCTTCCTCGCTGCAACACCGGCTGGGGGCAAGCTGTCACCTTGCTCGTCTCGATGGAGCTCACTGGAGAGAGAGTGGATAGCCAAAGATGAGGCGCGGAGGCGGCGGAGGTCGGGATATATATGGTGACAGGTGCGATTAGGGTTGAGTGGAGACAGCGATGGAAGGCGTTGATTTCATGGCGAAAGATCGGGCGAGGATGAGGGATGATCGGCGAAGAATCCGGGCACGGGGTTCGCGTGGGAGACAGCCTGGAGATGCGTGGAAAAATCGGCGAAGGCGGGGCGGCACGCATCTTCCAGAAAAGGAAGGAGTCCGCGGGGAGTTGACCGGGGTCAACAATCCCCCGTGGACCAATCAGAAGCTGCCACGTGTATTTAATTTTTGTTTATTTATTTTAAGGTAGAAATAGGCCGAATTAAAGAAAACTCAAAACATGAAATGTTTTTCTTTTATTTTTTTCTATTTTTTGGTGATTTTTAATTAATTTTTGGAAATAAAAATAGGGTAGCTATGTATATAGGTATATGTACACTATATGGATTTTTATTTTTGATTTTTTATTTGTTATTTTTATGTATTTTTATGCTCATTTTGTATTTTATTTATTTACATCACAAAATATGGAATAAAATGGTATTTTTATTTTATTTTAATTATTTATACACAAGGGTGAAATAAATAATTGTATACATTTATATACATGGTATTTATACAATGTATTTTTGTATTTTTCATTTTGTAATTTTTATTTGATTTTTGTTTTGTTTCTTGTTATTTTATGTATTTACCATATGTAACATAGAATATTTACAAAAAAGTTTTAGAAAATAATTTTATTTATTTATAGGGTTAAATAAATAAAGGATGATGGTCTACACATGGTGAAAGGGCATTTTTGAATTTTTGATTTTTAAATTTTTATTTTGTTTTTAATAAAATATACACACAATATGTACAAGCATATTTTTGGGTGAGGAAAATATAATTTTATGTATTTACAGAAGTATATACACATGAGCTCCTATCTCCCTCTACTTTGGCTTTTATGCGGTCAGGCCCATGCTGAGCCCTCCCTTGGGTTAGGTTGCTCAATATTTATTCTAAATATTTCCCTCTTTTTCTTTTTGCTCTTTATTCTTTTTTTATTTTTGCACAAAAACATGCTAATTATAGGTTTTTACACAATGCATGCTTTTGGTAATTATTTGTATTTACACATATCTACATGTATTTGCAAAGGTTTTTGTAGCTACAATAGAAGAATAAAGAGTGATGAATGGGTATTCATCAACCCTCAAGGGTGCCCTCCGCCTCCTTCTACCCGTGCGCCCCGTGCACGCTTCCGCCTCGCAGCGCCTCTCAAACACCGACCTCCACCTGGCCCCATGGCCCCCTCGCCCTTCAGAACTCCAGCTGTGCCGCAGCGCCCCGCTCCGCTCCCTACGCCATCTAGCCATCACCGCCTTCCACCACCGCGACGGCCTGCGCCGACCCGCGCCCCTCCTGCTTCGCCCTCGGCCGGCTCCTCGTCCCCGTAAGGCGGCGGCGGCCCCCTTGTTCTCTCATCTGGAAGATACGAAGGAACCAGAAGAAACCCTAGAGGGATTTTTGAAATAAAAAAAGGGTCAAATTACATATTGGTCCCTGAAGGTTCTAAGATTTGCAAACGTGCCCCTCAACTCTTGAAGGTCATGTGCTTGGCACATGTTTATTGGGTAATTTGCGATAAACCTGCTGTTTAATTCTGTTATTATATTCAATGCAGAACTTTCGAGTAATTACGTTTCAGTCCCTGTGCCACTAGAACATCACATGCATGCTATTTTTGATTAAATAAATGTTTTAATATCACGAAAAATTCTCAAAAAAATAGTGTATGTTCCTGACGTAGTGCTTGTCATTGTTTAAAATTTTCATAGCATTTTATGTTTATTTGATATATTTAAAAAATAAAAAACATTGTCTTTTTGCTTGCCTACACTTTGAAAATTCATAAAAATTAGAAACTTAGTCTAAAAATTCACAAAAAAATACTGTAGGTGTGTTTTGGCGTCTTTTAATATATGACCACTTTTTGTGCATTTCTCATTTATAAAACTCCAAAAAAATGCGAAAAACGAAAAATCTTAAAAAAATGTAGAAAATTATACAAAAATCAAAAAAATCTGATTCAAGTTTCTGATTGTAGATATTTTCTTGTAGTTTATATTAAAAATAATCTCCATGAGTTTTGAGCAATAAAAGATTTTTAATTTGAAAAAAACTCCTGCTTATCCACTGTTTTCCTTATTTTGCACTGTTGATTTTTAGAAAATAACAAAAACATCAGAAAATTGTGAAAAAATTACCAAAAATATTTTAAAATATATAAAATACAAAAATATTTTCTTTGGAGTTTTCTGTACATTTTTGACTATTTTGAAAAATAAAAAAAAGAGCGGTGTGTGTGTTTTTATTCATTTGTGCATGTTTTAAAAACTAAAAAAAATTAATTATTCAAAAACCATTAAAAACATATCTTTGAAATCTGACTACTTAGTTTTTTAAATCGTGCTCCTTGTGTTCGACCCTGGTCGCTATACCAGGTAAAAAGAATAGCGAAGACCGCTTACATTACTTTCACATTGATTCATCTTTATTAAGTGGTTGAAATATAAATTTTTCCGATTGACCGCGCTTGGTGATTTGGGTCACAACGACCATTGTTAATTACGTACTTAACCCGAGTTGTCAGGCATGACATCAGAATGGCGCCGTTGCCGGGGAGCACGGCTTTGTAGTCATTTTTCAATTTTGTCTCTCCACGTTATAATTGTTTTCTGACATTCTCTCTCTTGAATTTTTGTGTGAGGTACTGCTTGGACAACTTGGAGTTACTTTTGAGGACCCGTACGTGAGGAAGAGCAGAGAATTGAAGAAGATTTTTTTTGAGAGAGAACAATAATTTTGTAATAATTTAGGACTTTGAACTGTGGACTTGGACTATTTTTCGGGGTCTATTTTGCCAAGTGCCGGTGCACTTGGGGGACCTCACCGTCATTTTTCGAGTTTTTGATTTAATCGCCATAACTTGCTATTTCGTTCTCACGGATTTGGCTCCTAGACGTAGGATTTTTGTTGATTGCGACGTAAAATTTTAAGGCCCAAACAGCTAATAGAATATCTGTTCCTATAGAACGTAATTGGACCTTGGATAAAAATTAAATTGAAAAAGTTAGTTTAATTGGATTTGAGACCACGTGTCGTGAGGAGTCACATACAGCGCTGGCAGGACCCGTTGTGGCAGGCACCGAGTGACTCTCAAGATCGAACTCCGGACTCAATTCAGTGAGCTAACTATAGTTCTTCACGATCAATAGAAGTTGCTTGTCTAAGGCCGATTTCTTCGTGCATCATATAGTTAGTTTATATTCTGTCTTTAATTTATGCGCGGATCATATTGCATGTAGAGTGCTGGAGTAAGGTACGCATTTTCTATCTCTGCATGCATCATAGTTTTTGACCGTGCATTGGCATTTTCGACTTCCTCCCCCTATTTTTTGGACTCAAATTAATCAAAGAGGAAATCAGAAAGCTCGTTAGGCGTTGTTCTTGAAAATATCCAAAAAAATCACAAAATAAAAAATTTAAAATTGGGACTGCTAATTGAATTTGACCCTTAAAATCAAACGTAATTAATTCACACCATTGTTTTGGGAGAGCAACCCCCTCATTGTCTACGTTTTTAATTACTCGCGTACACACTAAGGAGTAGTGCCCAAATCCCATTAAAGCCTCCTAAGTGTTTGTACAACTTTTGTTGATCACCTAACTCTAAAATTGAAAAGATAAAAGACCAAATCTCACGGTCTTCACTTTATGTTGAGTTGGTGAACTGGGGGTTTGCTTTGTGTTTTGTATGTCTTTGGTGTGAGTCGGTTACAATCATCTTCGTGAATCATTAGCAGTTACCTTTCCTTCCCCCTTTCTATCTCTCTCTCTCCCCCACCATCTCTCACCCTCTCTCTTCTTTCCCACATTCTATCTCTCTTTCTACTCTCCCACCCTCCCACCCTTCATTTCCCTTCTTCATGATGGGTCGCATTCCATTCCAGCCGGATTTTGCGGCTTCTACATTTCATACCCATCATTCTCTCCCACTCTCTTGGGAGGTCAGAACTCCGTCTGATTTCCCATCTTCTCCCTACCCACCCTCCCATTTGGGACATGCTGTGAGTGACACCCGAAGAGTTCAGATTGACTAAATACGAGACATGGGTGTTCACATTACTGAGATGAGAGTCCCATAGGCGATCGAATGGGATAGTTGCGAGCTTTAGACAACTTTTATCCTAGGATGATGGATGAATACATAGATCAGGAAGTACAGACCACTTCTACTTTGAGACCATTCGTCATGGATTTAGAGTTAATTGATATACTGCCGAAATTCTTTGGGTATGTGCACGAGGAACCGTATTTACATATCGAAGAATTTGAGGATATTTGTAGATCACGATCATATTCTGATATAACTTCTGAGGAAATGATGCTGATTACCTTCCCATTTACACTTCAGAGTAGAGCCAAGAGTTGGCACAGACGGTTGGGAAGAAAGATTACTACGTGGGGAGATTTACGATCGCTGTTTTGCAGAAATTTTACCCCCAGCGTAGAGCAGAGATGATGCGATCGTGTATTCGTGATTTTTTAGTTAACCCCCAGAAGCCATTGATAGATTCATGGTTGAGGTTACGTGAACTTGTGAGGCGATTTCCCGATCATGGATTTTCTATGACTGACCTTATCCATATCGCCATGAGGGGGATGACCGCAGAGCAGATTGCATATGTCATTACCTCGTGTGGTAGTTCACACCACTGTCCTGACTTGGATTTAGTTGAGACCATCTTGGGAACACTTTCTGATCCTCCATATTCCCAAGATGATTTATTCAGGACAACACATGAGGGAGAGATGACAACAGTTGAGTGTGTTACACACCATGCCGATCTTGATAGCACACATAAATCAGAGGATATGGATGCTACTACTTCTCATTTGATGGATGTGTTGCCTACTGCTGTGAGTTCCGAGAGCCGGACATTGGTTGAGTTTTCATTGGATTTACTGTCAGATTTTGAGCCAGTCCCGCTCTTTCACGTAGAAGATTCTTTGATTCTAGATCTGCTAGGATCCCAAGAGATAGAGGAGGAACCCACATCTCAGCCATCCTTTGAATCTTTCCAGTGTCCATACATAATTGATTCAGTGTCTATTCTTCAGGAGATCTTCTCAGACTCAGAGATACATTCTGATCTATCTCAGCAAAGAGAGCTTGATGAGGGACCGATTTTGGATTTTACAGACCTTGATAGTCCTGTATTTGAGCCTTGTGTCCTCCCATTTGATAAGGTCGATATATTTTTGGAGGACCTGATTTACGACAGCATTGATCCCAAGTTCCCTAATGATTCGACATTACTCCCCGAGGGTTATCTGCGGGAGGATGCCATGGACCATATGTACTTGGTTTCACTTTCTGAGAGTGCATCCGATCTGTCAGATCACGAGACCGAGTATCTTGATATTTTTGATAATGAGATTGAGGATTCACTCCTCGACGACCCTCGCGAGGATGACCCAATATTTGAGGTATTCGATGATTTCACTAATTTGTCTACATTATATGCATCAGATATCACCCTTTTCAGTAAGTCTCCTGATCTTGATTTTCCTTATCTATTTGAGACGGTGATTGACGTGGAGGATTCACTGACTGATCCTTCCTTCTCCACGTTCGACTTCTTCGGTTCTGCCTTTTCACTTCACACAGATCTTGAGCCGACGATTTCTTTTATGCTACCGAAACCCAATTTCATCTTCCCATATCCTTACCCGATAGCAAACACCCTCCTGATTGTTTATCTGGGTGTTATCATTTACTCTCTTGACCCTCCTGACTCCGTTGTTGTTCTCCCACCGAGACTACAACGACAGAATGATATTCGCATTACAGATGCCGTCCTGAACCTTGATACGACATTATCCTAGCATTTGCGCCCAGCTAGGGGCGTAAACTCTAGTGCTCGTTGAGAGGCACCTCAACATTGATCACATCTGTATAGATCCACTCTGTACATATCATACATCCATTCTTTCTCACACCCCTTATGCATCTCCTGATCATTCCATACTTAGGGTGTACTTTACCCTAAGTATAGGAGGGTGTCAGACATGTGATTATTCTTTGATTCTTTTTACCTCTGTTTTACTGCCTATACTTAGGGATATTTTACCCTAAGTATAGGGGGGGGGAGGGGGTAAACTCAGTACATTCTACCCCTCGGTTTTCCCCTTATGTACAGTCTTCTATACTTAGGATTACTTGATCCTAAGTATAGGGGGATCACCGACTTCTATTGATTTTATTCTTTTATTCGTCGTTGTAGTATACTATTCTTCTCACTTTTCTATACGAAGCACGAGTTATGTCTTTATTTCCAGCTCTTTGATCACTATGAGGACATAGTTCGAGCTAAGTATAGGGGGGTGTCGTATATATTGTATATATACTTTAGCCATAACTCGTACTTTCATATTTTTAATATGGCTAAAAACTGTGTAAATACTAAAAAAAAGAGATGCAGAAATTTCCTCAAAATTTTTCCTTGTACATACTGACTAATAAGTCAGGTTAAAAGATTTTAAAAAATATTTTGAAAGTAGTTTGAAAATCTGTTTGAAAAATCTTTTGAAAACTATTTGAAAAATATTTTCAACCTTTGTAAAAAGTTTGTGCATTGTAAAAAAATCTTTGTGTGAAATAAAATGATTTTGTAAAACTATTTTTAAATGTTTGGAAAAAGGGTTGAAAAATTATATTGAAAATCTATATATACTATTTGAAAAATGTTTGCAAAATGGTTTTCAAATGATTATAAATGATTGTAAAATAGTGTGAAAAAAATTATTTTGGACTATAGTTTTGAAAATTATGTGTAAAATTATTTTCAAATAAATTTGAGGAATATATGCATCACAAAAAATGAATTAGAAAAGAGAGAGAGAATAGTAAAAAAAAAGTAAAAAATCCAACGGTGTATATAATTGTATAAATTACTCAAATTGTAAATCCTTTCTCATGACTATTGTAAATAATTGACTCACTTCTTTGTACATATGTATATATAATCCCTAATCCTTCTCTAAAAAAATTGCTATATATACTTGTATATATTTCTAACTATTTGCATTAAAAAAAACTTTTGCATGTACATCATTTTTCAAAAATCTATAAAAATTTCAAAATTTTGAAAGTGAGTTCACAAAAAGATTTTTATTTTTCCTTCGCATTGTACATATTTTCTTGCATTGACATGTGCATTTTTCAGGATAGTCTTGATAATTAAACTAAGTCTGAATAAATTTGAAGAATGGAGCTTAGTTGGACCTTAATCCACTTAATTTCAGAGGAACCTTATAAGATGTGGAGTTAAGACTTTTCAGGTCCTAGTGACTTAATTCTTTGGGTCCATACGACTATGTTCACATGTCATATTGATGAGTCTAAGTAGAATATTTAACAACACACACATGATTCTTTCAGACAGTGGCTTACCTTGGACAATGCACTCTACACTTAGCTCTTCATGGAGGAGGTAGTGAGGGGGCAGTTTCTTTTGGCTTGGGGTAGCATACGAGGGTAGTACATCTAGGAGGAACCTCTCGTCCTCCTCTAGGGAGGGAAGTGCGTCTCAACCTGGTTTGGTGATGATGAGGTGTAAAGACAGGAGCTGTGGGATTGCAATAATGCTTCAAAAGAGGGATAGTCTACTGGCTCAAGAGGAAAAACTCCTTATGTACATGCTGCACCTTGTATATATTTTCAAAAAAAAAGAAGAAAAAAATGAAAAGTCTTTAAAAGTGGACATGCCTGATTAAAAAAGTAAAATGCCTGCCGGAGTGTATATACAAGTGAAAAAAAGAATAAGAGTTTCAAAGTCATATATTTGTGAGCTTGCAGCAGGTGACATGGCTACACTGGTCATGCATCCAAGGATAGGTAACTACACTGGTTACCATCCATTCTCTTCTCCATCCCCTCTTCTTGAGCTGGTTGTACTTGAACTTAGAAGGGAATATCCCCGCTCCTCGAGGAAAGAGTTGCTAGACCGGGGGATTAGAGTTACCTTATTGAGAGAGGTTGTTTCTTTGTTACTTCTGAGATGAGGAGCTATATTCACTTACACCGTACAAGTAAGATTTCATAGTCTCAAGAATTTGTGTATGTATACTTGTTCTGATCTGACTGTTGAGGAGACCTGAATAGGAGTCTTGTGGAAGTTAGAGTCTATTAGGTTTTAAATCCATATCCCATTAAGGTTCCGACACACTAATAATCCAAAGGTCTGACAGAGCTCCAGACTACATTTTTATGAAGATAGGTTTAAAGGTCAACATTGTTCTAACTTCTTTCCTTTTTCTTTTCTTTATTTTTATTTTCACTTATTTTCCAAATAAGTGTTTGCTAAGGGACTAGCAAAGGTAAAGTATAGGGGAATGATGAATCCACGATTCATCGCCTTTATTCTTTTATTTTAGCTTCATTTTCTTAGTCAAACACCTGTAAATACCCATTAATTTCATAATTTTACCATTTTGCATGCTTTTATTAAAATTGCATTTTTAACATTTTTTGTACATAAATAAAATAATAAAGAAGAAAAGAAAAAGAAAAGAAAAATAAAGGATGTATTTATGCAATAAATGCAGACTAACCCTAACCCCGAGAGAAGGTCAAGACTTGACCTGATCGACCAGGAATAAAGTAGGGGGAGATAGGGTCTTCTGTTAGAAAAATTAAAAATATCTTGTAAATATTTTTCATGTATATTTGTACAAATATTACATTATTTTATTTGTAAATAATTTGACCTCAAACTAATTATTTTGTAAATAAAAGTTGTAAATAAAAATGTGTTGTAAATAAAAAAATAAATGTAAAATAAAATAATGTACATAATGCAAATAATTGCACTCAGAAAAAGCCGCAAAGAAACCATTGAAACACCAATTCCGGCTCCATACGATCTCAAATAGAACCAAGCCCACTTCCATTATACTATAAATTAAATTATCTTTCAAATGGCTATGGTTTCGTATTTTTTGGAGTTACGGTTAAAAACTCGGTTTTTTGGGATGTATTGTGCAGTTTACCCATATACTTATTTTATATATTTTATTCATATTTATTTTTCTACATAATGTATATAATTGTAAATATTATTTTCATTAAAAATAAAAAAATAAAAAAAATTTATAAAAATTATTTCCTTATTTATACCTATGTATATTGTATTATATGTGTATAATATATGTATATAATTAACTTGCTTTTAAAAACTTCACCAAAAGAATTAATTATCGCACATTAATTAATTTATTCTATTTAATTACGAATTTCATATTTAATTTATTTAATTTATTTGATTTATTTGGTTTAATAACTTGCCTTGTATATATGATTTTATTCCACACCATATTTGGCCACCATTATGGTGGTTAATTGATTTCCATAAATTACTTTATTTATTTATTTAATTTAATCAGAATTTCAAAATTAATTAACTAATTATTTTATTTATTTAATTATTTTATTTAGTTAACCCATAATCACTTTCTTTGTTTGTATATACCTTCCTCTTTTGTTTTTCTTCTCTTTTTATTGGCTCCTTCCTCCCTCATTCACACTTGATCGATCTTTGGCGGAGAGGAGCCCGATTTCCAGGAGGTTTCTTGTTGAAGAGGGTCCTAGCCTCCGATCCGGTCGGTGACAGCGATTTGAGTTTCGTCGGGGCCATCATGGCATGTCCGAACCCCAAGGTGAGATCCACTTTTATTTCTTGTCTTTCCTAGGTAAAATCGTAGGTTTAGTTTTTACGTAGGTGTAGTGATTAAGTTTTAGATCTTAGAGTTAAAAAATCTCCAACACACATTTTCGCCTGACACCGATTTTTCATCTCATCTCTCCATCCCTACATATTCACGTTCTACCTCGCACAACCTATCACCTCCGACCACGCACGGTGGTCGGAGTCACGGATTCATCTCCCATATCACGGATCCAAATCATTCACCCTTCTTATTTTATGCAAAAATAAATTAAAAAAAAATAAAAAAACTTATATAATTATTTTTCCTGTTTATCTCACGATTGGTTTTGCAGGAAAAATAAAAAACTATTCTTTCTCTATCTCTAACATTTGTTTTGCAGGTAAAATAATAATAATAATAAAATAATCATTCATGTTTTTTTAACAATTTATTTTGTAGGTCATTAAAATAAAAAAATATAAAAAAATAATAGATTTTCTGTCCTTTGTTTAGAGCTGCTGCTTTAAAAAAACAAAAAAATATTTCTTTAACCTTTTCCTACAGGTTTAAAATAAAAAAATAAAAAATAAAAAATTCTGAACAGGCGCAGACTGTCACCCCCTGTGCCCGCTTCTCCTTCGCGCCTGCCCCTCCGTCCTCCGCTGCTTGGGCAGAGGTCCGCCCACGCCACCTCCGTGCTCTTCCGCTGGGCGTGACCCTCAAGGGTGCCCTCCGCCTCCTTCTACCCGTGCGCCCCGTGCACGCTTCCGCGTCGCTCCGCCTCTCCGACACCGACCTCCACCTGGCCCCGCAGGCCCCTCGCCCTTCAGAACTCCAGCGGCGCCGCAGCGCCCCGCTCCGCTCCCGACGCCATCTAGCCATCACCGCCTTCCGCCACCGCGACGGCTTGCGCCGACCCACGCCCCTCCTGCTTCGCCCTCGGCCGGCTCCTCGATCCCCATAAGGCGGCGGCGACCCCCTTGTTCTCTCATATGGAAGATACGAAGGAATCAGAAGAAACCCTAGAGGGATTTTTGAAATAAAAAAGGGTCAATTACATATTGGTCCCTTAAGGTTCTAAGATTTGCAAACGTGCCCCTCAACTCTTGAAGGTCATGTGCTTGACACATGTTTATTGGGTAATTTGCGATAAACCTGCTGTTTAATTCTGTTATTATATTCAGTGCAGAACTTTCGAGTAATTACGTTTCAGTCCCTGTGCCACTAGAACATCATATGCATGCTGTTTTTGATTAAATAAATGTTTTAGTATTCCGAAAAATTCTCAAAAAAACAGTGTATGTTCCTGACGTAGTGCTTGTCATTGTTTAAAATTTTCATAGCATTTTATGTTTATTTGATATATTTAAAAAATCAAAAACATTGTCTTTTTGCTTGCCTACACTTTGAAAATTCATAAAAATTAGAAACTTAGTCTAAAAATTCCCAAAAAAATATTGTAGGTGTGTTTTGGTGTCTTTTAATATATGACCACTTTTTGTACATTTCTCATTATAGAACTCCAAAAAAATGCGAAAAATGAAAAATCTTAAAAAAATGTAGAAAATTATATAAAAATAAAAAATCTGATTCCAGTTCCTAATTGTAGATATTTTCTTGTAGTTTATATTAAAAATAATCTCCAGGAGTTTGAGCACTAAAAGTTTTTTAATTTAAAAAATACTCCTGCTTGTCCACTGTTTTTCTTATTTTGCACTGTTTGATTTTTAAAAAATAACAAAAACATCAAAAAATTGTGAAAAAATTACCAAAAATATTTTAAAATATATAAAATACAAAAATATTTTCTTTGGAGTTTTCTGTACATTTTTGACTATTTTGAAAAATAAAAAAAAGAGCGGTGTATGTGTTTTTATACATTTGTGCATGTTTTAAAAACTAAAAAAATTAATTATTCAAAAACCACTAAAAACATATCTTTGAAATCTGACTACTTAGTTTTTTAAATCGTGCTCCTTGTGTTCGTCCCTGGTCGTTATACCAGGTAAAAAGAATAGCGAAGACCGCTTACATTACTTTCACATTGATTCATCTTTATTAAGTGGTTGAAATACAATTTTTTCCGATTGACCGTGCTTGGTGATTTGGATCACAACGACCATTGTTTAATTGCATACTTAACCCGAGTCTCAGGCGTGTCATCAGCTACCACCGGAGGAAGGTCGCCACGGCGGACCTTCTTCCCTGTTTGTTCACCATCCGTCTCTGTCGTCCGATCAAGAACAGCCGCCTATGAGTCACAGCTGCCGTTGGATCGAGGCCAATCGCCACCCTCAGAACTTGCAGCCGGATCTAATCGCAGCTGTCATAATCGAAGGGGTACGAGCCGTCAGATGCGCGACACGTGGCGTTAGTAAACGCCTATCCACCGTCTGCCCCCGCCTTTGCGTGGGTATTTTGCTATTCTTTCCCCGTAAGTTTTTTTTGTATTTAATTATTACCATATAAACTTTTGTCTGCTGTTTTATTACTTTGTGTATTTTGCATTCAAATCCCCATAGTTTTGTAATATTTCAGTTTGCCCCCTGCCTGGTCACGTGCGCCTATGCACGTGACTTGGCGTTTTTGCAGGCATACCCTGGGCTCTTTTCGTATTTACTTTTAGTCCTCAAGTTTCTATTCACAGTTATAAAACTTTGGCGTTTTTGCATATCAGCCCCAAGGTTTTCGATAATTTCATCCGTGCCCCTACCAGGCGCGCGTGCGACGCACGTGAGTCTGGGAGTTTTTGCAAAGATGCACTTGCGGGTTTGGATATTTGTGTTTGGTCCATTAAATATTTTATTTAGTTATAAACTTTGCGTGAAATTTGTAGTACAACCCATAGATGTTTGTTTATTTGCATTAATACCCTTGCTAGGGCTTGTATTTTTGCATGCTTCCTCTATTTATTTAGTGGATCATTTTAACTCGAAAAATTCCATAAAAATTAATTTAGGCTCCTGTTTACTTGTTGATTCACGTCATATTTTTGCATTGCATTTTTATTGCATTTTAATATTTATTAAAATAAAAAACTTGCATTTTCAGTACTGTCTATCTTAGAAAATACCAAAAAAATATTGAAACTTTTTGAAAAATTCCAAAAAATTATATTTGGTCCATTTTAGTGTCTTCTAGTGTCAATCCAAAAATCACTAAAAATTTCAAAACAAAAACCTTAAAAATTAGAAAACACCTAAAAAATTCAAAAAAATCTAAAAAAATCTAAAAAAACCCTAAAAATATAAACTCAGGTTCTGAAGTTTCCCTATTTTATTATCTTTATTTTAAAATTAGTTTGGGAAAAGTTTGATACTGTTTGCTACTTTTCATTCCCATTTTAGTTTCAGCCATCAGTTAATTCACTGGTTTCCTTTATTTTGACTTTTAAAAATACCAAAAATATTTAAATCCCCCCCAAAAAAATCATAAAAACAGTAGAAAAATATAAAAAGACAAAAAACAATTTAGTTTCTGATTTTTGAGCATTTTCCACTATTTTTATAAATACCATATTCCCTCTTTTCTTATATAGTATATATATTCCAATATTGAAAAAAAGAAAATAAAAAAATAGAAAATAGAAAACGAAAATATAAAATCAGTAAATTAAAAATAAAAATACAAAAATATAAAATAAAAAATAAAAAATTATTAAAAATTAAAAACCCACAAAAAACATTTGCATTGTTGTAGACAATTAATCACACCACACATTTTGCATTCTTGCTTGATCTATTCTCCTTGCTCCCTGTGTTCAAACTCTCTACGTACTTGCATCTATACATCTTTTATGTAGAGTTAAAAATAAATTTGACTCCACATTTGTTTGTCATTGTTTGATATTTGATTGTGGGTTCATTGTTGATTAAATCCGAATTTTTAGCGGTCACCGCAGCGACCTCTGTGTTACCGCCTCGTGAGGAATACAAGACCGTTGGAAATTCGTGTTTATCAAATGGTGATGTTGTCGAGGAGCAGCATCGTATAGTTCTCATTTTTTGATTGATTGTGATTGCATGTTTACATTATTGCTTGCTTTATCTCTCTTGTTTTTGATATTTATCTGTAAGCTTTCTAACCATTGTCTTTCTTGTCTCCTTGCGAGGGACCGCGGACCGAGGAGGATCGCCTAGGTAATTCGGTACAGCCTTGGGAAGCAGAGTCAGATTTTCTAGCCCAAGCCGACAGGAGGGAGCAGGAGGAGTGAGAGAGAGTGTTAGCTAGCTTTTATTTATTTTTTGTAAGAGAGAGATTCATTTAAATTGTAATAATACATGTACACTTGGACACTCAGGACATTCAGGCCTAATTTCCAGGTGTTTGTACACCTGGGGGCTCACCGCGGTTTTTATCGTGTTTTACCGCTGTCATTTTCCGATTTTGATTTACTTTTCCTTTCTTTTGTGGATTGAGCCCTTAGATTTTTAGGCATTGCTTGATCACTTAGATTAGGTCCAAACACCCTAATAACTATTGCATGTACCTATAGTGCGTATTTGTACTTAGTTTAATTAAACAGACGCCTCATCATCTTCGAGCCTACATGTCGCGAGCCCACCCCATCAAGCGCTACTCCTGAACTCGATGTGTCGAGAAGAGGAGGGATGAGTCTAGACCAGACTCTTAGATTGAGGATTGGTGATCGACTTGTGGTTCTTCACGTTAGCAACTGCCTGCTTAGGACGATTTCCTTGTGCATATCATCACATATAGATTAGGTTTATAAATTCCTATTTTGCATCCCGCATGGAGAGAGCTGGGAGTCACTGAAAGTCTTCTATCTTAGCATCCATCATTTAGGTACTAAGGTGAGATTTCCATCTTAGTGCCACTTGCATTGACTTTTCCGACTCTTCTCCCTCTGTTTTTGGATCAAGTAGGAACCAAGAAAATACAAAAACATTAGGCGCTTGTTTGAAATTGACTCAAAGCAAGTAATAACACCAAAAAAATTAAAAAAAGGGACTGCTAAGAAAACATGACCTAAATAAAATTGGTAATTGGATTCATTGCTTAGGGAGAGTAACACCCTCACTTGTATTCGGGTTGCATGGGAAGGTCTCCTTCCAAGTGAGAGAGCGGCTTCGTAAGGATTAGAGTCAAAAACCCAGTCTGTGGCTGCCTTGTGTATCGCCTAGATTTCTGAAGTATTGGTGCTTCTATCGTACGTGGACGAGTAGGGCTTGGTCACCATTGATGACTCTCTATTGTGTAGAGCATCGACCTTGTCCGAAGTATCGAGCCTAGGCCACGCCTTCACGGGGGTATCTGTCTCATCGTCTTGCATCCGAGTAGGTTCTTGCACGCTCACGGGTGATTTCGTTGCGAGCGAGTTCCGAAGTATTGGTTTCGCCTATTGGCTTCCTTTCTCTATTTCTTTGGATGAGTAGGGATCCAGAAAGGGTTAGAAGGACCTCAAAAAGTGCAGACTACAGGTTACACAGGAGGAGGACAAGTACGGGATACTCTTCCGGCAATACTCTCTCTCCTATAGGCGTAGCACTCTAAGGACTCGTTGAAAGATAACTTCCTGAATTCAAGCTAAAAACTACAAAGGTAATAGCCGAACTCTTACGACTTCATTCGTTGAGTTGGTGAATCCCCTTGTTTTGTGTTTGATTGCTAGTCGCATTTAGGTCAAGATCAAAAACACCGCACAATTGTGCGCAATTTTACCACCTTCTTCCTCATTTCTCAGCCTTACTCTTCTCGATAATCAAGATGATGGGATGGAGATCTCTTAGGCCTACTTTGACGGCACCGCTATCCAACACTCCTCCCTATTCATCTAGGACAACCTCGGAGAGTCCAGACCCACTCTCCGAGCCTGAGTTCACTTCCACCATGTTCCCCCCTCGACCACCCTTCTCCTTCCATCAGTCCAAGAGTTTCAGAATTTAGTGCATCACATAGCTCAGATCATTTGACGGCACCTAAGATGGGTTCTTTTGCATTTTCAGAGAATCCAGACATGGCAGATAGAGGAGAACACCCAGATGAGCATGAACACCCTCCATTCTTATATGATCAAGCAACCATCAACAATTCATTGCTAGCATCCTTGGAGACTATGCAGAGGCAGATCTGAGACCAGGGAATATTCATGGGTGACCTCATGAGAGAGATCACGCAGATGCGAGAAAACAGACCTGGGGGCGGTGGCGGTGGAGGTGATATACCAGTAGCAGAAGAGGGAGGAGAACCGAACCAGGAGAGGCCGCAACATACCATCATGAGAGAATTGCACAATCCAGCAGCCTCCCTTACTCATCGTTGGATCTGACTCCCTCCCATCCATGGAGACTTCGAGCTTCGCCCACATACTATTCAGCTTCTGCCTAAATTCCATGGGCTACCGACCGAAGAACCACACCTCCATCTACAAGAATTCGAGATGATCTATAGTACAATTCTTGATAGGCTGATGACTGAGGACACCATCAAGATGATAGCCTTCCCATTCTCTTTGGTTGATAGAGCCGCTTACTGGCTGAAACATTTGGGGAGCTTCGTCGACACTTAGGCACAACTCCGGACCGCCTACTTGAAGAAGTATTATCCTCTCAGCCAGACGAATGCAGCGCGAGCTATGATTAGCAACTTCACAATGATCCTGAATGAACAATTCCATGAAGCTTGGGATTGATTTAGAGAGCTCATTGACCGGTGCCCACATCATGACATATCAAAGCCCAACTTAGTCCAAAGTTTCTTTTGTGGGCTGACACCGGAGCTGCATGGGCTTGTAAACGCCTCTTGTGGTGGGTCCTATTTTTCCAAGGGTGAAGACGACGTTTGGGCCATCTATGAAGGGATGGCAGAGAACTCGACAGTCATGGCCCAAGCCCGCGCCTACACGCAGCAGAAGCCCCCCCAAGGAGCAGGATCATTTCAGAGGATCGCCCGCATCGATGCCGGTTCCCACACTCCGTCGACAGCCGTGGCCCAATCCGAATCAGCCGCATCCGACATGGGCATCATTAGTGAGAAGTTGGACCGTCTCGAGATCCTCGAGAAGAAGCAGATGCAAGGACTGGCCCATATGGACCAGATTACCAAGACAATGAGTGACTTGAAGACGCAGATTCTTTGCATCCAGGAGGCACAGACGTCTACTTAGCAACCTCCCAGGTCACGAGCTGACCCCAGTAGTAGCAGCTCAACCCAGCCCTCTGCCTCGCACCGCCAGGTCAACCACATTCAAGCAGAGCCGGTTCTGCAGCTACAGTACTATCCATCGTAGCCACCATCTCAGGACACTCAGATGGTGGTCTATCAGTCGGATCAGCCACTGGCAGTTCTACCTCCACCATCCTTCGAGCTGGAGCCATTGATGGAAGTCAATGGGATATGGTACGACCGGTACCCGCAGCCCAGGATTCACGCGATCACCTCGGATTCCGTTGGACCACTGGTGGCACCTCTTCCCAGCAGGAACCTCCTACTCAAGGATATCAGAACAGCCAGCCGCAGCAGCAGCAGCAGCCCCAGTACGCCCACCAGCAGAACCAGCATGGTCCTCATCCCGCCTATCAGGGACAGCAGTGGAGGCAGCGTCAGCAGCCTCACCAGTCATACACCCATCCTCCCCAGTACCAGCAGCAGCAACAACCTCATTTCCCGTAGGGGAACACGTCTGGTTCTCAGGCGCCCGCCTTTGAGAACCCAACTCTAGATGACCTTGCCCGCTTGCTCTCTGAACAACGAGCATCCTTTCGATAGGAAATGGATGAGTTCCGGTAGGAGATGAGGGATATCATCAAGGGCAAAGCCGCCATACCAGCTCAGATTGAACCTAATCAAAACAATCTAAAAAGAAAGTCTGAGCAGGTACAGTTCACAGAGGATACCTCTCCTAGTGATTATTTGAGTAACATGTCTTATTCTTTGCATGATGCTGATTTTGTGACTACTAGGAGCGGTAGGATGCCAGCCGGCGGTGCCTCATCTGAGCGACAGCCACATGCAGAATCAGGAGCGCCAGATGTGCCAGGTAGCGGTGGTGATGCCGCTAATGACGATATTGATGATGGTGTTACTGAAGCCACCAAGGATGGAGATCCAGACGACGATGCTGAGGCCGTCGTAAAACCAGATGCAGATGATGGTGCTAATGCCACCATTCTTGATGTAGAGCTAGAGCGCGGTGCTGATGCCGCGAAGTCAGATGCTGTTGGTGGTACTGAGGCCACCACTTCTACTTTGTTGAGCTTCCGTCTGTGGTGTTACCACCTTTTGTATCTTTGGAATGTGGTAACAAGAAAAAGAACAAAAATATGAATAAAGGAAAGGTTTCAGTTCACATTTCAGATCCATATGTGTTGAATGATGATCATGGTATGGATCCTATTCCTTCACAGGCACAGGGACCTATTCCTAGTCCTCCATCTGCGGAGGCCCCTACCATCCCCTTCCCTGAAGCACTCCGATTGGCGAAGTGGAATAAAAAAGAAAATGCAAAAAATACCCAGCAGGTAGAGTTCAGCAACCAGATGACTGACAGATTCCATATTCAGCTGACTCTACAGGAAGCACTTGAGCACACCCCCCTCTTCAAAAAGAACTTGAAAGAGAAGACTACAGTCTGCAGGAAGAAAAGGAACCACAGAGATCAGATCCATGTGCTCACTCATTCCACTTGCTGCACCATTTAGAACAAACTGCCAGCCAAACGACCAGATGCAGGAGCTCCCTATGTCAGATGCGAGATTCAGGAGCAGCAGTTTGATCGTACTCTATTAGACAACGACGACTCTTCTATCAACCTTCTTCCGGCAGCCTTACTCGACCGTTTCGAGTTTGGTCCTCTTCTTAGGAGCAGGACAGTCCTTCAGTTTGCTAATAGATCGACTAAGAGGCCGAAGGGGTTGTTGAGAGACGTGGTCGTTACCATTCAGGGCCTGAAATTCCACGTGGACTTTGTTGTATTCGACATGGAGATCCCTGAGTCGGTAACCGATGCCCCCATCATACTTGGACGTCCGTTCTTGGCCACAGCCAAGGCAGTGACCGATCATGATAGTGGGAAATTATGTTTTCGCGTAGAGGGCGAAACCGTACAAATAGAGACGATCGAATAAACCAGAGCGAGAGAATTAGAATGCTCGGAGCAGTCCAGCGAAGCCGCGCAGATGACAGAGGTAGAGCTAGACATCCACCAGGAGTCCGATTTTGTGATGACAGATGATGAATCTATTTGGACAGATCCTGTAGCACAGACCCTCGCCTTGCCTACAGATTCACCGTATTTACAGCTTATGGCAGTTGAGAGCCTGGAGAACACACCCCTGGACGAGGATACCGTTGAGGCTGACAGTATTGGGACGGGTGGTGATGATGATTTTCAGTCGTGTTCATCTAGTTCAGATCCCTCAGATTCAGACATTGATTGGGATGATTTTGCTGAATATTTGTCGTGTCTGATTCCTTCTAAGCCGACAACGAGGACGGAGTGTGAGCCAGTACAGTTTATTAATGATTCAGTAGGCTTCCCTTCATCTGACATTCATGCAGAGCGAGAGTTCTCACATGCAGACCTGGTCGCCTTCACACAGACATATCAGAATCCAGATATGCCACCTCCCAGTTGCCCAGAATTGAAGCCCTTGCCGCAGTCGCTGAAGTATAGATTCCTTGCGGGTGAGCCAGATATGCACCCAGTCATTATCTCAGCAGGTTTGACTGGAGAACTTGATGGAGGTTCTTGAACGCAACCCCAAGGTGATAGGATGGAGTATAGCTGATCTCCAGGGGATTAGTCTGGTTCTGTGCTCCCACCACATCTATCTTGAGGAGGACGCTAGGCCGTCGCGTGAGTTCCAGCGACGTCTGAACCCGAATCTTCGAGATGTGGTCATGAAAGAAATATCGAAGTGGTGGAGCGCCGATTTTATCTACCCCATCTCCGACTCCAAGTGGGTTAGTCCATTACATGTGGTACTGATGAATACCCATTCATCACTCTTTATTCTTATATTTTAGCTACAAAAACCTTTGCAAATACATGTAGATATATGTAAATATCAATAATTACCAAAAGCATGCATTGTGTAAAAACCTATAATTAGCATGTTTTTGTGCAAAAATAAAAGAATAAAGATTAAAAAGAAAAAGAGGGAAATATTTAGAATAAATATTGAGCAACCTAACCCAAGGGAGGGCTCAGCATGGGCCTGACCGCATAAAAGCCACAGTAGAGGGAGATAGGAGCTCATGTGTAAATATTTATGTAAATAAATAAAATTATATTTTCCTCAACCAAAAATATTCTTGTAAATATTTGTACATATTTGGAAAAGATAAAAAACAAAATAAAAATTTGAAAAGCAAAAAAGACCAAAAATATCCTTCCACCATGTATATAGACCATGCTTCTACATGTATTTAACCTTGTAAATAAATTTATTTATTTTCAAAAACTTTTTGTAAATATTTTTTGTTGTAAATAAAATAAATAAAAAGAAACAAAACAAAACAAAAAAATCAAATAAAAATATCAAAAGCTAAAATTACAAAAATATATTGTACATATGCCATGTATATAGTTGTACATAACTATTTATTTCACCTATGTATACAAATAATAAAAATAAAATAAAAATATCCTTTTATTCCTCATTTTATTCTATAAATAAATAAAATATAAAATGGGAATAAAAATTGTATAAAAATAATAATTAAAAATCAAAAATCAAAAGCCTCCATATTGTATATATACCTATATAATGAAAATACCTCATTTTTATTTCCAAAAATTAATTAAAAATCACTAAAAAATAGAAAAAAATAAAAGAAAAATATTTCATGTTTTGGATTTTTGCAAAATCGGCCATTTGCTGCCTGATTTTTGAGCTCCAAATCTTCTCCACGTGGCAGCTTCTGGTTGGTCCACGGAGATGTTGACCTCCGGTCAACTCCCTCCGCGGACCGCCTTCTCCTGCGGATCTCGCGCCTGACCCGGTTTCGCCTCTATTTCCGCGCTTGATCCGCTCGCCTTCTCCGCAAACCCCGGGTCCTATCGATTCCTTGTACATCCGACATGACCGCCGGGGTATTCGCATTGGGATCCGCGCTTCTCACAGCCCTACCCGACCAGCCCTAGTCGGGTCGGCACTCACGTATATAGCCGAGCTCCGCCTCTCATTTTCGCCATCTTTGGCTATCCACCCTTCATCCCGTGACCTCCACTGCATCCCTTGAGGTGACAGCTCTCGATTGCCCGTGTCGCAGCGAGGAGAGGGGACGGTTTCCACTGATCCGGCGACTGCGCGCCGCCGTGCTCCGCCCAGTGCAGGAGCCTGAGCCTCAGGACTTGACGACCTTCGAGGCCACGACCGGGAGCTACCTCAGCTCCAGCCTAGTCTACCACGCCACCCAGGTAACCTTCTAGCTTTCTTATTTAGCCTAATTTCCATTTACCCCCAAACCACGCCGCCGTCGTTTCTCGTCGATTCCGACCATCTCCCGCACCCACTCGATCATCGGAATCCCCCACTACGTTCGCCTTTCCCTCGCGCACCTTCTCCGCCCCTCCATTCAACCCAGCTCGCACCGGAGCTGGGATTCGAACCCCTTCGCCGGGGTTCGTCCGCACCGACCACCTCCACAACGCCTAACCGGGTCGAGGCATTTTGCCCTCGACCCGCGAAGCTCCTGAGCCTTTTTGCAGGACCAGAGGAGGCTATCTGAGGCCTCCCGACATTCAGACAGGAGCTTCTCCTCCGCCGACCTCGCCGGAGCCCTCCAGGGTTCGGCTGGGTCCTCGGAGACCACCAGCAGCTGCGGAGCACCACGGCGGAGCTTCTCCGATCTTCAGGCGCAGCAGGGGAGGTCCGGAGTGCACGTACTGGGCCGGCGAACTTCGCCGGCCACCTGTTCTTCCTCGACCTTCAGGCACCGTTCGATCGCCCTCCAGCCCCAGTTTTAATCTGAGCCATCCGTTCCAGGAGCGTCAGACACCGCACGATCAAAGGAGAAGTTGATCCAGACCATCGGATCTCGAGATGAGGCGCAGTTGAGCAGTCACCATCAGATCATCCACGTGTCTTCGTCTCAGCCATCCGATCACGCCAAGGGGTACAGGAGTGAGGCGCCTCCGCCTCTCCACCGTCGGATCTACACGTGGCGCACGCTCCGCCCTTGGATCTTAAATAAGGGGTAAATTACCGTAGACCCCCTCTTGGTTTATGCTTTACGTTTCAGTCCTGTAAATATTTTGAGTACTTTAGTTACGTTGGGTTATTTGCACATTGGACCTTATCCTTTAGTTTATTTGCATTTATGCCCCTGTTTGTGTGAGCCACGTGCATCGTCACGTGTATATTTGGTGTATTTGCGACATTAGCCCTGTAGTTCTGGATGTTCTTTAATGAATGAAAACTTTTTGATAATTGCATTTATGCCCCTGTGAGTGTTTTATTTGCACATGTGCGTCTTTTAGTGGGATATTTGCATAACAGCCCCTGGACTTTTTGGTACGAGTTATCAAAAGGTCCTCGGACTTGTTTTTCTTACATATAGGTCCCTGAGTGCCCCAGGCACGCGCCTCGCGCGTGATTTCTTGGGTATTTTGCACCAGGAACCCCAGAACTTTGGGTATTTGCACTTTGGTCCCTGTGCACAGTGCCCTCTTGTCATTTTTGAATAAAATATCAAATCACCTCCAAATCCAACGAAAATTTGACACATGGCTCCTGCCATGGTGTAGGATTTTTGTAGATTTTTGAGGACATTTTTGATCTTGTTTGCTATTTTTAAAAATTCAAAAACATCTATTTTTGGCACTGTTCAGTTTTAAAAATCACAAAAAAATATAAAAACCCCTCTAAAAATTCTATAAAAATTAGGTACTGCTTATTGTGTGTTGCTTGATTTTCTAGCCAATTTTGGCTATTTTTCATCACTGGAAAACCTTAAAAACTTAAAAACCCTCAAAAACCCATAAAAATTCCAATAAATGCATTAAAAATCCAAAAACAATAATTTTGGTACTCGAATTTTCCTTATTTTTCCTATTTTACAGGAAAATTAACTCCAGGCCCTTTTGAGGTCCTTAGATATTTTATCTAGGGAACTTAGGCTTGGCTGGACAGTACCCCTTGTTTTTCTCACTGTTTGATTTTTAGAAAATAAAATACTCATCAGAAAAATTCCAAAAATTCACCAAAAACATTAAAAAACATAAAAATATTTTTGTTTGAATTTTTGCTTGCTTCTTGATGCATTAAATAATTGTTGAAGTGTGATTGCTTTTAGTCTTTCTCATTTTCTTCACATATTAAAAATCCAAAAAAATTTAAAAACAATTAAAAACCACTAAAAATGTTTTCCCTTTTTCTCTGATTCTTCGACTACTTCGTAGGCTTTTTAGCCAATCCGTGCTCCTTGTGTTCGACCCTGGGTGCTATACCAGGTAAATCTCATAGCAGGACCGCTATTTGAGTGTTTTGATTGATCTTTGATTTCTTTAGTGGTCTGATACTTTTTCTTGATTAAGTGAGCCTGATTGCTTGGGTCGCAACGACCCTATTTGTGTACCTTATACCCGAGTGGTCAGGTCGCTTATCAGAATGGCGCCGTTGCCGGGGAGCACGGCTTAGTAGTCACTTTTAGCTTTTTCCGCGGCTTTTCGAGTTTCGCGGCTTTTTGTATAGAATTTTTGTAGATATATTTTTCTCATATTCTCTGATAATAATTCTGGACTGACCACTTTTCTCTTTGTTTCTTGCGAGGGCCCGAGGAGCGAGGGCGGCATTCCTAGGAGCGCCGGTGCACCCGAGCGAAGCGGAGGCGGCTCGTTTCTTCATCGAGCAGCAGGAGAGAGCGAGAGAGAGAGAGTTGAGTGGGTGAGGTTAGCTTAGGATATTTGATTATTATTTTTGTAATAATACAGGTACACTCAGAGACTGTGCTTGACTTAGCGGGTCTGTTTCGCCGAGCACTGGTGTGCTCGGGGGACCCTTAGGAGATTTTCGCGGTTTTTGACGCGGCTTTCTTCTACTTTTTTACTGCCTTTCCGGTGTTTACGCGGTTTCTGCTCGAGCCCCTAGACTTAGGAATTTCTGGTGCTTGTGACGTAATTAGTAGGATCCACACACCTAATTGCTTATCTGTTCCCATAGAACGTAATTGGACCTACTAATAATAAATAATAAAAATAACTTAGTCGCTTTCCTGAGAGCCTACGCGTCGCGAGCCTGCCCCGTCAAGCGCTACTCCTGAACTCGACCTGTCGAGAAGAGGAGGGGTGGGTCTAGATCGGACTCTTTGGATCGAGGGCGAGTGACTGAGTTAGACGGTTCTGCGCTAGAAATTGCTCATCTAGGACTCGGTTTTTCCCGCTTGCATCATTTAGGTAGTTTATTTCCTGTCTTTAAATTCTGCGCGGATCACTTGCATGTAGAGTGCTGGAGACAAGGTACGCATTTCTATCTCAGCATGCATCATTGATTTCTCGCGCATCGGTTTTTTCGTCTTCTCCCCCTGTTTTCGGACTTAATAATCAGGAGAACCGAAAAATTCGTTAGGCCTTTTGTCTGCTTTGAAAAATATTAAAAAGAAAAACAATAAAATCGGGACTGCTAATCATACTTGATCTTAAAAACCGCTCACCCTAAAAACTTTGTCTTGGGGAGAGCAACCCCCTCATTGTCTGGTTTGGATGCGTGAGAGAGTGACCCGCACCCTGGGTAGAGCCTCCCGGTGCTAGACCCGACTGATTACCGACTTTTCCGTGCGGGCCAGTCGGTTGGGATAGCATCGGATATCCTAACAGGTCACGTAAGCGCTCTGATATTTTGTGTGTTCACCAAAATAAAATAGACAAGATAACTTGACCGAACTTTCACGGTCTTCAGCTCGCGTTGCGTTGGTGAACCGGGGGTTTGTTTTTGATCATAGTTGATTCCAGATCTCATCCGCCTTACTCGCCAGATCAAGATGATGGGTAGACGGTCTCTTAGGCAGCCTCTGGCTGCACCGCTTTCGGGCACGTCTACCCGATCATCTAGGTTGGCCCGCGAGAGCCGAGACCAGCTCTCCGAGCCCGAGTACGATTCCGCCCTGTTCCCCCTCGACCCCCTTTCTTTCGGCACTGAGAGATATGAGCCCGAGGAGAGATTAGCAGATTTGACAGCACCTGAGTTGGGCTCATTTGATTTTGCAGACGTCGCTATGGCCGGCAGTTCAGAGGATCACCCCGGAGGTCCACGAGGAGACCAGCATTTTGTTCTAGACCAGGGGGCGATCAACTCCACCCTGATCGCATCACTCGAGACAGTACAGCAGCAGTTACGTGATCAGGGGGCATTCATGATAGAGATGAGGCGAGAGTTGGAGAGGCTCAGAGCAGAGCGAGGCCAGCAGAGCGAGCCTGAGGAGATACTGAGTGAGCCTGAGGAGATGCCTGATGCAGAGGCCGCAACCGCAGCCGCAGCAGCAGCTGCCGCCGCCGCGGCGGCAGCAGCCGCGGCAGGAGGAGCACCACGACCGATGCGGGAGTTACACAACCCCGGATCTACTCTGATGCATCACTGGGTGGTAGTGCCAGCGATCGTGGGGGACTTCAAGTTCCCCCCGAACACCTTGCAATTGCTGCCCCGTTTCCACGGACTTGCCACTGAGGAACCCCATCTCCACCTTCAGGAGTTTCTGATGATTTGCAGTACTGTCCACGATCGCCACGTGGACCAGGATACGATCCGGATGATAGCCTTCCTATTTTCACTGGTAGACAGAGCAGCCACCTGGCTGAAGCATCTCGGGAAGTTCGTCTACACCTAGGAGCAGCTCCGCACCGAGTACTTGAAAAAGTACTATCCACTCGGGCGGACGAATGCAGCGAGGGCCCTGATCAGCAACTTCTCCATGTTCCCCAACGAGCAGTTCCACGAGGCTTGGGAGAGGTTTCGAGAGCTCCTAGACAGATGCCCGCACCACGACATATCCAAGCCGAACCTAGTTCAGAGCTTTTTCAGCGGGTTGACGCCAGAGCTTCAGGGTCTGGTGAACGCTTCTTGCGGCGGGTCCTACTTTGCCAAGGACCACGATCAGGTCTGGGCCATCTACGAGGAGATGTCCGAGAACTACATGGTGATGTCTCAGACCAGATTGTATACTCAGAGACCCCAGCCACAGCAGCCAGGACCCGTGCAGTACCAGCGGATAGCACGGGTAGATGCAGGTCCATCCAGTTCGTCCGCAGTCGCAACAGCACAGGCAGAGTCATCCGCTGCGGACATGGGTATTATCAGCGAGAAGTTGGACCGCATGGAGCTGATAGAGAAGAAGCAGTGCCAGAGCATCACTCAGATGGAACAGATGGCACAGGTTCTGAGCGACATGAAGACCCAGCTCATGTGTCTCCAGGAGACACAGACGGCTTCACAGCCCCGTCTTCTGTCGCGAGGCGATACCGGCGGCAGCAGCAGCTCGTCCCAGCGCTCCAGCTCTTCACAGCAGCCTAGACAGGTTCACCTTGTACAGGCGGAGCCGTACCAGCAGCCGCAGCCTACCTACCAGTCCCCACCATCTCCAGACATGCATATGGTGGTCTACCAGCCGGATCAGCCTCTGGCAGTACTCCCGCCAGACCCCTATGATGCAGAGCCGTTGATGGATGTCAACGGGATTTGGTATGACCGCCCCCAGCCTGGGATCCAACGAGACCATCCCGGATTCAGGTGGGGGAGTGGTGGTGCCCAGCCCCAGCAGCAGCCGTCAGGACAGGGAGGGCAGTACTCCCAGCAGAGAGACCAGCACCAGTCGCAGCCGCAGCACCCAGCACCCCAGCAGCACCAGCCATCATCCTACGATCCTCGTCCCTATCAGCAGCAGGGACAGTCATGGAGGCGTGAGCAGCAGGCTCACCCGATGCAGCAGCAGCACCCGTCCTCATATCCCTCTTACCAGCACCATCAGCAGCAGTTCCAGCAGCCTCACCCACCGAGAGGCTACCCGTCGGGCTCCCACGAGAGCCCCGCTTTGGATGACATCGCCCGCCTCCTCACGGACCTGCAGGCCACATTCAGACGGGAGATGGACGAGTTCCGCCAGGAGATGCGGGACTTGGTGAGAGGGAAGGCCGCCATACCAGCCCAGATCGAGCCGAATCCGAACAATCTCAAGAGGAAATCTGAGCAGGTAGTACATACTGAGTTAGCCACTCCTAGTGACCCATTTGATGATACATCTTCGGATCTATTTGATGCTGATTTTGTCACACTTAGGAGCGGTAGGACCCCAGCAGGCAGCGGCGCCTCATCTGAGCTTCACCACGAGGACACTCCAGAGGCGCCACATGAGGAGGAGGAGAGCGGTACTGAGGCCGCTCCAGATGATGATGGTGGCACTGATGCCACCAAGGATGCTGATTCTACCGGCGGTACTGAGGCCGCCGTTTCACCAGTTCGAGGAGGTGGTACTGATGCCACCAGTAGAGTCGAGCCAGCACGCGGTACTGATGCCGCGAGACGTCTACCAGCAGCAACAGATACAGAGCCAGCCCGTGGTGGTACTGAGGCCACCGGTGTTTGTACAGATAGAGATATTGTCTTTCCTCGCATTCCTGTATCTCAGAACTCTGTTATGAATAAAGGAAAAGGTTTACTTTCTTCTGGTCCCACTGTGGTGCATGATGTATGTGTGGATCCGGTCCTTGAACCGTCTAGACCTTTTCCTAGTCCTTCATCTGAGAAGGACCCTGTGATCCCCTTCCCTAGATCCCTTCAGATGGGGAAGGGGAAGAAAAAAGAAAATCCAAAAAAGAGAGAGCTTGAGGAGTTCATCCAGAGCATGATTGATCGATTCCACATCCAGCTGACCCTCCAGGAGGCTTTGCAGCACATCCCCCTTCTCCAGCGTTCTTTGAGAGATAGGACTACAGTCAGGAGGAGGAGGAGGAACCACACTTCAGAGATCCATGTGCTGACGAAAGCCACGTGTTTTGCGATCCAGAACCGCCTGCCAGCCAAGAGGCCAGATTCAGGGGCCCCGTATGTCAGATGCCAGATTAGTGAGCAGAGGTTCGACCATACTCTTTTAGATAGCGGATCGTCGATCAACCTTCTTCCGGCAGCCCTTCTCGACCGCTTCGAGTTGGGCACTCTTCGACAGAGCAGGACAGTCCTTCAGTTCGCTGATCGATCTGTCAAGAGGCCGAAGGGGTTATTACGAGATGTTATCGTCACGATTCAGGGCCTGAAATTCCCCGTGGACTTCGTAGTGTTGGACATGGAGATCCCTGAGTCAGTGGCCGATACCCCCATCATCCTTGGTCGTCCATTCTTGGCCACAGCCAAGGCGGTGACTGATCATGATAGCGGGAAGGTGTACTTTCGCGTCGAGGGTGAGAGTATACAAATAGAGACGGTCGAGGACTACAGAGCTAGAGAGAGAACCCGCTCAGATGCGAGTACAGATTCAGAGCAGCTGACAGACACAGAGCCAGACATCCACCAGGACTGTGATTTTGTGATCACAGATGATGAAGCAGCTTAGGCAGATCCTGCAGCACAGACCATCCTCTCATATTCAGATACAACTGATGCCGAGATGATAGCAGAGGAGAGTCTGGAGAGCATAGCCCTGGTTCAGGATACCATAGAGGCAGCAGAGCCGGTCCTTGATCGCGACACAATGTTCAGTGATGGTGGTGCTGAGGCCACCTTGTGTTCTGGTGGTACTGATGCCACCGCGGTTGATACAGATCCCTCGGATTCAGAGTCTGATTGGGCCGATTGCTACGATCAGATGCCAGACTTGAGTCCATCTGAGCCTATAGATGAGGAGGAGGTAGGTGCAGAGCAGAGCAGAGATAGTGCAGTTGAGCAGCCTTCTCCCGATCCAGTTTGCGAGAGTACGCTTTCACTTTCCCAAGCAGATTTGGTAGACTTAGCAGCTTTCACTCAGTTTCTTCCGCAGCCAGATTTGCCAGCACCCAGCATTCCAGAGCGAAAGCCGCTCCCTACTTCGCTGAAGTATCGATTCCTTGCGGGCGATCCAGAGATGTACCCAGTCATCATCTCCGCCGAGTTGACTGGAGAGCAAGAATCCCGTCTGATGGGGGTTCTTGAAAAGAACCGCAAGGCGATCGGATGGAGCGTAGCGGATCTCCATGGGATTAGTCCAGCAGTGTGCTCCCACCATATCTATCTTGAGGAGGGGGCGAAGCCGTCGCGTGAGTTCCAGCGGCGGTTGAACCCCAACCTGAGAGAGGTCGTGATGAAAGAAATATCCAAATGGTGGAGCGCAGATTTTATTTATCCCATTTCCGACTCCAAGTGGGTCAGCCCCTTGCATGTGGTGCCCAAGAAGACGGGCATCACGACTGTGATCAGTGAGTCGGGAGAGGAGATCGCTACACGAGTACCCACCTCTTGGAGGGTTTGCGTTGACTACAGGAGACTCAACCAAGCCACCAAGAAGGACCTTTTCCCCCTGCCTTTTATTGACCAGATCATTGAGAGACTGGCAGGGAAGAGCCATTATTGCTTCCTGGATGGGTACTCGGGCTACAACCAAGTGGCCATCGCTCCTGAGGATCAGGAGAAGACCACCTTTACCCGTCCCTTCGGCACATATGCTTTCCGACGCATGCCATTTGGGCTATGCAATGCCCCTGCGACTTTTCAGAGGTGCATGCTGTCGATCTTTTCGGACATGGTAGGGGAGTGTTTGGAGGTCTTCATGGACGATTTCTCGGTCTACGGTGACGGATTCGATTCTTGTCTTGACTGCCTAGACCGGGTACTCCAGCGATGTATCGAGTTTCATTTGGTTCTGTCATGGGAGAAGAGTCACTTCATGGTGACTCAAGGGACGGTGCTTGGCCACATAATCTCCAACAGGGGCATGGAGGTTGATCCGGCCAAGGTTGATGTCATTAGAAAACTCACACCGCCGTCCAATTTGAGGCAGCTACGGTCATTCCTGGGGCACGTTGGATTTTATAGGAGGTTCATTCAGGATTTCAGCAAGATTGCCCGACCGTTGACTGACCTCTTGACGAAAGACACCGAGTTCCTTGTCGATGACAAGTGTCTCTCGTCCTTTGCGACTCTCCAGCAGCATGTTATTGAGGCTCCTGTTCTCCAGCCGCCTGATTGGTCTCTTCCATTCGAGATCATGACGGATGCCTCTGATTTTGCCGTGGGGGCAGTGCTGGGACAGAGGAGGGATGGAGTTCCATTTGCCATACACTACGCTAGCCGCACATTGGATTCCGCTCAGAGGAATTATACGGTCACAGAGAAGGAGATGCTAGCCGTAGTGTTTGCCCTAGATAAGTTCAGATCATATATCATTGGATCTAGAGTGACTTTGTTTACAGATCACACCGCCATCAGGTACCTCATGGCAAAGAAGGATGCCAAGGCCATACTGACTAGATGGATCCTTCTACTCCAGGAGTTCGACATTGAGATCAAGGATAAGCCTGGAGTCAAGAATGTGGTGGCGGATCATCTTTCCCGACTAGAGCAGCCTGAGGATTCTGAGCAGATTGATCCTATTCGAGATACCTTCCCAGATGAGGCGATCCTTGCTATCGCCTCACTCCCGTGGTATGCCGATATTGTGAACTTTCTCGTTGCAGGGAAAGTCCCACAAGATTGGCCCAGGCAGAGGCTTGAGACCTTCCTTGCGAAGGCCAAGTCCTACCACTGGGAGGATCCCATCCTTTACCACGAAGGAGGGGATAGCGTCTGGCGTCGGTGTATTCCTCAGGAGGAACACGATAGCGTCCTCACTTACTGCCACAAGTTTGAGGCAGGAGGACATCATTCTGGGAGGAGAACGGCACAGAAAGTGCTACAATCCGGCTTGTGGTGGCCTACCCTTTTCAAGGACTTTGATGAGTTCGTGAAGAGGTGTACTGACTGTCAGAGGATGGGCACTTGTGGACAGCGTGATATGATGCCGATGCAGCCCATTCACTTCTGTGAGGTTTTTGACGCATGGGGCATCGATTTCATGGGTCCATTCCCTAAGAGTCAGGGATTTGAGTACATTCTGTTGGCCGTTGATTATGTGAGTCGTTGGGTTGAGGCTATCCCCGCCCGAGCCGCTGATGCGAGGACAGTTTGCAGATTTTTGAGGAAACATATCATCACGCGGTTCGGGGTTCCACGAGTTCTTATTTCTGATGGGGGGTCTCATTTCATCAATGACCAGGTGAAGGCCCTTGCTAGCGAGTTCGGCATAGACCATCGTGTTGCCACACCTTACCATCCACAGACGAATGGTCTAGCTGAGGTGTCGAATAGGGAGATCAAGACTATTTTGCAGAAAGTCGTCCGCCCGGACCGAAAGGATTGGTCACAGCTTTTGGACTCGGTCTTGTGGGCATATAGGACGTCTTTCAAGACTCCATTGGGCACATCTCCCTTTCGCCTCGTATATGGCAAGCCGTGCCATTTACCTGTTGAGCTGAGGCACAAGTCACTTTGGGCAGTTACAGATATTCTTATGGATCCAGATGGTATGGGAGATCAGAGGAGGGCAGAGTTAACTGCCCTGGAAGAGCTTAGAGATGCATCTTTCTCAAGCAGCCTACATTATAAGGAGAAAGTCAAGGAGTGGCATGATTCTCATATCAGCCACAAGCATTTTGAGATTGGACAGAGAGTATGGCTGTTTGATGCGAGGCTTAGATTATTTCCAGGGAAGCTACAGAGCAAATGGAAGGGACCTTATCTGGTTAGAAAGGTACACGACAACGGTAGCATCGACATATCTGAGTTGTCTTCTGAGAGTACCTTTCGAGTGAACGGCCAGCGGCTCAAGCCATTTCTAGATCATGAGCCGCGGGACGTTATTGTTGCCCCTATTCATTTTGCGTGAGATGTGGTCTCTTGACTCACATCTTTTGCATCTCACGCCTGATTTTCACTGTTCCTCCGCCTGTATAGATCCAATTGTCCATATCATTCTATTCTTTAGTCCCACATCCCTTTTTCTCATCTTATGATTATGCTATACTTAGGGTGTACTTTACCCTAAGTATAGGGGGGATGTAGGACCTGCGGGTATTCTTTTCATTCGTTCTGCCCCTGTTTTGCTGCCTATACTTAGGGATATTTACCCTAAGTATAGGGGGGGGCAGATTCTGTATATTCTTCACTCGGATTTCCCTTCATGTACAGCTTGCTATACTTAGGATTAGTTAATCCTAAGTATAGGGGGAAACCACCGAGCTCCTCTCATTCTATTCATTTATTCGTTCCTGTACTTAGCCATTTCTTTTCACTTCCCTTTTACTAAGCACGAGTTATGTCTTCTTCATCGCTCTTGATCACTCTGAGGACATCGTTCGAGCTAAGTATAGGGGGGGTGTGTATATATTTCATATATACTTTAGCCATAACTCGTACTTTGTGTAAGTGTGTTAATAAATAAAATGGCTAAAAATCACAAAAATTAAAAATTTTTCATGTACATAAAATTCTTTTATCATGCACATACATAACTAGTGTACAAAGTATTTTTGTAAAAATGATTTCAAAAATCTTTTGTGTAAAGCCTGTGTAAATATTTTTGTATAAAAATTATGTATATAATACAAAATTTTTCCAAAATGTTTTGAAAAATCAAAAGTTTGCAAAAATCTTGTGTAAATGTTTGTAAATATCTTTTTGCAAAACTTGCACCTCATGCATCATCCATTCATGATTTCAAAACATTTTTCAAAAATTTTGCATGATTGTAAAATATTTGTAAATAGCATCTTGTGTACATATATGTATACAATTTTTCCTGGATGAGAGTTGACATTTAAACTAAGCCTGGAAATTAAGTTGAGAAATGGAGCTGGAAAAAGATCTTAATCCACTTAACTTTAAGAGGAACCTTATAGGACTTAGGATTAAGGCTTTTCAGGTCCATAAGGACTTAATTCTTTGAGTCCACTAGGCTATGAGCATATGTCATCTTGATGAGCTTAAGTAGAACACTTAACAACACACGCATGACTCTTAGAGACAATGGCTTGACTTGCACCTGCACTTTACACATGGTTCTCCACGGATGAGGTGGTAAGGAGGCAGTTTCCTTTGGCTTGGGGTAGCATATGAGGGTAGTACTTCTAGGCGGAACCTCTCTTCTTCTTCTAGTGAAGGAAGTGCACCTCAACTTGGTCTAGTGGTGATGAAGGCTAAAGACAGAAGCTGTGGGTTGCAATAAAGCTTCAAAAGAGGGATAGTCTACTGGCTCAAGAGGAAATTTCTTGTATATATGCTGCACCATGTAGATATGCTGTACAGAAGTCCTTGAAAAAAAAATGCAAAAATGCAAAAAGAACTCCAAAAAAGTGGTGGGTCGGATTGAAAATTTAATAACCCCACCGGAGTGTATATAGTCAAATAAAGCAAAGCTTATGGTATCCATGTTACATCTCATGAAGCTTGCAGCGGGAGACTTAGCTACACTGGCTAAGCTTCCAAAACTCTATACTTCTTCCCCCTCTTCTTGAGCCGGTTGCACTTGAACTTAGAAGGGAATACCCCGCTTCTCGAGGAAAGAGTTGCTAGACCGAGGCATTAGAGTTACCAGGTTGAGGGAGGGTGTTTCTTTGTTACTTATGAGGTGGGGAGCCACATATCACTTACACTGCATGGAAAGACTCATGGTCATTAGAGTTTGTGTATGTAGACTTGTTCTGATCTGGTTTATTGAGGAGTCTTGTCCATAGATTGGTGGAACTTAGAGGCTGTTGGGTTTTAAGCTTAAGTCCAAATGAGTTTCCGACACATTAATAATCCAAAGATCTGATCAAGCTCCATATCCTAATTTAATGAAGGAAAGTTTAATAATTCAACCTTGATCCATGTACATCCTCTTTTTCTTTTTCTTTTTCTTTCTTTTTCACTTCTTTTTCAAATAAGTGTTTGCTAAGGGACTAGCAAAGTTAAGTATAGGGGGGTGATGAATACCCATTCATCACTCTTTATTCTTATATTTTAGCTACAAAAACCTTTGCAAATACATGTAGATATATGTAAATATCAATAATTACCAAAAGCATGCATTGTGTAAAAACCTATAATTAGCATGTTTTTGTGCAAAAATAAAAGAATAAAGATTAAAAAGAAAAAGAGAGAAATATTTAGAATAAATATTGAGCAACCTAACCCAAGGGAGGGCTCAGCATGGGCCTGACCGCATAAAAGCCACAGTAGAGGGAGATAGGAGCTCATGTGTAAATATTTATGTAAATAAATAAAATTATATTTTCCTCAACCAAAAATATTCTTGTAAATATTTGTACATATTTGGAAAAGATAAAAAACAAAATAAAAATTTGAAAAGCAAAAAGACCAAAAATATCCTTCCACCATGTATATAGACCATGCTTCTACATGTATTTAACCTTGTAAATAAATTTATTTATTTTCAAAAACTTTTTGTAAATATTTTTTGTTGTAAATAAAATAAATAAAAAGAAACAAAACAAAACAAAAAATCAAATAAAAATATCAAAAGCTAAAATTACAAAAATATATTGTACATATGCCATGTATATAGTTGTACATAACTATTTATTTCACCTATGTATACAAATAATAAAAATAAAATAAAAATATCCTTTTATTCCTCATTTTATTCTATAAATAAATAAAACATAAAATGGGAATAAAAATTGTATAAAAATAATAATTAAAAATCAAAAATCAAAAGCCTCCATATTGTATATATACCTATATAATGAAAATACCTCATTTTTATTTCCAAAAATTAATTAAAAATCACTAAAAATAGAAAAAAATAAAAGAAAAATATTTCATGTTTTGGATTTTTGCAAAATCGGCCATTTGCTGCCTGATTTTTGAGCTCCAAATCTTCTCCACGTGGCAGCTTCTGGTTGGTCCACGGAGATGTTGACCTCCGGTCAACTCCCTCCGCGGACCGCCTTCTCCTGCGGATCTCGCGCCCGACCCGGTTTCGCCTCTTTTTCCGCGCTTGATCCGCTCGCCTTCTCCGCAAACCCCGGGTCCTATCGATTCCTTGTACATCTGACATGACCGCCGGGGTATTCGCATTGGGATCCGCGCTTCTCACAGCCCTACCCGACCAGCCCTAGTCGGGTCGGCACTCACGTATATAGCCGAGCTCCGCCTCTCATTTTCGCCATCTTTGGCTATCCACCCTTCATCCCGTGACCTCCACTGCATCCCTTGAGGTGACAGCTCTCGATTGCCCGTGTCGCAGCGAGGAGAGGGGACGGTTTCCACTGATCCGGCGACTGCGCGCCGCCGTGCTCCGCCCAGTGCAGGAGCCTGAGCCTCAGGACTTGACGACCTTCGAGGCCACGACCGGGAGCTACCTCAGCTCCAGCCTAGTCTACCACGCCACCCAGGTAACCTTCTAGCTTTCTTATTTAGCCTAATTTCCATTTACCCCCAAACCACGCCGCCGTCGTTTCTCGTCGATTCCGACCATCTCCCGCACCCACTCGATCATCGGAATCCCCCACTACGTTCGCCTTTCCCTCGCGCACCTTCTCCGCCCCTCCATTCAACCCAGCTCGCACCGGAGCTGGGATTCGAACCCCTTCGCCGTCGCTTCGCCGGGGTTCGTCCGCACCGACCACCTCCACAACGCCTAACCGGGTCGAGGCATTTTGCCCTCGACCCGCGAAGCTCCTGAGCCTTTTTGCAGGACCAGAGGAGGCTATCTGAGGCCTCCCGACATTCAGACAGGAGCTTCTCCTCCGCCGACCTCGCCGGAGCCCTCCAGGGTTCGGCTGGGTCCTCGGAGACCACCAGCAGCTGCGGAGCACCACGGCGGAGCTTCTCCGATCTTCAGGCGCAGCAGGGGAGGTCCGGAGTGCACGTACTGGGCCGGCGAACTTCGCCGGCCACCTGTTCTTCCTCGACCTTCAGGCACCGTTCGATCGCCCTCCAGCCCCAGTTTTAATCTGAGCCATCCGTTCCAGGAGCGTCAGACACCGCACGATCAAAGGAGAAGTTGATCCAGACCATCGGATCTCGAGATGAGGCGCAGTTGAGCAGTCACCGTCAGATCATCCACGTGTCTTCGTCTCAGCCATCCGATCAAGCCAAGGGGTACAGGAGTGAGGCGCCTCCGCCTCTCCACCGTCGGATCTACACGTGGCGCACGCTCCGCCCTTGGATCTTAAATAAGGGGTAAATTACCGTAGACCCCCTCTTGGTTTATGCTTTACGTTTCAGTCCTGTAAATATTTTGAGTACTTTAGTTACGTTGGGTTATTTGCACATTGGACCTTATCCTTTAGTTTATTTGCATTTATGCCCCTGTTTGTGTGAGCCACGTGCATCGTCACGTGTATATTTGGTGTATTTGCGACATTAGCCCTGTAGTTCTGGATGTTCTTTAATGAATGAAAACTTTTTGATAATTGCATTTATGCCCCTGTGAGTGTTTTATTTGCACATGTGCGTCTTTTAGTGGGATATTTGCATAACAGCCCCTGGACTTTTTGGTACGAGTTATCAAAAGGTCCTCGGACTTGTTTTTCTTACATATAGGTCCCTGAGTGCCCCAGGCACGCGCCTCGCGCGTGATTTCTTGGGTATTTTGCACCAGGACCCCCAGAACTTTGGGTATTTGCACTTTGGTCCCTGTGCACAGTGCCCTCTTGTCATTTTTGAATAAAATATCAAATCACCTCCAAATCCAACGAAAATTTGACACATGGCTCCTGCCATGGTGTAGGATTTTTGTAGATTTTTGAGGACATTTTTGATCTTGTTTGCTATTTTTAAAAATTCAAAAACATCTATTTTTGGCACTGTTCAGTTTTAAAAATCACAAAAAAATATAAAAACCCCTCTAAAAATTCTATAAAAATTAGGTACTGCTTATTGTGTGTTGCTTGATTTTCTAGCCAATTTTCGCTATTTTTCATCACTGGAAAACCTTAAAAACTTAAAAACCCTCAAAAACCCATAAAAATTCCAATAAATGCATTAAAAATCCAAAAACAATAATTTTGGTACTCGAATTTTCCTTATTTTTCCTATTTTACAGGAAAATTAACTCCAGGCCCTTTTGAGGTCCTTAGATATTTTATCTAGGGAACTTAGGCTTGGCTGGACAGTACCCCTTGTTTTTCTCACTGTTTGATTTTTAGAAAATAAAATACACATCAGAAAAATTCCAAAAATTCACCAAAAACATTAAAAAACATAAAAAACATAAAAATATTTTTGTTTGAATTTTTGCTTGCTTCTTGATGCATTAAATAATTGTTGAAGTGTGATTGCTTTTAGTCTTTCTCATTTTCTTCACATATTAAAAATCCAAAAAAATTTAAAAACAATTAAAAACCACTAAAAATGTTTTCCCTTTTTCTCTGATTCTTCGACTACTTCGTAGGCTTTTTAGCCAATCCGTGCTCCTTGTGTTCGACCCTGGGTGCTATACCAGGTAAATCTCATAGCAGGACCGCTATTTGAGTGTTTTGATTGATCTTTGATTTCTTTAGTGGTCTGATACTTTTTCTTGATTAAGTGAGCCTGATTGCTTGGGTCGCAACGACCCTATTTGTGTACCTTATACCCGAGTGGTCAGGTCGCTTATCAGAATGGCGCCGTTGCCGGGGAGCACGGCTTAGTAGTCACTTTTAGCTTTTTCCGCGGCTTTTCGAGTTTCGCGGCTTTTTGTATAGAATTTTTGTAGATATATTTTTCTCATATTCTCTGATAATAATTCTGGACTGACCACTTTTCTCTTTGTTTCTTGCGAGGGCCCGAGGAGCGAGGGCGGCATTCCTAGGAGCGCCGGTGCACCCGAGCGAAGCGGAGGCGGCTCGTTTCTTCATCGAGCAGCAGGAGAGAGCGAGAGAGAGAGAGTTGAGTGGGTGAGGTTAGCTTAGGATATTTGATTATTATTTTTGTAATAATACAGGTACACTCAGAGACTGTGCTTGACTTAGCGGGTCTGTTTCGCCGAGCACCGGTGTGCTCGGGGGACCCTTAGGAGATTTTCGCGGTTTTTGACGCGGCTTTCTTCTACTTTTTTACTGCCTTTCCGGTGTTTACGCGGTTTTCTGCTCGAGCCCCTAGACTTAGGAATTTCTGGTGCTTGTGACGTAATTAGTAGGATCCACACACCTAATTGCTTATCTGTTCCCATAGAACGTAATTGGACCTACTAATAATAAATAATAAAAATAACTTAGTCGCTTTCCTGAGAGCCTACGCGCCGCGAGCCTGCCCCGTCAAGCGCTACTCCTGAACTCGACCTGTCGAGAAGAGGAGGGGTGGGTCTAGACCGGACTCTTTGGATCGAGGGCGAGTGACTGAGTTAGACGGTTCTGCGCTAGAAATTGCTCATCTAGGACTCGGTTTTTCCCGCTTGCATCATTTAGGTAGTTTATTTCCTGTCTTTAAATTCTGCGTGGATCACTTGCATGTAGAGTGCTGGAGACAAGGTACACATTTCTATCTCAGCATGCATCATTGATTTCTCGCGCATCGGTTTTTTCGTCTTCTCCCCCTGTTTTCGGACTTAATAATCAGGAGAACCGAAAAATTCGTTAGGCCTTTTGTCTGCTTTGAAAAATATTAAAAAGAAAAACAATAAAATCGGGACTGCTAATCATACTTGATCTTAAAAACCACTCACCCTAAAAACTTTGTCTTGGGGAGAGCAACCCCCTCATTGTCTGGTTTGGATGCGCGAGAGAGTGACCCGCACCCTGGGTAGAGCCTCCCGGTGCTAGACCCGACTGATTACCGACTTTTCCGTGCGGGCCAGTCGGTTGGGATAGCATCGGATATCCTAACAGGTCACGTAAGCGCTCTGATATTTTGTGTGTTCACCAAAATAAAATAGACAAGATAACTTGACCGAACTTTCACGGTCTTCAGCTCGCGTTGCGTTGGTGAACCGGGGGTTTGTTTTTGATCATAGTTGATTCCAGATCTCATCCGCCTTACTCGCCAGATCAAGATGATGGGTAGACGGTCTCTTAGGCAGCCTCTGGCTGCACCGCTTTCGGGCACGTCTACCCGATCATCTAGGTTGGCCGGCGAGAGCCGAGACCAGCTCTCCGAGCCCGAGTACGATTCCGCCCTGTTCCCCCTCGACCCCCTTTCTTTCGGCACTGAGAGACATGAGCCCGAGGAGAGATTAGCAGATTTGACAGCACCTGAGTTGGGCTCATTTGATTTTGCAGACGTCGCTATGGCCGGCAGTTCAGAGGATCACCCCGGAGGTCCACGAGGAGACCAGCATTTTGTTCTAGACCAGGGGGCGATCAACTCCACCCTGATCGCATCACTCGAGACAGTACAGCAGCAGTTACGTGATCAGGGGGCATTCATGATAGAGATGAGACGAGAGTTGGAGAGGCTCAGAGCAGAGCGAGGCCAGCAGAGCGAGCCTGAGGAGATACTGAGTGAGCCTGAGGAGATGCCTGATGCAGAGGCCGCAACCGCAGCCGCAGCAGCAGCTGCCGCCGCCGCGGCGGCAGCAGCCGCGGCTGGAGGAGCACCACGACCGATGCGGGAGTTACACAACCCCAGATCTACTCTGATGCATCACTGGGTGGTAGTGCCAGCGATCGTGGGGGACTTCAAGTTCCCCCCGAACACCTTGCAATTGCTGCCCCGTTTCCACGGACTTGCCACTGAGGAACCCCATCTCCACCTTCAGGAGTTTCTGATGATTTGCAGTACTGTCCACGATCGCCACGTGGACCAGGATACGATCCGGATGATAGCCTTCCTGTTTTCACTGGTAGACAGAGCAGCCACCTGGCTGAAGCATCTCGGGAAGTTCGTCTACACCTGGGAGCAGCTCCGCACCGAGTACTTGAAAAAGTACTATCCACTCGGGCGGACGAATGCAGCGAGGGCCCTGATCAGCAACTTCTCCATGTTCCCCAACGAGCAGTTCCACGAGGCTTGGGAGAGGTTTCGAGAGCTCCTAGACAGATGCCCGCACCACGACATATCCAAGCCGAACCTAGTTCAGAGCTTTTTCAGCGGGTTGACGCCAGAGCTTCAGGGTCTGGTGAACGCTTCTTGCGGCGGGTCCTACTTTGCCAAGGACCACGATCAGGTCTGGGCCATCTACGAGGAGATGTCCGAGAACTACATGGTGATGTCTCAGACCAGATTGTATACTCAGAGACCCCAGCCACAGCAGCCAGGACCCGTGCAGTACCAGCGGATAGCACGGGTAGATGCAGGTCCATCCAGTTCGTCCGCAGTCGCAACAGCACAGGCAGAGTCATCCGCTGCGGACATGGGTATTATCAGCGAGAAGTTGGACCGCATGGAGCTGATAGAGAAGAAGCAGTGCCAGAGCATCACTCAGATGGAACAGATGGCACAGGTTCTGAGCGACATGAAGACCCAGCTCATGTGTCTCCAGGAGACACAGACGGCTTCACAGCCCCGTCTTCTGTCGCGAGGCGATACCGGCGGCAGCAGCAGCTCGTCCCAGCGCTCCAGCTCTTCACAGCAGCCTAGACAGGTTCACCTTGTACAGGCGGAGCCGTACCAGCAGCCGCAGCCTACCTACCAGTCCCCACCATCTCCAGACATGCAGATGGTGGTCTACCAGCCGGATCAGCCTCTGGCAGTACTCCCGCCAGACCCCTATGATGCAGAGCCGTTGATGGATGTCAACGGGATTTGGTATGACCGCCCCCAGCCTGGGATCCAACGAGACCATCCCGGATTCAGGTGGGGGAGTGGTGGTGCCCAGCCCCAGCAGCAGCCGTCAGGACAGGGAGGGCAGTACTCCCAGCAGAGAGACCAGCACCAGTCGCAGCCGCAGCACCCAGCACCCCAGCAGCACCAGCCATCATCCTACGATCCTCGTCCCTATCAGCAGCAGGGACAGTCATGGAGGCGTGAGCAGCAGGCTCACCCGATGCAGCAACAGCACCCGTCCTCATATCCCTCTTACCAGCACCATCAGCAGCAGTTCCAGCAGCCTCACCCACCGAGAGGCTACCCGTCGGGCTCCCACGAGAGCCCCGCTTTGGATGACATCGCCCGCCTCCTCACGGACCAGCAGGCCACATTCAGACGGGAGATGGACGAGTCCCGCCAGGAGATGCGGGACTTGGTGAGAGGGAAGGCCGCCATACCAGCCCAGATCGAGCCGAATCCGAACAATCTCAAGAGGAAATCTGAGCAGGTAGTACATACTGAGTTAGCCACTCCTAGTGACCCATTTGATGATACATCTTCGGATCTATTTGATGCTGATTTTGTCACACTTAGGAGCGGTAGGACCCCAGCAGGCGGCGGCGCCTCATCTGAGCTTCACCACGAGGACACTCCAGAGGCGCCACATGAGGAGGAGGAGAGCGGTACTGAGGCCGCTCCAGATGATGATGGTGGCACTGATGCCACCAAGGATGCTGATTCTACCGGCGGTACTGAGGCCGCCGTTTCACCAGTTCGAGGAGGTGGTACTGATGCCACCAGTAGAGTCGAGCCAGCACGCGGTACTGATGCCGCGAGACGTCTACCAGCAGCAACAGATACAGAGCCAGCCCGTGGTGGTACTGAGGCCACCGGTGTTTGTACAGATAGAGATATTGTCTTTCATCGCATTCCTGTATCTCAGAACTCTGTTATGAATAAAGGAAAAGGTTTACTTTCTTCTGGTCCCACTGTGGTGCATGATGTATGTGTGGATCCGGTCCTTGAACCGTCTAGACCTTTTCCTAGTCCTTCATCTGAGAAGGACCCTGTGATCCCCTTCCCTAGATCCCTTCAGATGGGGAAGGGGAAGAAAAAAGAAAATCCAAAAAAGAGAGAGCATGAGGAGTTCATCCAGAGCATGATTGATCGATTCCACATCCAGCTGACCCTCCAGGAGGCTTTGCAGCACATCCCCCTTCTCCAGCGTTCTTTGAGAGATAGGACTACAGTCAGGAGGAGGAGGAGGAACCACACTTCAGAGATCCATGTGCTGACGAAAGCCACGTGTTTTGCGATCCAGAACCGCCTGCCAGCCAAGAGGCCAGATTCAGGGGCCCCGTATGTCAGATGCCAGATTAGTGAGCAGAGGTTCGACCATACTCTTTTAGATAGCAGATCGTCGATCAACCTTCTTCCGGCAGCCCTTCTCGACCGCTTCGAGTTGGGCACTCTTCGACAGAGCAGGACAGTCCTTCAGTTCGCTGATCGATCTGTCAAGAGGCCGAAGGGGTTATTACGAGATGTTATCGTCACGATTCAGGGCCTGAAATTCCCCGTGGACTTCGTAGTGTTGGACATGGAGATCCCTGAGTCAGTGGCCGATACCCCCATCATCCTTGGTCGTCCGTTCTTGGCCACAGCCAAGGCGGTGACTGATCATGATAGAGGGAAGGTGTACTTTCGCGTCGAGGGCGAGAGTATACAAATAGAGACGGTCGAGGACTACAGAGCTAGAGAGAGAACCCGCTCAGATGCGAGTACAGATTCAGAGCAGCTGACAGACACAGAGCCAGACATCCACCAGGACTGTGATTTTGTGATCACAGATGATGAAGCAGCTTAGGCAAATCCTGCAGCACAGACCATCCTCTCATATTCAGATACAACTGATGCCGAGATGATAGCAGAGGAGAGTCTGGAGAGCATAGCCCTGGTTCAGGATACCATAGAGGCAGCAGAGCCGGTCCTTGATCGCGACACAATGTTCAGTGATGGTGGTGCTGAGGCCACCTTGTGTTCTGGTGGTACTGATGCCACCGCGGTTGATACAGATCCCTCGGATTCAGAGTCTGATTGGGCCGATTGCTACGATCAGATGCCAGACTTGAGTCCATCTGAGCCTATAGATGAGGAGGAGGTAGGTGCAGAGCAGAGCAGAGATAGTGCAGTTGAGCAGCCTTCTCCCGATCCAGTTTGCGAGAGTACGCTTTCACTTTCCCAGGCAGATTTGGCAGACTTAGCAGCTTTCACTCAGTTTCTTCCGCAGCCAGATTTGCCAGCACCCAGCATTCCAGAGCGAAAGCCGCTCCCTACTTCGCTGAAGTATCGATTCCTTGCGGGTGATCCAGAGATGTACCCAGTCATCATCTCCGCCGAGTTGACTGGAGAGCAAGAATCCCGTCTGATGGGGGTTCTTGAAAAGAACCGCAAGGCGATCGGATGGAGCATAGCGGATCTCCATGGGATTAGTCCAGCAGTGTGCTCCCACCATATCTATCTTGAGGAGGGGGCGAAGCCGTCGCGTGAGTTCCAGCGGCGGTTGAACCCCAACCTGAGAGAGGTCGTGATGAAAGAAATATCCAAATGGTGGAGCGCAGATTTTATTTATCCCATTTCCGACTCCAAGTGGGTCAGCCCCTTGCATGTGGTGCCCAAGAAGACGGGCATCACGACTGTGATCAGTGAGTCGGGAGAGGAGATCGCTACACGAGTACCCACCTCTTGGAGGGTTTGCGTTGACTACAGGAGACTCAACCAAGCCACCAAGAAGGACCATTTCCCCCTGCCTTTTATTGACCAGATCATTGAGAGACTGGCAGGGAAGAGCCATTATTGCTTCCTGGATGGGTACTCGGGCTACAACCAAGTGGCCATCGCTCCTGAGGATCAGGAGAAGACCACCTTTACCTGTCCCTTCGGCACATATGCTTTCCGACGCATGCCATTTGGGCTATGCAATGCCCCTGCGACTTTTCAGAGGTGCATGCTGTCGATCTTTTCGGACATGGTAGGGGAGTGTTTGGAGGTCTTCATGGACGATTTCTCGGTCTACGGCGACGGATTCGATTCTTGTCTTGACTGCCTAGACCGGGTACTCCAGCGATGTATCGAGTTTCATTTGGTTCTGTCATGGGAGAAGAGTCACTTCATGGTGGCTCAAGGGACGGTGCTTGGCCACATAATCTCCAACAGGGGCATGGAGGTTGATCCGGCCAAGGTTGATGTCATTAGAAAACTCACACCGCCGTCCAATTTGAGGCAGCTACGGTCATTCCTGGGGCACGTTGGATTTTATAGGAGGTTCATTCAGGATTTCAGCAAGATTGCCCGACCGTTGACTGACCTCTTGACGAAAGACACCGAGTTCCTTGTCGATGACAAGTGTCTCTCGTCCTTTGCGACTCTCCAGCAGCATGTTATTGAGGCTCCTGTTCTCCAGCCGCCTGATTGGTCTCTTCCATTCGAGATCATGACGGATGCCTCCGATTTTGCCGTGGGGGCAGTGCTGGGACAGAGGAGGGATGGAGTTCCATTTGCCATACACTATGCTAGCCGCACATTGGATTCCGCTCAGAGGAATTATACGGTCACAGAGAAGGAGATGCTAGCCGTAGTGTTTGCCCTAGATAAGTTCAGATCATATATCATTGGATCTAGAGTGACTTTGTTTACAGATCACACCGCCATCAGGTACCTCATGGCAAAGAAGGATGCCAAGGCCATACTGACTAGATGGATCCTTCTACTCCAGGAGTTCGACATTGAGATCAAGGATAAGCCTGGAGTCAAGAATGTGGTGGCGGATCATCTTTCCCGACTAGAGCAGCCTGAGGATTCTGAGCAGATTGATCCTATTCGAGATACCTTCCCAGATGAGGCGATCCTTGCTATCGCCTCACTCCCGTGGTATGCCGATATTGTGAACTTTCTCGTTGCAGGGAAAGTCCCACAAGATTGGCCCAGGCAGAGGCTTGAGACCTTCCTTGCGAAGGCCAAGTCCTACCACTGGGAGGATCCCATCCTTTACCACGAAGGAGGGGATAGCGTCTGGCGTCGGTGTATTCCTCAGGAGGAACACCATAGCGTCCTCACTTACTGCCACAAGTTTGAGGCAGGAGGACATCATTCTGGGAGGAGAACGGCACAGAAAGTGCTACAATCCGGCTTGTGGTGGCCTACCCTTTTCAAGGACTTTGATGAGTTCGTGAAGAGGTGTACTGACTGTCAGAGGATGGGCACTTGTGGACAGCGTGATATGATGCCGATGCAACCCATTCACTTCTGTGAGGTTTTTGACGCATGGGGCATCGATTTCATGGGTCCATTCCCTAAGAGTCAGGGATTTGAGTACATTCTGTTGGCCGTTGATTATGTGAGTCGTTGGGGTTGAGGCTATCCCCGCCCGAGCCGCTGATGCGAGACAGTTTGCAGATTTTTGAGGAAACATATCATCACGCGGTTCGGGGTTCCACGAGTTCTTATTTCTGATGGGGGTCTCATTTCATCAACGACCAGGTGAAGGCCCTTGCTAGCGAGTTCGGCATAGACCATCGTGTTGCCACACCTTACCATCCACAGACGAATGGTCTAGGCTGAGGTGTCGAATAGGGAGATCAAGACTATTTTGCAGAAAGTCGTCCGCCCGGACCGAAAGGATTGGTCACAGCTTTTGGACTCGGTCTTGTGGGCATATAGGACGTCTTTCAAGACTCCATTGGGCACATCTCCCTTTCGCCTCGTATATGGCAAGCCGTGCCATTTACCTGTTGAGCTGAGGCACAAGTCACTTTGGGCAGTTACAGATATTCTTATGGATCCATATGGTATGGGAGATCAGAGGAGGGCAGAGTTAACTGCCCTGGAAGAGCTTAGAGATGCAGCTTTCTCAAGAAGCCTACATTATAAGGAGAAAGTCAAGGAGTGGCATGATTCTCATATCAGCCACAAGCATTTTGAGATTGGACAGAGAGTATGGCTGTTTGATGCGTGCTTAGATTATTTTCAGGGAAGCTACAGAGCAAATGGAAGGACCTTATCTGGTTAGAAAGGTACACGACAACGGTAGCATCGACATATCTGAGTTGTCTTCTGAGAGTACCTTTCGAGTGAACGGCCAGCGGCTCAAGCCATTTCTAGATCATGAGCCGTGGGACGTTATTGTTGCCCTATTCATTTTGCGTGAGATGTGGTCTCTTGACTCACATCTTTTGCATCTCACGCCTGATTTTCACTGTTCCTCCGCCTGTATAGATCCAGTTGTCCATATCATTCTATTCTTTAGTCCCACATCCCTTTTTCTCATCTTATGATTATGCTATACTTAGGGTGTACTTTACCCTAAGTATAGGGGGATGTAGGACCTGCGTGTATTCTTTTCATTCGTTCTGCCCCTGTTTTGCTGCCTATACTTAGGGATATTTACCCTAAGTATAGGGGGGGGCAGATTCTGTATATTCTTCACTCGGATTTCCCTTCATGTACAGCTTGCTATACTTAGGATTAGTTAATCCTAAGTATAGGGGGAAACCACCGAGCTCCTCTCATTCTATTCATTTATTCGTTCCTGTACTTAGCCATTTCTTTTCACTTCCCTTTTACTAAGCACGAGTTATGTCTTCTTCATCGCTCTTGATCACTCTGAGGACATCGTTCGAGCTAAGTATAGGGGGGGTGTGTATATATTTCATATATACTTTAGCCATAACTCGTACTTTGTGTAAGTGTGTTAATAAATAAAATGGCTAAAAATCACAAAAATTAAAAATTTTTCTATCTACATAAAATTCTTTTATCATGCACATACATAACTAGTGTACAAAGTATTTTTGTAAAAATGATTTCAAAAACTTTTGTGTAAAGCCTGTGTAAATATTTTTGTATAAAAATTATGTATATAATACAAAATTTTTCCAAAATGTTTGAAAAATCAAAAGTTTGCAAAAATCTTGTGTAAATGTTTGTAAATATCTTTTTGCAAAACTTGCACCTCATGCATCATCCATTCATGATTTCAAAACATTTTCAAAATTTTGCATGATTGTAAAATATTTGTAAATAGCATCTTGTGTACATATATGCATACAATTTTTCCTGGATGAGAGTTGACATTTAAACTAAGCCTGGAAATTAAGTTGAGAAATGGAGCTGGAAAAAGATCTTAATCCACTTAACTTTAAGAGGAACCTTATAGGACTTAGGATTAAGGCTTTTCAGGTCCATAAGGACTTAATTCTTTGAGTCCACTAGGCTATGAGCATATGTCATCTTGATGAGCTTAAGTAGAACACTTAACAACACACGCATGACTCTTAGAGACAATGGCTTGACTTGCACCTGCACTTTACAACATGGTTCTCCACGGATGAGGTGGTAAGGAGGCAGTTTCCTTTGGCTTGGGGTAGCATATGAGGGTAGTACTTCTAGGCGGAACCTCTCTTCTTCTTCTAGTGAAGGAAGTGCACCTCAACTTGGTCTAGTGGTGATGAAGGCTAAAGACAGAAGCTGTGGGTTGCAATAAAGCTTCAAAAGAGGGATAGTCTACTGGCTCAAGAGGAAATTTCTTGTATATATGTTGCACCATGTAGATATGCTGTACAGAAGTCCTTGAAAAAAAAAATGCAAAAATGCAAAAAGAACTCCAAAAAAGTGGTGGGTCGGATTGAAAATTTAATAACCCCACCGGAGTGTATATAGTCAAATAAAGCAAAGCTTATGGTATCCATGTTACATCTCATGAAGCTTGCAGCGGGAGACTTAGCTACACTGGCTAAGCTTCCAAAACTCTATACTTATTCCCCCTCTTCTTGAGCCGGTTGCACTTGAACTTAGAAGGGAATACCCGCTTCTCGAGGAAAGAGTTGCTAGACCGAGGCATTAGAGTTACCAGGTTGATGGAGGGTGTTTCTTTGTTACTTATGAGGTGGGGAGCCACATATCACTTACACTGCATGGAAAGACTCATGGTCATTAGAGTTTGTGTATGTAGACTTGTTCTGATTCTGGTTTATTGAGGAGTCTTGTCCATAGATTGGTGGAACTTAGAGGCTGTTGGGTTTTAAGCTTAAGTCCAAATGAGTTTCCGACACATTAATAATCCAAAGATCTGATCAAGCTCCATATCCTAATTTAATGAAGGAAAGTTTAATAATTCAACCTTGATCCATGTACATCCTCTTTTTCTTTTTCTTTTTCTTTCTTTTTCACTTCTTTTTCAAATAAGTGTTTGCTAAGGGACTAGCAAAGTTAAGTATAGGGGGGTGATGAATACCCATTCATCACTCTTTATTCTTATATTTTAGCTACAAAAACCTTTGCAAATACATGTAGATATATGTAAATATCAATAATTACCAAAAGCATGCATTGTGTAAAAACCTATAATTAGCATGTTTTTGTGCAAAAATAAAAGAATAAAGATTAAAAAGAAAAAGAGGTAAATATTTAGAATAAATATTGAGCAACCTAACCCAAGGGAGGGCTCGGCATGGGCCTGACCGCATAAAAGCCACAGTAGAGGGAGATAGGAGCTCATGTGTAAATATTTATGTAAATAAATAAAATTATATTTTCCTCAACCAAAAATATTCTTGTAAATATTTGTACATATTTGGAAAAGATAAAAAACAAAATAAAAATTTGAAAAGCAAAAAGACCAAAAATATCCTTCCACCATGTATATAGACCATGCTTCTACATGTATTTAACCTTGTAAATAAATTTATTTATTTTCAAAAACTTTTTGTAAATATTTTTTGTTGTAAATAAAATAAATAAAAAGAAACAAAACAAAACAAAAAAATCAAATAAAAATATCAAAAGCTAAAATTACAAAAATATATTGTACATATGCCATGTATATAGTTGTACATAACTATTTATTTCACCTATGTATACAAATAATAAAAATAAAATAAAAATATCCTTTTATTCCTCATTTTATTCTATAAATAAATAAAATATAAAATGGGAATAAAAATTGTATAAAAATAATAATTAAAAATCAAAAATCAAAAGCCTCCATATTGTATATATACCTATATAATGAAAATACCTCATTTTTATTTCCAAAAATTAATTAAAAATCACTAAAAAATAGGAAAAAATAAAAGAAAAATATTTCATGTTTTGGATTTTTGCAAAATCGGCCATTTGCTGCCTGATTTTTGAGCTCCAAATCTTCTCCACGTGGCAGCTTCTGGTTGGTCCACGGAGATGTTGACCTCCGGTCAACTCCCTCCGCGGACCGCCTTCTCCTGCGGATCTCGCGCCCGACCCGGTTTCGCCTCTTTTTCCGCGCTTGATCCGCTCGCCTTCTCCGCAAACCCCGGGTCCTATCGATTCCTTGTACATCCGACATGACCGCCGGGGTATTCGCATTGGGATCCGCGCTTCTCACAGCCCTACCCGACCAACCCTAGTCGGGTCGGCACTCACGTATATAGCCGAGCTCCGCCTCTCATTTTCGCCATCTTTGGCTATCCACCCTTCATCCCGTGACCTCCACTGCATCCCTTGAGGTGACAGCTCTCGATTGCCCGTGTCGCAGCGAGGAGAGGGGACGGTTTCCACTGATCCGGCGACTGCGCGCCGCCGTGCTCCGCCCAGTGCAGGAGCCTGAGCCTCAGGACTTGACGACCTTTGAGGCCACGACCGGGAGCTACCTCAGCTCCAGCCTAGTCTACCACGCCACCCAGGTAACCTTCTAGCTTTCTTATTTAGCCTAATTTCCATTTACCCCCAAACCACGCCGCCGTCGTTTCTCGTCGATTCCGACCATCTCCCGCACCCACTCGATCATCGGAATCCCCCACTACGTTCGCCTTTCCCTCGCGCACCTTCTCCGCCCCTCCATTCAACCCAGCTCGCACCGGAGCTGGGTTTCGACCCCCTTCGCCGTCGCTTCGCCGGGGTTCGTCCGCACCGACCACCTCCACAACGCCTAACCGGGTCGAGGCATTTTGCCCTCGACCCGCGAAGCTCCTGAGCCTTTTTGCAGGACCAGAGGAGGCTATCTGAGGCCTCCCGACATTCAGACAGGAGCTTCTCCTCCGCCGACCTCGCCGGAGCCCTCCAGGGTTCGGCTGGGTCCTCGGAGACCACCAGCAGCTGCGGAGCACCACGGCGGAGCTTCTCCGATCTTCAGGCGCAGCAGGGGAGGTCCGGAGTGCACGTACTGGGCCGGCGAACTTCGCCGGCCACCTGTTCTTCCTCGACCTTCAGGCACCGTTCGATCGCCCTCCAGCCCCAGTTTTAATCTGAGCCATCCGTTCCAGGAGTGTCAGACACCGCACGATCAAAGGAGAAGTTGATCCAGACCATCGGATCTCGAGATGAGGCGCAGTTGAGCAGTCACCGTCAGATCATCCACGTGTCTTCGTCTCAGCCATCCGATCACGCCAAGGGGTACAGGAGTGAGGCGCCTCCGCCTCTCCACCGTCGGATCTACACGTGGCGCACGCTCCGCCCTTGGATCTTAAATAAGGGGTAAATTACCGTAGACCCCCTCTTGGTTTATGCTTTACGTTTCAGTCCTGTAAATATTTTGAGTACTTTAGTTACGTTGGGTTATTTGCACATTGGACCTTATCCTTTAGTTTATTTGCATTTATGCCCCTGTTTGTGTGAGCCACGTGCATCGTCACGTGTATATTTGGTGTATTTGCGACATTAGCCCTGTAGTTCTGGATGTTCTTTAATGAATGAAAACTTTTTGATAATTGCATTTATGCCCCTGTGAGTGTTTTATTTGCACATGTGCGTCTTTTAGTGGGATATTTGCATAACAGCCCCTGGACTTTTTGGTACGAGTTATCAAAAGGTCCTCGGACTTGTTTTTCTTACATATAGGTCCCTGAGTGCCCCAGGCACCGCCTCGCGCGTGATTTCTTGGGTATTTTGCACCAGGACCCCCAGAACTTTGGGTATTTGCACTTTGGTCCCTGTGCACAGTGCCCTCTTGTCATTTTTGAATAAAATATCAAATCACCTCCAAATCCAACGAAAATTTGACACATGGCTCCTGCCATGGTGTAGGATTTTTGTAGATTTTTGAGGACATTTTTGATCTTGTTTGCTATTTTTAAAAATTCAAAAACATCTATTTTTGGCACTGTTCAGTTTTAAAAATCACAAAAAAATATAAAAACCCCTCTAAAAATTCTATAAAAATTAGATACTGCTTATTGTGTGTTGCTTGATTTTCTATCCAATTTTGGATATTTTTCATCACTGGAAAACCTTAAAAACTTAAAAACCCTCAAAAACCCATAAAAATTCCAATAAATGCATTAAAAATCCAAAAACAATAATTTTAGTACTCGAATTTTCCTTGTTTTTTCTATTTTACAGGAAAATTACCTCCAGGTCCTTTTGAGGTCCTTAGATATTTTATCTAGGGATCTTAGGCTTGGCTGGACAGTACCCCTTGTTTTTCTCATTGTTTGATTTTTAGAAAATAAAATACACATCAGAAAAATTCCAAAAATTCACCAAAAAAATTAAAAAACATAAAAAACATAAAAATATTTTTGTTTGAATTTTTTCTTGCTTCTTGATGCATTAAATAATTGTTGAAGTGTGATTGCTTTTAGTCTTTCTCATTTTCTTCACATATTAAAAATCCAAAAAAATTTAAAAACAATTAAAAACCACTAAAAATGTTTTCCCTTTTTCTCTGATTCTTCGACTACTTCGTAGGCTTTTTAGCCAATCCGTGCTCCTTGTGTTCGACCCTGGGTGCTATACCAGGTAAATCTCATAGCAGGACCGCTATTTGAGTGTTTTGATTGATCTTTGATTTCTTTAGTGGTCTGATACTTTTTCTTGATTAAGTGAGCCTGATTGCTTGGGTCGCAACGACCCTATTTGTGTACCTTATACCCGAGTGGTCAGGTCGCTTATCAGGTACCCAAGAAGACGGGTATCACTACAGTTGTGAATGAGTATGGAGAGGAGATAGCTACCTGGGTACCAACTTCTTGGAGGGTCTGTGTGGACTACAGACGATTGAATCAGGCCACCAAGAAGGATCATTTCCCGCTGCCATTCATTGATCAGATTATCGAGAGGCTAGTTGGGAAGAGTCATTACTGCTTTCTTGACGGGTACTCTGGTTATAATCAAGTGGCCATTGCGCCTGAAGACCAGGAGAAAACGACATTCACCTGTCCGTTTGGGACTTATGCTTTCAGACGGATGCCCTTTGGTCTATGTAACGCCCCCGCGACATTCCAAAGGTGCATGTTGTCCATCTTCTCGGACATGGTGGTTGATTGCTTAGAGGTCTTCATGGATGACTTCTCGGTCTATGGCGATGGGTTTGATGCTTGTCTTGACTGCCTAGACCGTGTGCTTTAGCGCTGCATAGAGGTCAATCTTGTCTTGTCTTGGGAGAAGAGTCACTTCATGGTGACTCAAGGGACGGTCCTTGGTCATATCATCTCCAACAGGGGCATGGAGGTCGATCCGACCAAGGTGGATATCATTAGAAAACTCAATCCGTCGTCCAATTTACGTCAATTAAGATCTTTTCTGGGGCATGTCAATTTCTACCGACAGTTTATTCATGACTTCAGTCGAATTGCCTCGCTTACTGATCTGCTGACGAAAGACACCGAGTTCATTGTAGATGATAAGTGTCTGTCATCCTTTGATACTCTCAAGAATATGGTTGTCATGGCTCCTGTCCTTCAGCCACCCGATTGGTCTCTCCCATTCGAGGTCATGACAGATGCTTCTGATTTTGCTGTAGGGGTTGTGCTTGGACAGAGGAGGGATGGTTTGTCGTATGCGATCACTACGCCAGCCGGACTTTGGATGCCGCTCAGCGAAATTATACTGTGACTGAGAAAGAGATGCTAGCCGTAGTCTTTGCTTTGGATAAGTATAGATCATATATTCTCGGATCTAGAGTGACTATTTTCACAGATCACACCGCCATCCGGTACCTCATGGCCAAGAAGGATGCCAAAGCTTGCCTTACCAGATGTATCATTCTGCTCCAGGAATTTGATATTGAGATTAAGGATAAGCCTGGAGTTAAGAATGTGGTGGCAGATCATCTTTCTCTCTTAGAGAACCTTGAGGAATCTGAGCCCAGCGCGCCTATCACAGAGACATTTCCAGACGAGGCGATTTTAGCTATCGCCTTACTCCCGTGGTATGCCAACTTTGTAAACTATCTTGTTTCCAAGACGGTTCTCCAGGGTTGGCCCAGGCAGAAACTTGAGACCTTCCTAGCTAAGGCCAAGTTTTACCATTGGGAGGATCCCGTCCTTTATCATGAAGGAGTGGATAGCATCTGGAGAAGGTGCATTCCTCAAGAAGAGCAGCATAGCGTCCTCACCTACTGCCACAAGCTTGAGGCAGGAGGACATCATTCTGGGAAACGGACAACACAGAAGGTGCTTCAATCCGGCCTTTGGTGGCCTACTCTCTTCAAGGATTCAGATGAGTTCATGAAGAAATGTACTGACTGTCAGAAGATGGGTACTTGCGGACAGAGAGACATGATGCCCATGCAACCCATTCACTTTTGTGAGGTTTTTGATGCATGGGGTATTGATTTCATGGGCCCATTTCCTAAGAGTTAGGGGTTTGAGCACATTTTGCTCGTTGTAGATTATGTCAGCCGATGGGTTGAGGCCATCCCCGCTCGAGCCGCATATGCTAAAACTGTGTATAAATTTTTGAGGAAAAATATCATTTCACGGTTCGGGGTACCTAGAGTTCCGATTTCAGACGGGGGGTGATGAATCCACATTTCATCATCTTTATTCTATCATTTTGGCACCAAAAACCCTAGCAAATGCCTGTAAATAGCATTAAAATCACCATCTTAGCGTTCATGCATGTGCATCTCAACAGTGTATAAATTACTGTAATTAAGGCCAAAATTATAGAATAAATAAAGAAAAGAAAAAGAATAAAATATTGTAAATATTTTATGACCCGAAACCCCGAGACCTAGGCATCTTGATGAATAGGTCGACAAGGAATAAAGTAGGGGGAGATAAGGTCAGAAATACAGATAATACACCTATACATTTTTTATTCATTTTGGGACCTATTTTTGGGTTCCACTTTTTATACATCAAATAAAGAAACTTTGTACATGAAAGTTGTAGATAATTTAATAAAGAAAAATACAAAATTGATTTCACTGAAAAATAATGTACAGATAAAAAGTTATGGTCTGAATAAAAATCCAGAATGCCAACTTCCCAGACCTGTACCTCACAAATAAAAACTCTAAATGCAGCCTACTCACCTTTAATTGTATATAGAATAAAATAATCTATCCAATGGTGGTGGTTTCGCATTTGGCGGAGCTACGGTTTGAAAGTTGAGTTTTGGACCCTCATTGTATAAGTGTACAGATTAAAATATTCACTTTATTCCTTATTCATTATTTATCCGATTTTTTTATTTTTATAAGGTTGTAAATATTATTTATAATAATTATGTACATTAAAATCAGAATAAAAACATAAATAAAACTCAAAGAAAAATACTTGTATATATTATAATACATAGGTATAGTACAGGTATACATACATACACAAATAATACTTTCATTTTATTAAGTGTACAAAATAATTCAGAAAGATAAAGTAAAAAGGTCTTTATGTATATAAAAGTATTTTATAATTTTACAAAATACTAAACAAAAATAATAAAAATAAAATACACAAAACAAAAATAAAATACTAAAATATGTAGATAATATACCTATATAAGGCTAAAAAGTAAACTTGTAAAAATATGTATCATAAAATTAAATAAAAATTATAATAAAATACTACATAAAATAACAAATATTTTTCATTTTATAACTTTATTTTAATTCGGCTTATTTCTATTTTTTAACAAATTAACAAAACATTTTTTATTCTCTTTTTCCTGGTTGGTCCACGTGGACCAACCAGGAGCTCGCGACTGTTGACTGGCGGGTCAACAGTCTGTCCTTTTCCCCTCAGCCCGAGGCGCGCGTCGCTTTCCCCCTGTCTTCGCGCCTTTTTCGAAGCCGCGCCGCTCATCCTCTGCTGCCGCTTCCTTCACGAAACATGCTCCTCGATCCATCACCTCCACCGCCGATTTCCCAGATCTACCCAGATCTTCTCCATCCGCCCAAAATCTCGCCTCGAAAACACGCACCCACTTCTCTTCAAATATGATCCCTTCACTTCCTTCCCTCGGTTGAGTCCCTTCGGTCCACCCTTCAGCGCCACCATTGTGCTCCTGAGCTCCGTGGAGGTGACAGCTCCATCGCCAGCCCTTCAACCGAGGCGCGCGAAGTCGAGGGAGCCTCCACCACCTCCCGCAACCCGGCGGTCGAGGTAACCCTTTCTCCTCTGGTTCCGGCCATCGAGGGCTTCCACCCGCGTCTTTCTTTCTTGCATCTTATTCCTGTTAGCTTAAAGATCAAAAACCCCAAAAAAATTGTGAGTTTCATCGCGTACTTCACCAATCCCAACATCCTCGCCGGAGCGCACCTCCGGCGACCGTCGACCACTCCACTTCGCGCTTCGATTAGGTCCCCGCGAGGCCCAGGCAATTTGCCCTGGGCCTTCTCACCACTTTTTGCAGGTCAAGGAGCTTTGAACGCACCTGGAAGGCCGTTTTGATTCATCGCCGGAGATACCTGGAGCGTAGAGCTCCGCCGCCTTCGCGCCCGCACCTCGATGCTCCTCCGGCGAATCTGAGCCCTCCAGTCCATAGAGAGACCTCCCAGGAGTCTACAGCTCCATTTTGGAGCCTATTCATCGCCGGAGAAGCGAGATCGGAGCCGGGGAAGTTCGCCTTCGCCGGCCTTCGTCCCTGTTCTTCCTCCTCGCGTCTCCACCGTCCGATCGAGCCGCAGCTCCAGTTCGCGTGTTGGCCGTTGGATTATCCTTCGCTTCGAACGTCCGATCCACCAAGGAAGATCTAATCCAGGCCGCACAAGCCAACCGTCATCGCTCGCCCAGAACACGCCACGTGGATAAGTGGATCGCCTCCAGCCGCTGGATCGCGCCCCGTCGCCCAGCCGTTGGATGCGAGCCACGTGTCATCATCAGAGCGTCGCGTCGAGGGTATTTTGCACCCCCACCCTCGCAACTTTTGTATTTACTTTGTAGTCTTTAAACTTTTGGTTGTAGTTTAAATATTTTGTAATATTTGCGAAGAGGCCCCCAGACTTTCGATATTTGCAGCTAGGTCCTCCGCCACGTCACCTCACGTGACCAGTACACGTGAGGTGAGGGCATTTTGCAGAGGAACCCTCGGACTTTTGGGTATTCCGTGTCAGTCCTGAAACTTTTGTATTAAGTGTAATCTTTTTAGATATTTTGCAAGTAGGCCCCCAGGGTTTTGCGATATTACGTTCCAGTCCTTGCCAGGCGCATGCGAGTCACGCGCCCTGGTGGGTAAATTGCTCAGATACCCTTGCGGGTTTTGTTATTCATCTTTAATCCTTGAAATGCAAGTTTTAGTGTAAACTTTTGTGGAAAAATTGCATGTATGCCCCTGGATGTTTTGTTATTTGCACTTATACCCCTGCCAGGACTGTTTAATGTTTGGATGTTTGCTCTAATTAGTTAAACCATCATTTTAACTCCAAAAATTCCACAAAAATAGGTTTATGCTCCTGTTATCCTGTGCTTTCACGCTATATTTTTAGATTTTGATTTTCTAACTTTTTAATAGTTATAAAAAAATCAAAAACTTGCATTTATTTCACTGTTTGCATTAGAAAACCCCTAAAAATTATAAAAACGTTTTGAAAAATTCCAAAAAAATTAGCTAGTGTCTATTTCATCCTATTTTAGTGTCAGTCCAAAAATCACTAAAAATCTCAAAAGAAAAACACTAAAAATTTAAAAACACTCAAAAACTTCAAAAAAAATATATAAAATCAAGGAAAACTCCAAAAATTACAAACTCAGGTTCTGTTTGTTCCTCATTTTGTTCTTCTTATTCGAAAAATAGTGTGAAAATTTTGAGTACTGGTTGCTATTTTTAAATCTCATTTTATTCACAGCCAGCCTTATTTGCACTGTTTTGCTTTATTTCAGTATTTAAAAATACCAAAAACACCTTGAAAATTTTCCAAAAATCACAAAAACAGTAAAAAAACCTAAAAAGACTAAAAACAATTTGTTTCTGAATTTTTGGTAATTTTTACTTAGTTTTATAAATATTCTATCTTGTCTTTTATTCCATTGTCTTTAAATTCCAATATCGGAAAAAGAAAAAGAAAAATATAAAATATAAAATTATAAAAATCAGAAAATTAAAAATCAAAATACAAAACAAAAAAATTAAAATAAAAAAAAATAAAATTAAAAACCCACAAAAATTGTAGTTGCTTGTTTGCTTAGTGTAGACACATCACATATACACACACTTGTGCACACTCTTGTGAATTGCCCTGCTTGCTCCCAGTGTTCGAACTCTCTGCATACTTGCTTGCTATACATTTTGTGCAGAGTTAAAAATAAATTTTAACTCCACATTATTTATAATTTATTGATCTTTAGTGTGGGTTAATTGTTGATTAAATACAGGTTTCATTTGAGAGTCGCCACAGCGACGGTTGTCTCCGCCTTGTGTGAGACACCAATTTAGGCTCTTGTGAAATCTGTGTTTATCAGGGGGTCTCATTTCATTAATGACAAAGTTAGGGCCCTTGCAGACGAGTTCGGCATTGACCACCATGTTGCCACGCCATACCACCCTCAAACTAATGGTCTTGCCAAAGTATCGAATAGGGAGATCAAGACGATCTTACAGAAGGTTGTCCGCCCAGACTGAAAGGATTGGTCACAACTTTTGGACTCGGTCTTGTGGGCCAAGCGATCTGAACGACTAAGGTAAAGGTACTAAATAGGTCGTTGCGACCTCGGTCACTCAGATGCACTTGATCAAGAAAAATTGAACCACTAATGAAAATAAGATCGATCAAAACACGAATAGCGGTCCTGCTATGGGTTTAACCTGGTATAGCACCCAGGGTCGAACTCAAGGAGCACGGGTTGGCCGAGAGGCCTACGAAGTAGTAAAAAGAGATAAAATAAAAGAACAAAATATTTTTAGTGGTTTTTAATTTGTTTTATATTTTTTTTGGATTTTTAATGTATAAAGAAAATGAGAAAAACAAAGAAACATACACTTCAACAATTTATTTAAAGCACTAAAAATCAACCAAAAATTCAAACAAAAATATTTTTTGTATTTTATAATTTTTAGTATTTTTGGTGAATTTTTGAGAATTTTCTGATGTTTATTTAATTTTATAAAAATCAAACAGTAGCTGAAACAAATGGTATTGTCCAGCCGAGCTAAACAGGCCTAGATAAAAAATCTAAAAGCTCTAAAATAGCTGGGAGGTAATTTTTCTGTAAATAGAATAAAACAAGGAAAATTTAGGCACCAATTTTATTGTTTTTGGATTTTTAATTTATTTACTGGAATTTTTATAAGGTTTTAGGTGTTTTTCAATTTTTAGTGGTTTTCTGCAATAAAAATAGCCAAAATTGATTAGGAAATCAAGCACCACAAAACAAACAGTAGACAATTTTTTTGTAATTTTTGGACACTATTTAATATTTTTTTGTGATTTTTAAAGTTAGACAGTAGCAAAAACAGATGTTTTTGATTTTTTAAAAATATCAAACGAAATCAAAAATGTCCTAAAAAATCTACGAAAATTTTACACCATGGCAGGAGCCATGTGTCCAATTTTCGTTGGATTTAGAGGTGTTTTGCTATTTTATTCAAAAATAAAGAAGGGGCACTGTGCACAGGGACCGAAGTGCAAATACCCGAAATTCTGGGGGGTCTGGTGCAAAATACCCAGAAAAACACGCGCCACGCACGTGCCTTGGGCACTCAAGGACCCAAATGTAATAAAAGTAAGTCCCGAGGACTTATTGGTAACAAGTACCAAAAGTCCAGGGGCTTATCTGCAAAATACCCAAAATATAACGCACATGCTGGAATATATCACGCACAGGGGTATAAATGCAAATAAGAGAAACTTTTCATTCATTCAATAACATCCAGAACTACAGGGGTATCTACTGCAAATAAACCAAAATATCACGTGTCGATGCACGTGTCCACAACTGACAGGGGTATAAGTGCAAATAGAATAAAGCTAAGGGTCCACTATGCAAATACACCTAAAACTTAACAACTGACTTTGATATTTACAAGACTAAAACGAAATTAAAATAAAGACAGGGCCTAAGGGTAAATTACCCTTTATTAAAGCGGATGGGCTGGATGCGCGCCACGTGGAGATCGGACGGCTGCTGACGGTGGGCGCTCCGGATGTCGCCTCCTCAGATCGGACGATGCTGGACGCTCAGGAGATGAACGGCTCTGATTGAAACTGGAGCGGGAGGGGCGATCGGACGGCGATGGAGGGTGCTGGAAGAACAAGCCCCCGGCGAGACTCGCCGGGCTCGTGCGTGCGCGGTGCTCCTCCTGGGAGCCCTCTGAAGGTCGGAGAAGAATCGTGGAAGGCTCCCGCGTCTGCCGGTGGGCTCCGATGATCGAGCCGAGCTCCGGCGAGCTCGGGCGAGGTCGGCGGAGCTGGGTCTCCTGGCTGGATGACTAAGGGCCTCAGATGGCCCTCGTTTCGACCTGAAAAGTGAACCAGAAGACTCACGGGTCGAGGGCAAATTGCCTCGACCCGGTTAGGCGAAGTGGGGGTGACGGATGCGTCGGGATGGCGAGCTCTGGCGAAGGTGGTGGACGGAGAAGCTCGGTTCCCAGCTCCTGTGCGAGCTGGGTTGGGCGAATGGGTGAAGAAGGTGCGTCGGGAGGAGGCGGACGTAATGGACGATTCCGATGATCGAAATGGGTGACGGAGTGGTCGGAATCAAAGAAACGCGGCGGCGGAGCGATTTGGGCGTAAACTGAAATTAACGGAAACGGGAAGGCTAAGGGGTTACCTGGATGGTCGGAAAGACTGGGGAGGAGCTGAGGAAGCTCCCGGTCGTCACCTCGAGGATCGTCTCGGTCCGAGGCTCGGAGCTCACGCTGGTGGCGGAGCTGCGGCGGCTATGCTCGCCGGATCGATGGATTCACCTCCTTTCCTCGCTGCAACAGGCTCAGACGTGAGCTGTCACCTCACCCACTCTCTGGAGCTCACAGGAGAAGAAAGCAAATGGCCAAAGATGGAGAGAGGAGGTGGCAGAGCTGCAGCTTTATACGGCTAGGGGTCCGAGAAAGATGGGTCCGGGCCAGCTCAGGAGCGCGCGGATCCCGAGGGAGCGGCTCCGGCGAGGATGTCGGATGAACGATTAAAGATTCGGACCTGGGGTTTAGGGAAATGGGTGTCGGATCAAGCGGGTATAATTGCGAGAAATCGGGTCGGGCGCTTGTATCCGCGGAAGGTGGTCTTGGGGGGGGGGGGGTAGTTGACCGGGCGGTCAACATCCCCAGGACCCAATGGGATTCGACCACGTGGCTGGATCTTGAAGTGACAAATAAGGGTAGCTAGGGGCCGAATTTGCGAAAACTCAAAACACAAAATATTTTTATTTTATTTTTTTCTATTTTTTTAGTGATTTTTAATTAATTTTTGGAAATAAAAATAAGCTATATACATAGTATGTAATATATAGGTATATGTACACTATTAGGGTTTTTGATTTTTTTGATTTTTAATTATTATTTTTATGCAATTTTATTCCTATTTTATATTTTATTTATTTATATTATAAAATAAGGAAAAAAAATGGTGTTTTTATTTTATTTTTCTTATTTATATACATAGGTAAAATAAATATATATGTACATCTATATACATGGTATATGTACAATGTATTTTTGTATTTTTAATTTTGCTCTTTTTATTTTGTTTTTGTTCTAATTCTTTTTATTTTATTTATTTACAATATATAATATAGAATATTTACAAAAAGTTTGGAAAATAATTTTATTTATTTACAAGGTTAAATAAATATATAGATGTGGTTTATGTAAATGATGAAAGGGGTATTTTAATTCTTTTTTATTTTTAACTTTTTCTTTTGGTTTTTTTTATATTTTACAAGTATTTACAAGCATATTTTTGGTGAGGAAAATATCTTTATTTTATTTACATAAATATTTACACATGAGCCCCTATCTCCCTCTACTTTGGCTTTTATGCGGTCAGGCCCATGCTGAGCCCTCCCTTGGGTTAGGTTGCTCAATATTTATTCTAAATATTTCCCTCTTTTTCTTTTTGATCTTTATTCTTTTATTTTTGCACAAAAACATGCTAATTATAGGTTTTTATACAATGCATGCTTTTGGTAATTATTCCTATTTACACATATCTACATGTATTTGCAAAGGTTTTTGTAGCTAAAATATAAGAATAAAGAGTGATGAATGGGTATTCATCACCCCCCTATACTTAACTTTGCTAGTCCCTTAGCAAACACTTATTTGAAAAAGAAGTGAAAAAGAAAGAAAGAAAAAGAAAAAGAAAAAGAGTGGCATGTACCTGGATCAATGTTGAATATTAAACTTTCCTTCATTAAATTGAATTATGGAGCTCGATCAGATCTTTGGATTATTAATGTGTCGGAACCTTATTTAGACTTAAGCTTAAAACCCAACAGCCTCTAAGTTCCACCAATCTATGGGCAAGACTCCTCAATAAACCAGATCAGAACAAGTCTACATACACAAACTCTAATGACCATGAATCTTTCCATGCAGTGTAAGTGATATGTAGCTCCCCACCTCAGAAGTAACAAAGAAACAACCTCCCTCAACCTGGTAACTCTAATGCCTCGGTCTAGCAACTCTTTCCTCGAGAAGCGGGGTATTCCCTTCTAAGTTCAAGTGCAACCGGCTCAAGAAGAGGGGGAAGAAGTATAGACTTTTGGAAGCTCAGCCAGTGTAGCTAAGTCTCCCGCTGCAAGCTTCATGAGATGTAACATGGATACCATAAGCTTTTGCTTTATTTGACTATATACACTCCGGTGGGGTTATTAAATTTTCAATCCGACCCACCACTTTTTTGGAGTTCTTTTTGCATTTTGCATTTTTTTTCAAGTGCTTCTATACAACATATCTACATGGTGCAGCATATATACAAGAAATTTTCCTCTTGAGCCATTAGACTATCCTCTTTTGATGCTTTATTGCAACCCACGGCTTCTGTCTTTAGCCTTCATCACCACTAGACCAAGTTGAGACGCACTTCCTTCACTAGAAGAAGAAGAAGAGAGGTTCCGCCTAGAAGTACTACCCTCATATGCTACCCCAAGCCAAAAGAAACTGCCTCCTCACCACCTCATCCGTGGAGAGCCATGTGTAAAGTGTTGGTGCAAGTCAAGCCATTGTCTCTAAGAGTCATGCGTGTGTTGTTAAGTGCTCTACTTAGGCTCATCAAGATGACATATACTCATCGCCTAGTGGACTCAAAGAATTAAGTCCTTATGGACCTGAAAAGCCTTAACCCTAAGCTCTATAAGGTTCCTCTTAGAGTTAAGTGGATTAAGATCTTATTCAAGCTCCATTTCTCAATTTAATTCCAGGCTTAGTTTAAATGTCAACTCTCATCCAGAAAAACTATATACACATATATATACAAAAGATGCTATTTACAAATATTTACAATCGTGCAAAATTTTTGAAAAATGTTTTGAAATCATGGATGAATGTATGCATGAAGTGCAAGTTTTTGCAAAAGTATTTACAAACATTTACACAAGATTTTTGCAAATTTTTGATTTTCAAAATATTTTGGAAAAATTTTGTACTATATACATAATTTTGATAAGAAAATATTTACACAAACTTTACACAAAAGATTTTTGAAAACATTTTTACAAAAATACTTTGTACACTAGCTTATGTATGTGCAAATAAAAGAAGTTTATGTACATGAAAATTTTTTAATTTTTGTGATTTTTAGCCATTTTATTTATTAATACACTCACACAAAGTACGAGTTATGGCTAAAGTATATATGAAATATATACACACCCCCCTATACTTAGCTCGAACGATGTCCTCAAAGTGATCAAGAGCGATGAAGAAGACATAACTCGTGCTTAGTAAAAGGGAAGTGAAAAGGAATGGTTAAGTACAGGAACGAATAAATGAATAGAATGAGAGGGACTCGGTGGTTTCCCCCTATACTTAGGATTAACTAATCCTAAGTATAGGAAGCTGTACATGAAGGGAAATCCGAGTGGAGAAGATACAGAGTCTGCCCCCCTATACTTAGGGTAAAATATCCCTAAGTATAGGCAGCAAAACCGGAGCAGAAAGAATGAAAAGAATACCCGCAGATCCTACATCCCCCCTATACTTAGGGTAAAGTACACCCTAAGTATAGCATAATCATACGATGAGAAAAGTGATGTGGGACTTAAGAATAGAATGATATGGACAACTGGATCTATACAAGGCGGAGGAACAGTGAAAATCAGGCGTGAGATGCAAAAGATGTGAGTCAAGAGACCACATCTCACGCAAAATGAATAGGGGCAACAATAACGTCCCGCGGCTCATGATCTAGAAATGGCTTGAGCTGCTGGCCGTTCACTCGAAAGGTACTCTCAGAAGACAACTCGGATATATCAATGCTACCATTGTCATGTACCTTTCTGACCAAGTAAGGTCCCTTCCATTTGCCCTGTAGCTTCCCTGGAAACAAACGTAGCCTCGCATCAAACAGCCATACTCTTTGTCCAATCTCAAAATGCTTGTGGCTGATATGAGAATCATGCCACTCCTTCATTCTCTCCTTATATTGTAGGCTGTTTGAGAAAGCTGTATCTCTAAGCTCCTCCAGGGCAACTAACTCTGCCCTCCTCTGGTCTCCTATACCATCTGGATCCATAAGAATATCTGTAACTGCCCAAAGTGACTTGTGCCTCAGCTCAACAGGTAAATGGCATGGCTTGCCATATACGAGGCGAAAGAGAGATGTGCCCAATGGTGTCTTGAAAGAAGTCCTATATGCCACCAATCCTTTCGGTCAGGGCGGACGACTTTCTGTAAAATAGTCTTGATCTCCCTGTTCGAGACCTCGGCTAGACCATTCGTCTGTGGATGGTAAGGTGTAGCAACATGATGGTCTATACTGAACTCGCTAGCAAGTGCCTTCACCTGGTCGTTGATGAAATGATACCCCCCGTCAGAAATCAGAACTCGTGGAACCCCGAACCGCGTGATGATGTGCTTCCTCAGAAATCTGCAAACTGTCCTCGCATCAGCGGCTCGGGCGGGGATGGCCTCAACCCAACGACTAACATAGTCAACGGCCAACAGAATGTACTCAAATCCCTGACTCTTAGGGAATGGACCCATGAAATCGATGCCCCATGCATCAAAAACCTCACAGAAATGAATGGGCTGCATCGGCATCATATCACGCTGTCCACAAGTGCCCATCCTCTGATAGTCAGTACACCTCTTCACGAACTCATCAGATTCCTTGAAGAGGGTAGGACACCACAAGCCGGATTGGAGCACTTTCTGTGTCGTTCTCCTCCCAGAATGATGTCCTCCTGCCTCAAGCTTGTGGCAGTAAGTGAGGACGCTATGGTGTTCCTCCTGAGGAATACACCGACGCCAGACGTTATCCCCTCCTTCGTGGTAAAGGATGGGATCCTCCCAGTGGTAGGACTTGGCCTTCGCAAGGAAGGTCTCAAGCCTCTGCCTGGGCCAATCTTGTGGGACTTTCCCAGCAACGAGAAAGTTCACAATATCGGCGTACCACGGGAGTGAGGCGATAGCAAGGATCGCCTCATCTGGGAAGGTATCTCGAATGGGATCAATCTGCTCAGACTCCTCAGGCTGCTCTAAACGGGATAGGTGATCCGCCACCACATTCTTGACTCCGGGCTTATCCTTGATCTTGATGTCGAACTCCTGGAGTAGAAGGATCCATCTAGTCAGTCTGGCCTTGGCATCCTTCTTTGCCATGAGGTACCTGATGGCGGTGTGATCTGTGTACAAAGTCACTCTAGATCCAATGATATAAGATCGAAACTTATCTAGGGCGAACACTACGGCTAGCATCTCCTTCTCTGTGATCGTGTAATTCCGCTGGGCGGAATCCAATGTGCGGCTAGCGTAGTGGATAGCAAATGAACTCCATCCCTCCTCTGTCCCAGCACTACCCCCACGGCAAAGTCGGAGGCATCCGTCATGATCTCGAATGGGAGAGACCAATCATGTGGCTGGAGGACAGGAGCCTCAATCACACACTGCTGGAGAGTCGAAAAGGACGAGAGACACTTGTCATCGACAAGGAACTCGGTGTCTTTCGTCAAGAGGTCAGTCAACGGTCGGGCAATCCTGCTGAAATCCTGAATAAATCTCCTATAAAATCCAACGTGCCCCACGAATGACCGTAGCTGCCTCAAATTGGACGGTGGTGCGAGTTTTCTAATGACATCAACCTTGGCCGGATCAACCTCCATGCCCCTGTTGGAGATGATGTGGCCAAGCACCGTCCCTTGAGTCACCATGAAGTGACTCTTCTCCCAAGATAGAACCAAATGGTACTCAATACATCGCTGGAGTACTCGGTCTAGGCAGTCAAGATAGGAGTCGAATCCGTCGTCATAGACTGAGAAATCGTCCATGAAGACCTCTAAACACTCCCCTACCATGTCCGAAAAGATCGACAACATGCACCTCTGAAAAGTCGCAGGGGCATTGCATAGCCCAAATGGCATGCGTCGAAAGGCATATGTACCAAAGGGACAGGTAAAGGTGGTCTTCTCCTGATCCTCAGGAGTGATGGCCACCTGGTTGTAGCCCGAGTACCCATCCAGGAAGCAATAATGGCTCTTCCCTGCCAGTCTCTCAATGATCTGGTCAATAAAAGGCAGGGGGAAATGGTCCTTCTTGGTGGCCTGGTTGAGTCTCCTGTAGTCAACACAGACCCTCCAAGAGGTGGGTACTCGTGTAGCAATCTCCTCTCCCGACTCACTGATCACAGTCGTGATGCCCGTCTTCTTGGGCACCACATGCAAGGGGCTAACCCACTTGGAGTCGGAAATGGGATAAATAAAATCTGCACTCCACCATTTTGATATTTCCTTCATCACGAACTCTCTCAGGTTGGGGTTCAGCCGCCGCTGGAACTCACGCGACGGCTTCGCCCCCTCGTCGAGATAGATATGGTGGGAGCACACTGATGGACTAATCCCATGGAGATCTGCTACGCTCCATCCAATTGCCTTGCGGTTCTTTTCAAGAACCCCCATCAAACGGGATTCCTGCTCTCCAGTCAGATCGGCAGAGATGATGACTAGGTACATCTCAGGCTCGTCCGTAAGGAACCGATACTTCAGCGAAGTAGGGAGCAGCTTCAGCTTTGGACAGCTGGGCGCTGGCAATTCTGGCTTCGGAAGAAAATGTGTCAATGCTGCTAAGTCTGCCAAATCTGCCTGGGAGAAAGAAAGCGAACTCTCGCAAACTGGATCTGGAGGAGGCTGCTCAACTGTGCTGTCTCTGATCTGCTCTGCCTCTACCTCCTCCTCATCTGTAGGCTCAGATGGACTCAGGTCTGGCATCTGGTCATCACAATCTGCCCAATCAGACTCTGAATCCGAGGGATCTGTATCAAACAAGGTGGCATCAGTACCACCATCACTAACAATCGTGTCGCGGTCGAGAACCGGCTCTGCTGCCTCTGTAGTATCCTGGACCAGGGCTGTGCTCTCCAAGCTCTCCTCTGCTGTCATCTCTGCATCAGTGGTGTCTGGAAATGAGAGGATGGCCTGTGCGGAAGGGTCTGCCCATGCTGCCTCATCGTCTGTGATCACAAAATCACAGTCCTGGTGGATGTCTGGCCCGTCGTCTGTCAGCTGCTCTGAATCTGTGCTGGCCTCTGAGCGTGCTCTCTCTCTGGCTCTGTAGTCCTCGACCGTCTCTATTTGTATACTTTCGCCCTCGACGCGAAAGTACACCTTCCCGCTATCATGATCAGTCACCGCCTTGGCTGTGGCCAAGAACGGACGACCAAGGATGATGGGGGTATCGACCACTGACTCAGGGATCTCCATGTCCAACACTACAAAGTCCACGGGGAATTTCAGGCCCTGAATCGTGACGATAACGTCTCGCAACAACCCCTTCGGCCTCTTGACAGATTGATCAGCAAACTGAAGGACTGTCCTGCTCTGTCTAAGAGTGCCCAACTCGAAGCGGTCGAGAAGACTGCCGGAAGAAGGTTGATCGACGATCAGCTATCCAATAGAGTCCGGTCGAACCTCTGCTCACTAATCTGACATCTGACATACGGTGCCCCTGAATCTGGCCTCTTGGCCGGCAGACGATTCTGGATCGCAAAACACGTGGCTTTCGTCAGCACATGAATCTCTGAAGTGTGGTTCGTCCTCCTCCTCCTCCTGACTATGGTCCTGTCTCTCAAAGATCGCTGAAGAAGGGGGATGTGCTGCAAAGCCTCCTGGAGGGTCAGCTGGATGTGAAATCTGTCGATCATGCTCTGGCTGAATTCCTCCTGCTCTCTCTTTTTTGGGTCTTTTTCTTTTTTCTTCCCCTTTCCCATCTGAAGGGCTCTAGGGAAGGGGATCACAGGGTCCTTCTCAGATGAAGGACTAGGAAAAGGCCTAGACGACTCGACGACCGGATCCGCACATACATCAAGCACCACAGTGGGACCAGAAGAAACTAAACCTTTTCCTTTATTCACAACAGTGTTCTGAGATACATGAGAATGAGGAAAAACAATTGCTCTCTCTACAAAAACACCGGTGGCCTCAGTACCACCATGGGCTGGCTCTGCTAATGGACGTCTCACGGCCTCAACACCGCGGGCTGGCTCGGCTCCTCGGATGGCATCAGCACCACCTCCTCGAACTGGTGAAGTGGCGGCCTCAGTGCCGTCGGTGGAATCAGCATCCTTGGTGGCATCAGTACCACCATCATCATCATGTGCGGCCTCAGTACCGCTCTCCTCCTCCTCATCTGGCTTCCTGGGTGGATCCTCGAGTCGTCGCTCAGATGAGGCGCCGCCTGCTGGTGCTCTACTGCTCCTAAGTGTAACAAAATCAGCATCAAACAGATCTGAAGACATATCATCAAATGGATCACTAGGAGTGGTATGCTCAGTGTCAACTACCTGCTCAGACTTCCTCTTCAGGCTGTTCGGATTCGGCTCTATCTGTGCAGGGATGGCGGCCTTCCCTCTCATCAGGTCCCGCATCTCCTGGCGGAACTCGTCCATCTCCCGTCTAAAGGTAGCATGTTGGTCCGTAAGGAGGCGGGCTATGTCATCCAAGGCGGGGCTCTCATGGGAGCCCGACGGGTAGCCTCTCTGGTAATGAGGCTGCTGGAACTGGTGCTGCTGCTGAGAGGGGTAGGAGGGGGAATGCTGCTGCTGGTGTGCCTGGTGAGCCTGCTGCTCACGTCTCCAAGACTATCCCTGCTGCTGATAGGGACGAGGAACGAAGGATGACTGCTGCTGTGGCTGGTGGGCTGGGGGCTGCTGCTGCTGTGATCTCTCTGCTGGCGATACTGCCCTCCCTGACCGGGTGACTGCTGCTGGGGCTGGGTACCTCCACTCCCCCACCTGAATCCGGGATGGTCTCGTCGGATCCCAGGCTGGGGGCGGTCATACCAAATCCCGTTGACATCCATCAACGGCTCTGCATCGTATCGGGCTGGCGGGAGCACTGCCAGAGGCTGATCCGGCTGGTATACCACCATCTGCATGTCTGGAGATGGTGGTGACTGGTAAGAGGGCTGCTGCGGCTGGTACGGCTCCGCCTGTACAAGGTGAACCTGTCTAGGCTGCTGAAAGGAGCTAGAGCGCTGGGACGAGCTGCTGCTGCCGCCGGTATCGCCTCGCGACTGAAGACGGGGCTGTGAAGCCGTCTGTGCCTCCTGGAGACACATGAGCTGGGTCTTCATGTCGCTCAGAGTCTGTTCCATCTGCTCCATCTGCGTGATACCCTGGCACTGCTTCTTCTCAATCAGTTCCATGCGGTCCAACTTCTCGCTGATGATACCCATGTCCGCAGCGGACGACTCTGCCTGTGCTGCTGCGACTGCGGAGAACTAGATGGACCTGCATCGACCCGTGCTATCCTCTGCTACTGCACAGATCCTAGCTACTGCTGGGGTCTCCCCTGTGTGTACAACCGGGTCTGGGACATCACCATGTAATTCTCGGCCATCTCCTCGAAAATGGCCCAGACCTGGTCGTGATCCTTGGCGAAATAGGACCCGCCGCAAGAAGAATTCACCAGGCCCTGGAGCTCTGGTGTCAACCCGCTGAAGAAGCTCTGAACTAGGTTCGGCTTGGAAATGTCGTGGTGCGGGCATCTGTCTGTGAGCTCTCGGAACCTCTCCCATGCCTCATGGAATTGCTCGTTGGGGAGCATGGAGAAGTTGCTGATCAGGGCCCTCGCTGCATTCGTCCGCCCGAGTGGATAGTACTTGTTCAAGTACTCGGTGCGGAGCTGCTCCCAGGTGTAGACAAACTTCCCCAGATGCTTCAGCCAGGTGGCTGCTCTATCGGCCAGTGAAAAGGGGAAGGCGATCATCCGAATCGTATCCTGGTCCACATGACGGTCGTGGACAGTACTGCAGATCATCAAGAACTCCTGGAGGTGGAGATGGGGATCCTCGATGGCAAGTCCGTGAAAACGGGGAAGCATCTGCAGGGTGTTCGGGGGGAACTTGAAGTCCCCCACGATAGCAGGCACCACTACCCAATGATGCATCAGTGTAGATCCGGGGTTGTGCAACTCCCGCATCGGTCTCGGTGGTCCTCCTGCCGCAGCGGCTGCTGCTGCTGCTGCGGCTGCTGCGGCTCGTGCCTCTGCATCTGGTCCGTCCTCAGGCTCGCTCTGATCTCTCTCTGCTCTGAGTCGCTCCAACTCTCTCCTCATCTCAATCATAAAAGCTCCCTGATCTCTCAACTGTTGCTGAACTGTCTCTAAAGAGGCGATCAGGGTGGAGTTGATCGCTCCCTGGTCCAGAACAAAATGCTGATCTCCTCGTGGACCTCCGGGGTGATCCTCAGAACTGCCGGCCATGACGTCTGCAAAATCAAATGAGCCCAACTCAGGTGCTGTCAAATCCGCTAATCTCTCCTCGGGCTCATGTCTCTCAGTACCAAAAGAAAGGGGATCGAGGGGGAACAGGGTGGAGTCGTACTCAGGCTCGGAGAGCTGGTCTCGGCTCTCGCGGGCCAACCTAGATGATCGGGTAGACGTGCCCGAAAGCGGTGCAGCCAGAGGCTGCCTAAGAGAGCGTCTACCCATCATCTTGATCTGGCGAGTAGTGCGGATGAGATCTGGAGAAACTTTGATCACAAAACAAACCCCCGGTTCACCAACGCGACGCGAGCTGAAGACCGTGAAAGTTCGGTCAAATTATCTTGTCGATTTTATTAGGTGAACACACAAAATATCAGAGCGCTTACATGACCTGTTAGGATACCCGATGCTACCCCAACCGACTGGCCCGTACGGAAGAGTCGGTAATCAGTCGGGACTAGCACCGGAGGGCTCTACCTAGGGTGCGGGTCACTCTCTCGCGCATCCAAACCATACAATGAGGGGGTTGCTCTCTCCAAGACAAAATTTTTAGGGTGAGCGTCTTTTAAGATCAATAGTGTTAACCAGTCCCAATTTTATGGTTTTTCTTTTTAATATTTTTCAAATAAAAACAAACGGCCTAACGAATTTTTCGGTTCTCCTGATTATTTAATCCAAAACAGGGGGAGAAGACGAAAAAGCCGATGCGCGATGAAATCAATGATGCATGCTGAGTCAGAAATGCGTACCTTGTCTCCAGCACTCTACATGCAAGTGATCCGCGCAGAATTTAAAGACAGAAAATAAACTACCTAAATGATGCAGGTGGAAAACCGAGGCCCTAAACAGCAGTGCTACTCGAAAGAACGGCTAGCTGACCACCAGCCTCCAATCCAAAGGGTCCGGTCTAGACCCACCCCTCCTCTTCTCGACAGGTCGAGTTCAGGAGTAGCGCTTGACGGGGTAGGCTCGCGGCGCGTAGGCTCGGAGGTGATGGAACGGCTATTTTCTTATTATTTTTATTATAGCTCCAATTACCGCACTATAGGAACATGCAATTATATTAGGGTGTTTGGATCCTATGAGTTATGTCACAATCAAGCAGAAAATCCTACGGCTAGGGGCTTGATTAAAAACCGCGTAAACACCGGAAAAGGCAGTAAAAAGAGAAAAAGAAAACCGCGTCAAAAGCCACGAAAAACTCCTAAGGGTCCCCCGAGCACACCGGTGCTCGGCGAAACAGACCCGCTAAGTGTTCAAGCAAAGTCCAAGTCCAGTCTCTGGGTCTCCCTGTATTATTACAACAATAATGATCAAATAAAACCTAATCTAACCTCACCCACTCAACTCTCTCTCTCTCTCTCTCTCTCTCTCCTGCGGCTCCGTGCAGAAGGGAGCCGCCTCCGAGTCTCGCGGTTGCGTCGGCTTCTCGAAATCGGCCGCCTCGGTCCTCGGGCCCTCGCAAGAAAAAGAGACAAGTGGTCAGTCCAAATTATTATAAAAATATCAGGAAAAATATGTATATCTACAGAAATCTATACAAAAAGCCGCGAAAAGGAAAGCCACGGAAAAACTCGAAAAGTAACTACTAAGCCGTGCTCCCCGGCAACGGCGCCATTCTGACAAGCGATCTGAACGACTAAGGTAAAGGTACTAAATAGGTCGTTGCGACCTCGGTCACTCAGATGCACTTGATCAAGAAAAATTGAACCACTAATGAAAATAAGATCGATCAAAACACGAATAGCGGTCCTGCTATGGGTTTAACCTCGTATAGCACACATGGTCGAACTCAAGGAGCACGGGTTGGCCGAGAGGCCTACGAAGTAGTAAAAAGAGATAAAATAAAAGAACAAAATATTTTTAGTGGTTTTTAATTTGTTTTATATTTTTTTGGATATTTAATGTATAAAGAAAATGAGAAAAACAAAGAAACATACACTTCAACAATTTATTTAAAGCATTAAAAATCAACCAAAAATTTAAACAAAAATATTTTTTTGTATTTTATAATTTTTAGTGTTTTTTGGTGAATTTTTGAGAATTTTCTGATGTTTATTTAATTTTCTAAAAATCAAACAGTAGCTGAAACAAATGGTATTGTCCAGCCAAGCTAAACAGGCCTAGATAAAATATCTAAAAGCCTAAAATAGCTAGAAGGTAATTTTTCCCGTAAATAGAACAAAACAAGGAAAATTTAGGCACCAATTTTATTGTTTTTGGATTTTTAATTTATTTACTGGAATTTTTATAAGGTTTTAGGTGTTTTTCAATTTTTAGTGGTTTTCTGCAATGAAAAATAGCCAAAATTGGCTAGGAAATCAAGCACCACAAAACAAACAGTAGACAATTTTTTTTGTAATTTTTGGACACTATTTATTATTTTTTTGTGATTTTTAAAGTTAGACAGTAGCAAAAACAGATGTTTTTGATTTTTTAAAAATATCAAACGAAATCAAAAATGTCCTCAAAAATCTACGAAAATTTTACACCATGGCATGTGTCCAATTTTCGTTGGATTTGGAGGTGTTTTGCTATTTTATTCAAAAATAAAGAAGGGGCGCTGTGCACAGGGACCAAAGTGCAAATACCCGAAATTCTGGGGGGTCTGGTGCAAAATACCCAGCAAAACACGCGTCACGCGCGTGCCTGGGGCACTCAGGGACCCAAATGTAATAAAAATAAGTCCCGAGGACTTATATGGTAACAAGTACCAAAAGTTCAGGGGCGTATCTGCATAATACCCAAAATATAACGCACATTGCTGGAATATATCATGTACAGGGGTATAAATGCAAATAAGAGAAACTTTTCATTCATTCAATAACATCCAAAACTACAGGGGTATCTACTGCAAATAAACCAAAAATATCACGTGTCGATGCACGTGTCCACAACTGGCAGGGGTATAAATGCAAATAGAATAAAGCTAAGGGTCCACTATGCAAATACACCTAAAACTTAACAACTGACTTTGATATTTACATGACTAAAACGAAATTAGAATAAAGACATGGTATAAGGGTAAATTACCCTTTATTAAGCGGATGGGTTGGATGCGCGCCACGTGGAGATCGGACGGCTGCTGACGGTGGGCGCTCCGGATGTCGCCTCCTCAGATCGGACGATGCTGGACGCTCCGGAGATGAACGGCTCTGATTGAAACTGGAGCGGGAGGGGCGATCGGACGGCGATGGATGGTGCTGGAAGAACAAGCCCCCGGCGAGACTCGCCGGGCTCGTGCGTGCGCGGTGCTCCTCCTGGGAGCCCTCTGAAGGTCGGAGAAGAATCGTGGAAGGCTCCCGCGTCTGCCGGTGGGCTCCGATGACCAAGCCGAGCTCCGGCGAGCTCGGGCGAGGTCAGCAGAGCTGGGTCTCCTAGCTGGATGACTAAGGGCCTCAGATGGCCCTCGTTTCGACCTGAAAAGTGAACCAGAAGACTCACGGGTCGAGGGCAAATTGCCTCGACCCGGTTAGGCGAAGTGGGGGTGACTGATGCGTCGGGATGCGAGCTCCGGCGAAGGTGGTGGACGGAGAAGCTCGGTTCCCAGCTCCTGTGCGAGCTGGGTTGGGCGAATGGGTGAAGAAGGTGCGTCGGGAGGAGGCGAACGTAATGGACGATTCCGATGATCGAAATGGGTGACGGAGTGGTCGTAATCAAAGAAACGCGACGGCGGAGCGATTTGGGCGTAAACTGAAATTAACGGAAACGGGAAGGCTAAGGGGTTACCTGGGTGGTCGGAAAGACTGGGGAGGAGCTGAGGAAAGCTCCCGGTCGTCGCCTCGAGGATCGTCTCGGTCCGAGGCTCAGAGCTCACGCTGGTGGCGGAGCTGCGGCGGCTATGCTCGCCGGATCGATGGATTCACCTCCTTTCCTCGCTGCAACAGGCTCAGACGCGAGCTGTCACCTCACGCACTCTCTGGAGCTCACAGGAGAAGAAAGCAAATGGCCAAATATGGAGAGAGGAGGTGGTGGAGCTGCAGCTTTATACGGCTAGGGGTCCGAGAAAGATGGGTCCGGGCCAGCTCAGGAGCGCGCGGATCCCGAGGAGCGGCTCCGGCGAGGATGTCGGATGAACGATTAAAGATTCGGACCCGGGGTTTTAGGGAAATGGGTGTCGGATCAAGCGGGTATAATTGCGAGAAATCGGATCGGGCGCTTGTATCCGCGGAAGGTGGTCCTGGGGGGGGTAGTTGACCGGGCGGTCAACATCCCCAGGACCCAATGGGATTCGGCCACGTGGCTGGATCTTGAAGTGACAAATAAGGGTAGCTAGGGGCCGAATTTGCAAAAACTCAAAAACACAAAATATTTTTATTTTATTTTTTTTCTATTTTTAGCGATTTTTAATTAATTTTTGGAAATAAAAATAAGCTATATACATAGTATGTAATATATAGGTATATGTACACTATTAGGGTTTTTGATTTTTTGATTTTTTAATTATTATTTTTATGCAATTTTATTCCTATTTTATATTTTATGTATTTATATTATAAAATAAGGAAAAAAAGGGTGTTTTTATTTTATTTTTCTTATTTATATACATAGGTAAAATAAATATATATGTACATCTATATACATGGTATATGTACAATGTATTTTTGTTATTTTTAATTTTGCTCTTTTTATTTTGTTTTTGTTCTAATTCTTTTTATTTTATTTATTTACAATATATAATATAGAATATTTACAAAAAGTTTGGAAAATAATTTTATTTATTTACAAGGTTAAATAAATATATAGATGTGGTTTATGTACATGATGAAAGGGGTATTTTAATTCTTTTTTATTTTAACTTTTTCTTTTGGTTTTTTATATTTTACAAGTATTTACAAGCATATTTTTGGTGAGGAAAATATCTTTATTTTATTTACATAAATATTTACACATGAGCCCCTATCTCCCTCTACTTTGGCTTTTATGCGGTCAGGCCCATGCTGAGCCCTCCCTTGGGTTAGGTTGCTCAATATTTATTCTAAATATTTCCCTCTTTTTCTTTTTGATCTTTATTCTTTTATTTTTGCACAAAACATGCTAATTATAGGTTTTTTATACAATGCATGCTTTTGGTAATTATTCCTATTTACACATATCTACATGTATTTGCAAAGGTTTTTGTAGCTAAAATATAAGAATAAAGAGTGATGAATGGGTATTCATCATGGGCCTATCATACCTCCTTCAAAAATCCATTAGGGACATCTCCCTTTCGTCTCGTCTATGGCAAGTCGTGCCATCTGCCAGTGGAAATCAAGCATAAATCATTTTGGGCAGTCACTGAGTTACTGTTAGATCTCGAGAGTGTAGGAGAACAGAGAAGAGCAGAGTTGGCAGCCCTGAAGGAGTTGAGAAGATACAACCTTTTCTAGCAGCCTACAGTACAAGGAAAAAGTGAAGACATGGCATGATTCTCATATCAGCCATAACAATTTGAGCCCGATCAGCGTGTATGGTTGTTTGATTCTAGGCTGAAGTTATTTCCAGGGAAATTACAGAGCAAGTGAAAGGTCCGTATGTGGTCAGGAAGGTACATGACAATGGTAGCATTGATATATCCGAGCCGTCATCTTCCTCTACCTTCCGTGTTAACGGTTAGCGCCTGAAGCTATATCTAGATCATGATCCGTCGACCGTTGACGTTGCCACCATCCTTCTGGTATGAGATGTGTTCTTCGACTCTGATTATTTACATCTCGTACATGGTTATCACTTCCATCTTCCGCTGTATATATCCATCTGTTGATATCTTTTCTTCTTTTCTTCTTTTCCTCTTCTATATTCTTTATCTATCAAAAAGGTGTTGCCCCTTGTAGACAGTTTTCTATACTTAGGACGTACTTTGTCCTAAGTATAGGGGGTGTGCACCCCGAGTGTTCTATTCTTTGATCCTCTCCATTGTCTCCTCTTCTTGTCTATACTTAGGGATATCTTACCCTAAGTATAGGGGGAGACAATTTGAGTACGATCTGTTCATTCCCACCCTTGACCCTCCCTGCTTTGTGTACAGTCTGCTATACTTAGGATTATTTGATCCTAAGTATAGGGGGACGGTCGACTTCTCATTCATTCATCTCTTGTTCATTTATTCATTGGACTTTTCTATACTTAGTACGAGTTATGTTTTCTCTTTTCTCTCCGATCTATGAGGACATAGCTCAACCTAAGTATAGGGGGGGTCGTATATACGGTGTATATATTTTTAGCCATAACTCGTACTTTCGTATTTACTAATACTATGGCTAATTATACTTTTAAAAATTCATTAAAAACCTTAATAAAAAGATGTGATTATGCCTCAAATCCTTTGTGTATTTACTGACTAATAAATCAGGTAAAAGTATTTTTAGCAAAATGTTTGAAAAATAGTTGGAAAATCCTCGTGAAAATCTTTGGAAACTATTTTTAGAACATTTTATTACATGTTTTAACCCTTTGTAAAAACATTTTGATTGTAAAATTTATTTTCTTTGTGTGAAACAAAATGTTTGAAAATGATTTGCAAATGGTTTGAAAAATGGTTGCAAAAATATTTGAAAAATCTATATATACTGTTTGGAAAACCTTTGCAAAATAATTTTCAAATGTGTGTACATGTTTGTAAAATTGTTTGTAAAAATTATTTTGGACTATAGTTTTTCAAAATTGTTTGAAAACCTGTGTTAAATAAGTTTGAGGAATACATACATCACACCAAAATCCACTGTATATAATACTTATAAAATCGACCACTTAAAATATACTTCTTGTATATACAAGATGCACTCCCGTGTAAATATTTGTACCTAGTTTTTAGCCAAAACCTTTTGTTTTCGAAAAAAAATCCAAAAACATTTGCAAACTAAAATCTAAAAACATTAAAAACCTTTTTGAAAAATCTAAAAAATGCATATGCATCATCTTTTCAAAAACCCATAAAAAAGTTCAAAATCTGTGAAATTGCATCACAAAATATTTTTTGCATTGTATTTGCATGGCATTCGCATTTTTCGGATTGAGTTTGATAGTTGAACAAGTCTAAATTCCGAAGATTGGAGCTTGATTGGACCTTAATCTACCTAATTTATAGGAACCTTATAGGAACTGGAATTGAGGTACTTCAGGTCTAGTTGACTTAATTCTTTGAGTTAATCTTGAGGATCACGGGACTTGGTTCAATGGATTCTTGACTGCCTAAGTAGAGTATTTCGAGCACACGCACGACTCTTGTTGATAATGACCTAACTTGGACACCTGCACTTTTCACTTGGCTCAACTCAGTTGGAGTGGTGAGGAGGTTGGATTTGCCGGTATGAGACGCACACAGGTGGAAACATTTGTCCTCCTCTAGGGAGAGAAGTGCACCCCAACATGTCCAATGATGATGAGTTTCGAGGATAGGAGATCGTGGGTTGCAATAAAGCTTCAAAAGAGGGATAGTCTACTGGCTCAAGAGGAAAACTCCCTATGTAAATGCTGCTGTATATAGTATTCGAAAAAAATACAAAAGCAAAAACTCCAAAAAAGTAGACAGACCTGTACAAAAAAATAAAAATGTCTGCCGGAGTGTACATATGTTGTAAAGTCAAATAAGCAAGCTTGTACTTCAAAGTCAAATCATGTGAGCCTGGAGCTGGATGACTTGACTACACTGGTCTTGCATCCTAGGATAGGTAGCTACATTGGCTACCGTCCATTCTTCTCTTCACCCCCTCCTCTTGAGCTGGTTGCCACTTGAACTTAGAAGGGAATACCCTGCTCCTTGAGGAATGAGTTGTTGGATTGGGGAATCATTGGGTTGTCATATTGGAGAAGTCAGTCTCTTCGTCATTTCAGCTGGGAAGAGCCACTATCACTTACACTGTACGAGTCAGACTCATAGTCGTAAGGGTTTGCGTATAAGTTGAGATATTTCTGACCTGGCTATTGAGGAGACTTGAACAGGGTTTTGAGATTCTCAAGGACTGTTGGATTTAAAATTTGGTTCTCATTAAGGTTCCGCCCGCACTAAACTTCCAGAGGTCTGACTTAAGCTCCAAACTTGATTTTGTGAAGACAAGTTTGATAGTTAAACTTAATCCATCTTTCTTCTTTCTCTTTTCTTTCTTTTTCTTTCTGCACTTATTGCATTAAGTGTTTGCTAGGGACTAGCAAGGTAAAGTATAGGGGGATGATGAATCCACATTTCATCATCTTTATTCTATCATTTGACCTCAAAAACCCTAGCAAATGCGTGTAAATACCCTTAATTTCTGCATCTTAGCATTCATGCATGTGCATGTAAATAGTGTATAAATACTGTAATTAAAGCCAAAATTATAGAATAAATAAAAGAAAAGAAAAATAATAAAATATTGTAAATATTTTATGACCCGAAACCCCAAGACCTAGGCATCTTGATGAATAGGTCGACAAGGAATTAAGTAGGGGGAGATAAGGGCCAGATACCTATTCTTTTTAATTCATTCTTTATTCATTTTTGGGACCTAATTTTAGTTCCACTTTTCATACCAAAATAAAGAAACTTTGTACATGAAAGTTGTAGACAATTAAATAAAGAAAAATACAAAATTGATTTCACTGAAAAATAATGTACAGATAAAAAGTTATGGTCTAAATAAGATTCCAGAACTCCAACTTCCCATACCTGTATCTTGCAAATAAAAACTTGAAATGTAAAACTCACCTTTAATTGTACATAGCTCAAAATATTGTATTTAATGGGGGTGATTTCGTCTTTTTCGGAGTTACGGTTTGAAAGTTGAGTTTTGGACCCATATTGTATACCTGTACAGATTAAAATATTCAATTTATTATTTATTCATTATTTTTATAATTTTATATTTTTATAATTTTATAAATATTATTTATAATTATATATTTACATTAAAATCAAAATAAAAACATAAAATAAATACAAAATAAAAATACTTGTAATATAATACCTAGGTATACTACCTATACTTATACCAGTCTAATTATTAAGTGTAGAAAAGAACATAGGAAAAATACAATAAAATTATATTTAAGTGTATAAAAGTATTTTATAATTTCATAAAATAATAATAAAAAATAAATAAACTAAATTCACAAAATAAAAATAAATTAATAAAATATACAGGTAATATCTATATAGGCTATAAAAGCAACTTGTAAAATTATACCTCATAAAAATAATTAAAAATCAGAATATAATAATTTATAAAATAATAAACATTTTTTATTTAATAACCAAAATTTAATTCTTTTATTTCTATTTTTAATTAAATTAGAAATCATTTTTAGGGTTTTTCCTAGTTGGTCCACGTGGACCAACCAGGAAGGTCTGAGAGTTGACCTCAGTCAACTCTCTGACCCGCCCCCTGTGGTTGTCAGAATATCATTTTGACCAGATTTCTTCCTTTTCTCGAGGATGCATCATATCTCCTTTCACGATTATTTCTTCACGACTTTTTGTGGCCCAGCTATCCATGATACACGCCGAAGGGTCATCTTGGGGCGTGGATCATCGATGCCATCGATACACCTCGATTCTTCGCACCTCATCAGTCAACCCTACAAAACTACCTTCCAGACTTCCATTTGAATTTGAACCCCCATTTTATCCATTTTCCCAACCTTCCTTGCTCCATAGCTCGCCGGAGGTGACAACTTCGGTTTTGAGCCATCCAAGGCGGAGATCTGACGTGGATAGGGCGCGTTCCACCAACCTCGGCGACACCCCGCCCTCGAGGTGCTTTCAACCTCGGGCCTGTTCCTTGAGTACTTATTCCCTAGTTTCCTTCATCTTTTCATCCCACTGTAGTCCTAGCTTCACGTAGGCATCTTAATCATCGACTTCCACCCATCGATTCGCTCAATCGACTCCTCTCGTCGAAGCAAGCTCCGACGAGCATCTATATCACTGTTCGCCCCCTTGTGAGACCCCACTAGAGGTCGAGGTATTTTGCCCTCGACCTCTTTAACGTTCCCTGCAGGTCTTGGGAGCGCGAAGAGCACCTGGGGTCAATTTTCACCTCGCCGGAGGTACCTGGCCCCCTTCTCCATCTCCGACGTCGCGGAGGAGCCCTGGTGCCTGCCGTCGCGTTTTGAAGCACCAGGCGTGGAGAGGAGCCTCGCAGGAACTTGCTGGGCCATTTTGGAGCGCAAAAGCACGCCGGAGAGGGGCGCTACCACTGGAGGAAGGTTGCCACGACGGAACTTCTTCCCTGTTCGTTCACCATCCGTCTCTGTCGTCCGATCAAGAACAGCCGCCCAGGAGTCACAGCTGCCGTTGGATCGAGGCAATCGCCACCGTCAGATCTTGCAGCCGGATCTAATCACAGCCATCATAATCGAAGGGGTAACGGGCTGTCAGATGCGCGACACGTGGCGTTAGTAAACGCCTATCCGCCGTCCGCCGCCGCCTTTGTGTGGGTATTTTTCTATTCTTGCCCTACAAGTTTTTTTTGTATTTAATTATTACCATATAAACTTTCGTCTGCCGTTTTATTACTTTTGTGTATTTTGCATTCAAATCCCCATAGTTTTGTAATATTTCAGTTTGCCCCCTGTCTGGTCACGTGCGTCTGTGCACGTGACTTGGTGTTTTTGCAGGCATACCCCAGGCTCTTTTCGTATTTACTTTTAGTCCTCAAGTTTATATTCACATTATAAAACTTTAGCGTTTTTGCATATCAGCCCCAAGGTTTTCGATAATTTCATCCGTGCCCCTGCCAGGCGCGCGTGCGACGCACGTGAGTCTGGGAGTTTTTGCAAAGATACCCTTGCGGGTCTGGATATTTGTGTTTGGTCCATTAAATATTTTGTTTAGTTAACTTTGCGTGGAAAATTGCAGTACAACCCCTAGATGTTTGTTTATTTGCATTAATACCCTTGCTAGGACTTGTATTTTTGCATGCTTCCTCTATTTATTTAGTGGATCATTTTAACTCGAAAAATTCCAAAAAAAATTAATTTAGGCTCCTGTTTACTTGCTGATTCATGCCATATTTTTGCATTGCATTTTTATTGCATTTTAATAGTTTTTAAAAATCAAAAAATTGTATTTTCAGTACTGTCTATCTTAGAAAATACCAAAAAATATTGAACTTTTTGAAAATTCCAAAAAAATTATATTTGGTCTATTTTAGTGTCTTCTACTCTCAGTCCAAAAATCACTAAAAATTTCAAAACAAAAGCCTTAAAAATTAGAAAACACTTAAAAACTTCAAAAAAATCTAAAAAAATCTAGAAAAAGCCTAAAAATATAAACTCAGGTTCAGAAGTTTCCCTATTTTATTATCTTTATTTTAAAATTAGTTTGGGAAAATTTCGATACTGTTTGCTATTTTTCATTCCCATTATAGTTTCAGCTAGCAGTTAATTCACTATTTTCCTTTATTTTAACTTTTAAAAATACCAAAAACATTTAGAAAACCCCCCCAAAAAATCACAAAAACAGTAGAAAAATATAAAAAGACCAAAACAATTTATTTTCTGATTTTTGTGCATTTTTCCCTTTTTTTATAAATACAATATTCCCTCTTTTCTTATATAGTATATATATTCCAATATTTAAAAAATAAAATAAAAAATAAAAAATATAAAACGAAAATATAAAATCAGTAAATTAAAAATAAAAATACAAAAATAAAAAATAAAAAAATAAAAATTTATTAAAAATTTAAAACCCACAAAAACATTTGCATTGTTGTAGACAATTAATCACATCACACATTTTGCATTCTTGCTTGATCTATCCTGCCTTTTTCCCTGTGTTCGAACTCTCTACGTACTTGCATCTATACATCTTTTATGTAGAGTTAGAAATAAATTTGACTCCACATTTGGTTGTCATTGTTTGATATTTGATTGTGGGTTCATTGTTGATTAAACCCAGATTTTTAGCGGTCACCGCAGCGACCTCTGTGTTCCCGCCTTGTGAGGAATACAAGACCGTTGGAAATTCGTGTTTATCACTACCCTGCTCATCGTCACCCCTTCTTACACATCCTGATCACCCGAACCTTGGCTGCACAAGCTGAGATTAGGCTTTGGGTTTCCTCCTCCATTCGATGAAAACCCCTGACTCCACCCACCGTCGCTTCCATTATTTCAAGTCAAATATCCCCAATCGGAGTGTCCCTCTGAGTTGAAGCTTTACCCCGCAGGTCTTCTCGCGCGTGGATTCTCCCCACTTCGCCTTCATCCAGCTTCGTCGGAGTTGGCCAAAGTCACATCCGACCAGCGGCGAGCTGATCAGACCCATCCACCCGATGCGGAGGAGCCTTGCAAGTCAACCACCGAAGTTCGATCGTTCATCAGAGCGCCGTATCACCGTCGGTTCTCCGGTGAACTTCGCCCAGGCGGAGTTCGTCCAGCACCCTTCTCAGCCGTGGATCACGCCCTTCGCCCAGATCGCATCGCTGCCGTCTAGAGCCTGCACCTGTCAGGCTGTTAGATGTGACATCTAACGACCTCTGTATGCCCACGTTCGCACCATCTGGACAGTCGTTGGATTCGCCACCTGTACGCGCCAGAGCCGCACGCCATCAGCTAGTCAGAGCACGCCACTTGTCCCCCCCCACGCGCGACGCACGAGCGGTTGGGTAATTGGCTCCCCTTCCCCTACAGTTATTTCCCTTTATTATTTAGTCTGTAAAATAAAAAGTACACAGTATGATAATTTACACTTTTGATCCTACAGTTTTTGACATTTACATTTTAGTCCTTATTGTGTGGTTACACATGTTTCGTCACGTGCTTTGTGGGTTATTTGCTTGTACTACCCTGATTTTAGTATATGCTTTTGGATGAACTTTTAGTTTCAGTATTTGCGTCCATACCCTTGTGCGTGTTGATTTCGAACATGTGCGTGAATTTGTGTGAAAATAATAGATAAGCCCTTGAGATTTTTATGTGTGTTATCATTTAGCCCTTGGAATATGTTTTCTTTGCAAAGTAGTCCCTACTGCGTGCTTTATTTTAGTATGAATAAATAGCAAATTTCGTCCAAAATTCATAAAATTTGACACTTGGCTCCTGCCATGGTGTAGAAATTTAAGTGAATTTTTGGTTGCATTTTGTTTCCATTTAGTATTTTTAAAAATTCAAAAACCTTAAAAATTTCTACTATTTACCTTTAAAAATCTACTAAAAATATTAAAAACCCTTGAAAAATTCCAAAAATATTCATGTGTGGTTGCTTTGAGTGGTTTTTGCTTCAATCCAATTTTTGTTGTATTTGCATTTATAAAAACCATAAAAATTAAAAACATTGAAAATACTAGAAAAATCATTAAAAATTCATAAAAAAATAAAAAAATATGTTTTCTTCTTCTGTAGTTAGCTCTTAGTTTGTAGTTTCTCATAAAATTGCTGCTCGAATTTCATAGGCTTTTAAGTATTTTTAACTTGCTTTTAGATCTGGGATGTACATTGTTTGGCATTTTTGCCCTTGTTTCATTTTTATAAAATTAATTAAAAATCAGAAAAATTTAAGAAAATTAAAAAAATATTTGAATATTTCAAAATACAAAAATATTTTTATTTAAATTTTCTGAACAATTTTTAAGGCTTCAAATAATTGTTCGCTTGTGAGTTTTTGAATGCTTTTATCTATTTTCTTAAATTTCAAAATTACAAAAAATTGAAAAAAAATAAAATCCACCATTTTATTTGATTTCCTTATTTCATTCGGATTCTCGACTATTTTGTAGCCCACGCATTCCGTGCTCCTTGTGTTCGACCATGGTAGCTATACCAAGTAAAAATAAATAGCGAGACCGCTACGTTTGCCTGGTTTGTTGATTTTTATTCTTGGTGATCTTTGATTTTTTGGATTGACTTAGCCTCGCGGTTCGGGTCGCAACGACCTTATTTATACCTTAACCCGAGCAGCTCAGGCGTATTATCAGGCAGCTCCATTTAATCCTTTTTATAATTATATATTTTTTTGAATTCTAAATTTTCTAATTTTAAATTTCTTTTCTACTTTAGTTATATATAGATAATAAATAATATATAAATATGAGTATACATGTAGATATAAAAAGTATAATATAAGCATTATATATATATAATTATAAGGAAAAAATGGGCTGCCCCTGCCCCTATTTTTCCATAATTTTTATTTTTTTGAAAAATATCACCATGCATATTCATCAATATATATTTCCAATATACCATTCGAATTTCATCAAAAACATAGACCCATATGCCCTCGATCTAGATCATGTGATTTTAATGGTCTAAACATTGCTGTAGTCAACCTGTTCTAGATGGAGGGCACAAAAGTCTATGTTTCTGATGAAATTCAAGTGACATTTAGGAGGAATATATAGATTAATATACATGATGATATTTTACAAAAAAATAAAAATTGCACGGAAAATGAGGTGGGGGCAACCCCATAGAACCAATATAATAAATACCCAAAAATCATAAAATAACTAATAAGAATAGTTCTTTTTATTTTTTTGGGACTAAAAATATAATTAAGGTATTTAAAATATTTAATGATAGTATAAACAATATATAATAATATATAGATATATATAAGCTATATGGAGTACATTATATATAAATATAGATAAAAAAATAAAAACTAATCAAAATTTTTTTATTTCTCAAATATTTTCTAATTTTATGAATTTAAGAAAATTTTTGCAAAATTTTATTGCATTTTAAAATTAGAAACTAGTCAAAATATAAGCTTTTTAAATAGAACAAATTTACTTGAGATTTAAAAATAGTAAAAGGATTGAAATTTTCTCAAATAAATTTTAATATATAGATATAAGTATATAAAAATATGGTATAGAAACTAATATTTTTGAAAATATTTTAGATTAAAAAGGCTTTGCTAATTTTAAGAATTTTATATATTTATTTAATTTTTGGTCTGGAATGAGAAAATAGGCTATTAAATAATAGAGATTTTTTTTGGAATTTTTTTAAAAAAGTTTTATATTTGTTTTATTTTTTACGTCAAACAAGGAATAAAATAGATCAAATAATTTTTAATAAATAATAGATACGTGAAAATGGTAAATAAAATTTATAGCATAGACAAGAAGCCAATCATGCACAAACACCTATTTTTGCACAATGTTTAGAGCGTGGGAGTTATTTTTGAGATAAAATTAATTCAAGTTGGAAGGGGTAGTTTTGCAAATAAATTATCTTCCAGGGGCACAGTGCAAATAACTACAAGTTTTAAATGCAACTTGAATTTAATGGGCTAAATATTAAATACATTAGCTGGGGGTATGCCAACAAAATGTTCCCTCACGTGGGGTCCACGTGAGGTGACCTAGCACTAGACTTAAAGCAATATCAAAAAGTTTAAAGGGCTACATGCAAATAGCTGACAAAATTTTCAACTAATTAAATAATTACATACATATTACAAATAACAAAAAGTTGGAGGGAGGCATTTACAAAATTTTCCACTTTAAGTTCTCTAATCTAGCCGTTTTAGGTGATCCGTGTGACTGATCCAATGACTGCCTTTACGTGCCCCTTCGAATAGATTTAATGGCCTTGATTAGATACGGGTTGTGTTTTTAATCAGACGCTATGGAAGGGGGTTTGACGAATAGCGAAGAACTGATGGATGACGAGCTTTGATTTGGCGTATCTCCCAGATCTGGTAGTGTACCTTCCTCTTGATAGACCCAACAGCTTACTGGGCTTTCTCCATATGCAACGGTGGTCTCTGGTAATAACGAGGGTGCCTCTAGGGCTCAAATGGCTCCAAAAAACATGGAGATTGCTCTAGGTGCTCAGTGGGGTTCTAGAAGGTCCACGAAGAGTCAAGACCTAGACCAAAAACTTCTTGGCTCGAGGGCTACATCCTTGGCCCAAGGGTTAAGCAAAAATTGGTCGAGGATGAGGTGTAGATGGTGCTCCAACGAAGAGCGGCAAAGGGATCTTTGACTCCTGGATCCGATCTTGAGGAGGCAAATGATATGATCGATGGAGAAAGCAATGGGAGATGAAAATCGGGCGATCAAACGATTGGATGACGATGAATTGCCCTAGATCTCAAGTTCCAGAGATTTGGGGGTTTTAAAAATTTTACATAAAGATGGCATTAAAGGAAAATTATATGCGAGAATTGAAATATAAGCTATATGGAAGTTGAACCATCTGGAGATTTCCTCTGACAATGGTGGATCCCCTCCTCTTGGACTCATCCTTGTTGCAACTCCATCCAAATCGAAGTTGTCATCTAGGGAGAGGAAATGTGGTGGAAGTGACGGGCTAATACTCGATGAAGAGCGATCAAAATCGAGAAGGAAGTGGAGGAGTTTATTTTATAAACTGCGTGAGGAGGAAATTTGATCGAGGATTATTAATTAGTTAGGCCTATGCATAAAGGACCTAAGGATTAAGCAGGAATTAGGGATGATCGACGGTAGGTTTGCATGAAAGATCGAGTCGATTGGAGTGATTAACCGCCTAAGAAAAGGGGGGAGAAGATGGCACACCACCATCTTTGATGGTGGTAGGTAGCCTGGGATGGGGAGTTGACCGGAGGTCAACAAAGGCATCCTTCTAATTGGTCCACATGGACAAACCAGAAAAATCCATGACTGAAAATTATTATTAATTTGATAAAAGTAACAAATGATATTATTAATTATTGATAAAAACATACAAATGTCTCATTTTAGGTAGTATTTTATTATGATTTTTATTTATTTTTACAAGTTAATTTATTAGGTGTTAATATTTACTTCTATTTATACAACTATATATACACATGTATTTAGTATATTTTATTTTTATTTTGTGTTATATATTTTATTATTTTGTATAGGTATTTTATATTTTTTAATTTATTTTAAGACACATTTATGTATTTTTATGTTTTTTTGAACATGTGTGTACACTTAATTATGTACATATACATTATAGGTATATACATGTATAGTTTACATATGTATGCAAATGTATTATTAATTTGGATTTATTTTAGTAATTTTATTTTACTATAATTATATACATATATTTCAAATAATATTTACAATTTTATAAAAAAACAAGAATTTAAAGAATATTGATGAATCCACGATTCATCGCCTTTATTCTTTTATTTTAGCTTCATTTACATAGTCAAATACCTGTAAATACCCACTAATTCCTTGTAATTACCATTCTGCATACATTTATTAAATATGCATTTTTAACACTTTTTGTATTCAAAATAAAAAGAATAAAGAAGAAAATAAAATGAAAAGAAAAATGAAGGTTGTATTTATGCAATAAATACAGACTGACCCGAACTCTGATAGAAGGTCAAGACTTGACCCGATTGACCAGGAATAAAGTAGGGGGAGATAGCGTTTTCTGTCAAAAATCTAAAAATAGTTTGTGCATAAATTCCTTGTATATTTGTATAAAATTTGTACTATTTTATTTGTACAAAATTTGACCTCAAATTAATTGTTTTTATAAATAAAAGTTTTAAATAAAAAATTGCTGTAAATAATAAAAATATTTGAAAAGTAAAATAATGAACATATTAATAATAATGACATTCAGAAAAAGACGCAAAGTGACAATTGAGATACCAATTCTGGCTCCATGCGAACTCAAATTGAACCAAATTCTTTCATCATACTCTAAACTAAATTATCTTTCAAATGGCTATTATTTCATAATTTTTGGAATTATGGTTAAAAAGTCAGTTTTCTGAGGTGTTTTGTGAAGCTTCACCATTATTTATTGTACATATTTATTCATATTTATTTTTATTTACATAATGTAAATATTTGTAAATATTATTTTTGTTAAAAATAAAAAAAATACAAATAATAAAATTAAAAAAATGTGTTTTACAAATTATTTCCTTATTTGTGCATATATATAACGTAATATATGTATATACTATTTGTATACAAGTAACTTCGCTATATAAAAATCACCAAAAAAATAAAATAATAGACTCAATTATTTAACTCATTATTTGATTTTATAACCTACCATGTATATATTACTTGATTCCGTACCTTTAATGGCCAACATTCAGGTGGCTAATTGATTTCCATAAATTATTTAATTTATTTAATTTATTTAATTCTGAATTTCTTAATTATTTAATTAATTAACTTAATTATTAATTTAATTTCGCCAATAAAAACATTCCTCATTTGTAGATATTTTCCTTTTCGATTTTCTTCCTCTTTAATGGGCTCTTCCTCCCTCATTTCTTCTTGATTGATCTTTGGTGAAGAGGAGCCCGATCTCCGAGAGCTTTCTTGTTGAAGAAGGGTGCCCAGCCTCCGAGCCATCCGGTGGCACCGCGTCGACCCTCGTTGAGGCCATCACGACATTTCCGATTCCCGAGGTGAGATCCACATTTTACTTCCCGTCCTTTCGCATAGATAAATCATAGGTATAATTTTGGCTTTGATCTCTTGATAAGAATTTAGATCCTAAAATACATAAAAAAATCATCATGCTTTGATACGATCCGACACCGAAATTTCACCTTATTTTCTCGATCCACGCACGTTCAAGTTCTATCTATCGCAAACTATCACCTCCGACCACGTACGGTGGTCGGAGACATGGATCTCTCTTCCATACTCACAAGATCTGACCCATTCACCAATCTCATTTGTTTATAAATAAATATAATTGTTTTTCTTGTTTCTTTAACATCTTTTTTGTAGAAAAATAAAAAATATAAAAATTTCCTTTTTCTGTCTCTGTTTACATTTTCTGTTTCAAAAAAAAATAAAAAATCTCTTATTTCCACTTTTCTATTTACACTTAAAAAAATATTAAAAAACAAAAAAAACAAAAAATCGCAACAGGTCTCGGGGTCATCACCCCCCGTCGCCACGCTCCTAAATGCGAGGTCCCGCGTTCCCAACGTTGTCACCCGCCTACCGTGCGTCCACCTTCAGACTACGCCGAAACTGTCGACGAAGAACGGTGCTCCCTGCGGCACCCGACCGCACGAGCCACCCTTCCCATCAGCCCGCCAAGAACCTCCCGCCCATTCTCCTCTGACGCGCACACCTCCACGCGAGCCCGCCTAGCGCGACGTTCTCTCGTGCGGCCCCGAGACCTACATGCCAGTGCAGCGCCGCCCACAGTCTGCTCCACCGCAACCGCCAACATGCGGCCTCCCTCCAACAGCCCCGGTCGCCTCCACCACCTGTAGGTGTCAACCGCTCAACGCACTGCGTTGCTAGCTGCTTGAAGTCACCGCCCGCGGCCACGCGCGCGCCGCAGCGGCCCACCTCTACCAGCCGCCCGTGAAGAAAAGGGAGGGGCGGCGGCTGCCCTTGCGCTCTTGGTTGAAGAAGAAACATGAAGAAACCCTTGGGGAGGGGTTTTTGACTTTTAAAATAAAATTGTGGGCAAAGTGCAGATCTACCCTGAAAGTTATGAAATTTACAAAAGCGCCCTCAAGCTCTAGAAAGCCACGTGCTTGGTACATGTTTCTTGGGTAAATTACATTTTTCATCCTGCAATTTAATTATCTTAATATTCCTAAAAATTTTGAATAATTGCAATTTGGTCCCTGCACTTCAAGAACAATAATTTGCTTGATCTCTCAGAAGAAATAAATATTTGTATTGTTCTAAAAATTCTCAAAAAAATTGTGCATGTTTTAGTTATGTTCTTCTTCATCGTATAATATTTTCATAGCATTTTGTTGACATTTGATATATTTGAAAAATAAAAAATAGTGTCTTCTTGCCTGCCCGAAATTAGAAAATTCATAAAAATTCCAAAATTTGCCTAAAAATTCAAAAGACTTCGTGTAGGTGTATTTTAGTGTATTTTAATTTGTATCCAATTTTCTTGATTAACTCATTATAAAACTCCAGAAAATCGTGAAAAATGAAAAATCTCTAAAAATTGTAGAAAATTCTAGAAAAACAAAAAAATTTTGATTTCTATCTCTGATTGTAGATATTTCTTTGTAGTTTATATTAAAAATAATTTCCATTAGTATTGGGCACTAAAAGTATTTTAAAGTTGCAAAGTACTCCTGACTGTGCATTATTTCCCTTGATTTTCACTGTTTAATTTTTATAAAATCACAAAATCATTAGAAACATTTGAAAAAAATATCAAAAATATTTTAAAATATATAAAATACAAAAACATTTTCTCTGTAATTTTCTGCATATTTTTTACTATTCTGAAAAATACAAAAAGAGTGTGGTGTGTGTGTTTTATCATTTGTGCTTGTTTTAAAAAAAATAAAAAATCACTAAAAATATTTTAGAAATTTGACCACTTAGTTTTTAAATCGTTCTCCTTGTGTTAGACCCTGATCGCTATACTAGGTAAATAGAATAGCAAAAGCATTTATATTTACTTTGATTGATTGATTATTTTTTAAGTGGTTTAAAAAAAAAATTTTCTCGATTGACCGCGCTTGGTGATTTGAGTCACAACGACCATTGTTTATTTACATACTTTACCTGAGTTGTCAGGCGCGTCATCAGAACGACGCTGATGCTGGGGAGCACGACTTTGTATTCATTTTTCAATTTTGTGATATTTGTCTCCCTATACTATAATTGTTTGCTGACCTTCTCTCTAGGATTTTTGTGTAAGGAACTATTTGGAGGACGACTTGGAGTTTCTTTTTGGAGGACCCGCATAGGAGGAAGGCCAGGGAGGAGAAGAAGACTTTTATTTGATTTGAGAGAATAATTATTTGTCTTGTAATAATTTAGGACTTTGAACTCTTGTGGACTTGAACTTTTCTCAAGGTCTGTTTCGCCAAGAGCCGGTGCACTTGGGGGACCTCACCACTGTTTTCCGTAATTTTGATTTCACCGCCATAACTTGCTATCTGATTCTAGCGGATTTAGCCCCTAGATGTAGGAATCTTGATTGATTGTGACATAATTGCTTATCTGTTCCTATAGAACATAATTGGACCTTGGCTAAAAATTAAGTTGAAAAGGTTAGTTTAATTGGATCTGAGACCATGTGTCGTGAGGAGTCACATACACTGCTGGCAAGATCTATTGTGGCGAGCACCGAGTGACTCCTAAGATCGGACTCCGGACTCGATTCGATTAGCTAACTATTGTTCTTCACGATCAATAGAATCTGCTAGTGCATCGTATAGTTAGTTTACTTTCAGTGTTAAATTTCATGCGCGGATCATATTGCATGTAAAATGTTGGAGCAAGGTACGCATTTTCTATCTCTACATACATCATTGTATTTCACTGCGCATTGGCTTTGTCGACTTCTTCCCCCTGTTTTTGGACTCAAATTAATCAAAGAGGAAATCGGAAAGCTCGGTAGGCGTTATCTTTGGAAAAATTCAAAAAATGAAAATAAAAAATTAAAAAAAATTGGGACTGCTAATTGAACTTGACTTATAAAATCAAACGTAATTGATTCACCATTGTATTGGGAGAGAAACCCCCTCATTGTTTGTGTTTTTAATTGCTTGCGTCCACTCTAAGGAATAGTGCCCAAATTCTATTAAAGCCTCCTAAGTGTTTGTACAACTTTTGTCTGATCAAATAACTCTAAAATTGAAAAGATAAAAGACCAGATCTCACGGTCTTCACATTGTATAGAGTTCATGAATTGGGGGTTTTCTTTGGATTTGAATGTATTTGCTGTGAGTTGATCACGCTTATTTTCTATCATTACCGGTCACCTTGTCTTTCTTTCACTCTCTTCTGTCCCACCCTCCCTCCCTTCATGATTCTCATTTCCCTCTCTTCATGATGGGTCACATTTCACTTCAGCCGGATTTTGCAGCTTCTTCCTTTAATTCCCATCATTCTCGTCCACTCTCTCGGGAGGTCAGAACTTCGATCGATTTCCCTTCTTCTCCGTATCCATCTTCACATTCAGGACATGTTGTGAGTGAAGCCCGATGAGACAAGATTGGCCAAATACAAGACCCGGGTGATTACCTTGCTGAGATGAGAGTGCATTCCATAGAAGATCAAATGGGGCAGTTGCAAGCTATAGATGAATTTAACCCTGAGATGACGGATGAGTACATCAATCAAGAAGCACACTTTGCTTCTACATTAAGCCCCTTCGTTTTTGATTTAGAGTTCATTAATCTACTGCCAAAATTTTTAGGAGTGCAAGAGGAACCATATATTTTTATATCTGAGTTTGAGGATTTTAGTGAATCACGATCATACCTTGATATCACTTCTGATGATCTAATGCTGATGACCTTCCCTTTCTCACTTCAGACTAGAGCTTTGAGATGACATAGAGAGTTAGGGAGGAAGATTGATACGAGGAGAGATTTACGATCATTATTCTTGCAGAGATTTCACCCCCAGCGTAGAGCTGATATGATGCGGTCTTGTATTCATGATTTTTAGTTGACCCCCAGGATCCATTGAGAAATTCATGGTCGATGTTACTTCATCTTTGTGGTTATTTCTGGATAGTGGATTTTCTATGACTGACTTAGTTCAGATCACCATGAGGGGGATGACCGCAGAGCAGATTGCATATGTCATTACCTCATGTGGTGCTTCACACCACAGTCCCGACCTGGATTTATTTGAGACCATCTTGGGAACACATTCAAACATTCCATATATACGAGATGATTTATTCGGGACAACACATGAGGGAGAATGACACATGTTGGGTATGTGACACATCATGCATATTTCGATAGCACACACCAATCAGAGGATACAGATGCTACTACTTTTCATATGATGGATGTGTTGACTACTACTGCGAGTTCTCAGAGCCAAACATCGGTTGAGGACCCATTGGATTTACAGTCAGATTTTGAGCCAGCCCCGCTCTTTCATGTAGAAAATTCTTGGATTCTAGATTTGTTAGGATCCCAAGAAATAGAGGTAGAGCTCACATCTCAACCATACTTTGAGTCATTTCAGTGTCCATGCCCAGTTGATTCAGTGTCTATTCTTCAGAAGATCTTCTCAGATTCAGATATACAATTTGATCCATCTCAGCGTAGAGAGATTGATGAGGGACCGATTTTTGATTTGACAGACATTTATAGTCCCGTATTTGAGCCATGTGTCCTCCCATTTGATGAGATCCATATATTTTTGGAGGACTTGATATTTGACAGCATAGATCCCCTCTCTGATGATTCAACATTACTCCCCGAGTGTTATTTGCGGGAGGATGCCGCGAACCCTATGTACTCGGTTTCACTTTCTGGGAGTGCATCCAATCTGACGGATCACGATATTGAGTCTTATGATATTTCTGATAATGAGTTTGATGTTTCTCTCCTCGACGACCCTCGTGAGGATGATCCGATCTTTGAGGTATTCGATGATTTCAATGATTTTTCTACATTATGTACATTAGGTATCAGCCTTTATAGTGAGTCTCCTGATGATGATATTCATTTTCTATGCGAGACTGTGATTGACATGGAGGACTCACTTATAGATCCTTCCTCCTCCACGTTCGACTTCTTCGGTTATGCCCTTTCACTCCATTCAAATCTTGAGCTGATGATTTCTTTTGTGCTAACGGAGTCCAAATTCATCTTCCCACATCTTTACCTAGTAGCAGACACCCTCCTAATTGTTTACCTGGGTGTCATCATTTCCTATGTTGAGTTCGTTGTTGGTCTCTCACTGAGACTGCAACAACAATACGGTATTCGCCTCATAGAAGTCGTTCTGAACCTTGATACAACGTTATCCAAGCCTTTGCGCCCAGCTAGGGTCGTAAACTCTAGTGCTTGTTGAGAGGCACCTCAACATTGTTCATAGTTGTATAGATCCATCTGATCATACATTCTTTCTTCTGTTTTGCTGCCTATATTTAGGGATATTTTACCCTAAGTATAGTGGGGGTAAACCCAATACATTATACTCCTCGGTTTTCCCCTTGTGTACAGTCTTCTATACTTAGGATCACTAGATCCTAAGTATAGGGAGATCACCGACTTCTATTAATTTTATTCTTTAATTCATCTTGTAGTTTACTATTCTTTTCACTTTTATGTACTTAGCACGAGTTATGTCTTTCTTTCTAGCTCTTTGATCACTGTGAAGACAGAGTTCGTGCTAAGTATATGGGGGTGTCGTATATATTGTATATATACTTTAGCCATAACTCGTACTTTCATATTATTAATATAGCTAAATTACTGTGTAAATACTAAAAAAAACTAACTAATAAAAAGATGCAGAAATTTTCTCAAAATTTTTCTTGTACATACATACTAATAAGTCAGGTTAAAATATTTTGAAAAATATTTTGAAAGTAGTATGAAAATATATTTGAAAAATCTTTTGAAAACTATTTGAAAAATGTTTCAAAAATATTTTCAACCTTTTTAAAAATATTGTTGCTTGTAAAAAAATTTCTCTTTGTGTGGAAAAAAAAGATTTTGTAAAACTATGTGCAAATGTTTGAAAAAATGGTTGAAAAATTATTTTGAATATATATATACTGTTTAAAAAATGTTTGCAAAATTGTTTTCAAATGATTGTAAATGATTGTAAAATTGTGTGAGAAAATATTTTGGACTATAGTTTTCAAAATTATTTGTAAAATTATTTTCAAATAAATTTTAAGGAATATATGCATCAAAAAAATTAAAAAATAAATAATTAAAAAATATAATAAAATGAAAAAAATAAGAAGAAATAAAAAATTCCAACCGTGTATATACATGTATAAATCACTCAAGTTGTAAATACTTTCTCATGACTCTTGTAAATAATTGACTCACTTCTTTGTAAATATGTGTATATAATCCCTAACCCTTATATAAAAGAATATATACTTGTATATATTTCTGACTATTTGCATAAAAAAACTTTTGCATATGCATCATTTTTCAAAAATTCATAAAAATTTCAAAATATTGAAAATTGTTTCACAAAAAAATTGTTTTCTTTGCATTGTACATATTTTCTCGCATCCGCATGAGCATTTCTCATGATAGTATTGACATTTAAACTAAGTCTGGAATAGATTTGAAGAATGGAGCTTAGTTAGACCTTAATCCACTTAATTTCAGAGGAATCTTGTAAGATTTGGAGTTAAGACTTTTCAGGTCCTAGCGACTTAATTCTTTGAGTCCCTAAGACTATGTTCACATGTTGTCTTGATAAGTCTAAGTATAATATTTAACAACACATGCATGATTCTTTCAGACCGTGGCTTACCTTGGACAAGCACTCTATACGTAGCTCTTCATGGAGGAGGTATTGAGGGGGCAGATTCTTTTGGCTTGGGGCATACGAGGGTAGTACATCTAGGTGGAACTTCTCATCCTCCTCCAAGGAGGGAAGTGCGTCTCAACCTGGTTTGGTGATGTTGAGGTCTAAAGACAAGAGCTATGGGGTTGCTATAATGCTTTAAAAGAGGGATAGTCTACTGGCTCAAGAGAAAAAACTCCTTATGTACATGTTGGACCTTGTATATATTTTCAAAAAAATTGAAGAAAATGCAGAATCTCCAAAAGTGGACATGCCTGATTGAAAAGTAAAATACATGTGGGAGTCTATATACAAGTGAAAAAAAAGAACAAGAGCTTCAAAGTCAAATATTTATGAACTTGCTGCGGGTGACATGGCTACACTGGTCATGCATCCAAGGATAGGTAACTACACTGGTTACCATCCATTATCTTCTCCATCACCTCTTCTTGAGTTGGTTGTACTTGAACTTAGAAGGGAACATCCCTGCTCTTCGAGGAAAGAATTGCTAGACTGGGGAATTAGAGTTACCTTGTTGAGAGAGATTGTTTCTTTGCTACTTTTGAGATGAGAAGTTATATTTCACTTACACCGTATAAGTAAGAATTCATAATCATAAGAATTTGTGTATGTAGACTTGTTCTGATCTGACTATTGAGGCAACCTGAATAGGAGTCCTGTGGAACTTAGAGGCTGTTAGGTTTTAAATCCATTTCCCATTAAGGATTCGACACACTAATAATCCAAAGGTCCGACAGAGCTCCATATTACAATTTTATGAAGATAAGTTTAAAAGTCAACATTGTTCTAACTTATTTCCTTTTCTTTATTTTTGTTCTCACTCATTTTCCAAATTAGTGTTTTCTAAGGGACTAGAAAAGGTAAATATAGGGGAATGATGAATCCACGATTCATCGCCTTTATTCTTTTATTTTAGCTTCATTTTTGTAGTCAAATACCTATAAATACCCATTAATTCCTTGTAATTACCATTCTACATACATTTGTTAAATATATATTTTTAACACCTTTTGTATTGAAAAAGAATAAAGAAGAAAAGAAAAATGAAGGATGTGTTTATGCAATAAATACAGACTGACCCGAACCCCAAGAGAAGGTCAAGACTTGACCTGATCAACCAGGAATAAAGTAGGGGGAGATAGGATTTTCTATCAAAAATTCAAAAATAATTTGTACATAAATTCCTTGTATATTTGTATAAAACTTGTACTATTTTATTTGTACATAATTTTACTTCAAACTAATTGTTTTTATAAACAAAAGATGTAAATAAAAATTTGTTGTAAATAATAAAAATATTTGCAAAGTAAAATAATGTACATATTACTAATAATGACACTTAGAATAAGACGCAAAGTGACAATTGAGATACCAATTCCAGATTCATACGAACTCAAATTGAACCCAATCACTTCCATTATACTCTAAATTAAATTATCTTTCAAATGGCTGTGATTTCATAATTTTTGGAGTTACGATTAAAAAGTCGATTTTTTGGGGTGTTTTGTGCAGTTTCACCATTATTAATTGTACATATTTATTCATATTTATTTTTATATACATAATGTACATGTTTGTAAATATTATTTTTGTTAAAAATAAGAATAAAAAATACAAATAATAAAATTTAAAAAATGTGTTTTACAAATTATTTCCTTATATGTACATATGTATATCGTATTATATGTATATAATATTTGTATACAACTAACTTCCTTATATAAAAATCACCAAAAAACTAAAATATCACATATTAATTATTTAATTAATTTAATTTAATTACGAAAATTGTATTTAGATTTAATTATTTAACTCATTATTTGATTTTATAATCTACCATTTATATACTACTTGATTCCATACCTTTAATGGCCACCATTAAGGTGGCAAATTGATTTTCATAAATTATTTAATTTATTTAATTTCGAATTTCATAATTAATTAATTAATTTAATTATTTTATTAATTTCACCAATAAAACCTTCCTTATTTGTAGATATTTTCCTTTTTGATTTTCTTCCTCTTTTTGATGGGATCTTCCTCCCTCATTTCCTCTTGATCGATCTTTGGTGGAGAGGAGCCCGATCTCCAAGAGATTTCTTGTTGAAGAAGGGTGCCTAGCCTCCGAGCTGTCTGGTGACAACGCATCGGCCATCGTTGAGGCCATCACGACATTTTCGATTCCCGTGGTGAGATCCACATTTTACTTCCCATCTTTTTTCTTAGATTAATCATAGGTATAATTTTTGCTTTGATCTCTTGATTAGAATATAGATCCTAAAATTCATAAAAAAAATCATCACACTTTAATCCTATCGGATGCCAAATTTTCACCTCATTTTCTCGATCCACGTACGTTCGTGCTCTATCTATCACAACCTATCATCTCCGGCAACACACGATGGCCGGAGACACGGATCTCTCTTCCATACTCGCAAGATCCGACCCATTTACCAATCCCGTTTATTTATAAATAAATAAATATAATTATTTTTCCAGTTTCTCTAACATATTTTTTGTAGGAAAATAAAAAATATAAAAAATCTTTTTATGTCTCTGTTTACATTTTCTATTTCAAAAAAATTAAAAAATTCTCTTATTTCCACTTTCTGTTTACACTTAAAAAACTAAAAAAAACAAAAAAAACACAACCGTCATGGGGTCGTCACCCCTCGCCACCCCGCTCCTGGACGCGAGGTCCCTCGATCCCAGTGCTGCTGCCCATCTACCGCGCGTCCACCTTCAGACCACGTCGAAACCACCGACGAAGAAAGGTGCTCCTCGCAATTCCCGATCGTGCGGGCCGCCCTTCCCATCATCCCGCCGAGAACCTCCCGCCCATTCTCCTCTAACACACGCTTCTGCGCGAGCCCGCCTAACGGACGTTCTCCCGTGCGGCCCCGAGCCCTACAGGCCAGTGCGGCACCGCCTGCGGGCTGCTCCGCTACGACCGCCAACACGCGACCTCCCTCCAGCTGCCCCGACCTCCTCCACCATCCGCAGCTATCAACCTCTCAATGGCCAGCGGCGCCCGCTGCCTGAAGTCACCGTCTGCGGCCGCGCGCGCCGCAGTGGCCCACCTCCGTCGCACGCCCATGAAGAGAATGGAGGGGCGGCGGCTGCCCTTGCCTCCTTGGTTGAAGAACAAACATGAAGAAACCGGAGGGGTTTTTGACTTTTAAAATAAAATTGTGGGCAAATTGCGGATCTGCCCCTGTAGGTTTTGAAATTGGTAAAAGTGCCCTCGAGCTCTAAAAATCATGTGCTGGAGACATGTTTCTCGGGTAAATTATGTTTTTCATCCTAAAATTTATTTATCTTTACATTCAGTCCTAAAACTTTTGAATAATTGCAATTTGGTCCATGCACTTCCAGAACAATAATTTGATTGATCTCTTTGATGAAATAAATATTTGTATTCTTCGAAAGATTCTCATAAACATTGTGCATGTTCCAGCTATGTTCTTCTACATTGTATAAAATTTCGATAGCATTTTGTTGACATTTGATATATTTAAAAAATAAAAAATAGTGTCATCTTTCCTTCCTGAAATTAGAAAATTCATAAAAATTCAAAAATTTGCCTAAAAATTTCAAAAAATTTACTGGAGGTGTATTTTAGTGTCTTTTAATTTCTATCTAATTTTATTGATTAACTCTTTATAAAACTCCAAACCATTACGAAAAATGAAAAATTTTAAAAAAAATTGTAAAAAATTTCTAGAAAAAGAAAAATTCTAATTTCAGTCTCTGATTGTAGATATTTCTTTGTAGTTTATATTAAAAATATTTTCCAGTAGTATTGGGTACTTAAAATATCTTTAAGCTGCAAAATACTCCTGATTGTGTACTATTTCCCTTGATTTTCACTCTTTGATTTTTATAAAATCACAAAAATATCAGAAAAATTTAAAAAAGTTATCAAAAACATTCAAAATATATAAAACACAAAAACATATTCTTTGTAATTTTCTGAGCTTTATTTACTATTCTAAAAAATACAAAATGATTGTGGTGCATGAGTTTTATCATTTATGCTTATTTTGAAAATAAAAAAAAATAAAAAATTCAAAAAAGCTCTTAAAATTATTTTAGAAATTTTACTATTTAGTTTTTAGATCGTGCTCCTTGTGTTCGACCCTGGTCGGTATACCAGGTAAATAGAATAGTGAAATCGCTTATATTTGCTTTGATTGATTGATTATCTTTTAAGTGGTTTAAATAAACATTTTCTCGATTGTCCATGCATGGTGATTTGGGTCACAACGACCGTTGTTTATTTACATTCTTAACCTGAATTGTCAGGCACATCATCAAATATAAATAATAAATATAATGATTAAAATATACATGTATATTTTACAATAGATTCCTAAATTTAAAATTTTTATCTTAACTCCAAATTGAATGAAACTACCTTCACTAAATAGTTTTCTAAAATTATAAACAATTAAAGATGATTTTGATCCATTTTGATACAATATGGAGAATATACATGTCTGTGGGTTTTTTCTGATTTTTATTCTGAGTGTCCGGGCACACTGTGCATTATTTTTATGTGAAATCAATTTTATATTTTTCTTTGTATTTTTATCTATAATGTTCATGTTGAGGATTTTATTATTTGAGGTGTAAAAGTAATTAAATAAAATAAGTGACAAAAACTATTGTTGATGAATTACAAATTAGGGCTTTGATGTCTTTTCTTTACAATTCATCTATCCTATCTCCTAGTACATTATTCCTTGTTGACCAAGTCATCAAGATGACTGGGTCTCGAGGTTTAGGGTCACTCAATACCTATGGTGTTTCATTTTTTCATTTTCTTCCTTTATTCTTTTATTTTGAAATTAAATATACACACTATTTTGTACAGTTTTTTGTAAAAATTACAGAGTTCTTATTTTGACAAATTATTAATAAATAAATTCGTTTAGCTAGAGATTTAAGGTCAAAATGAAAGAATAAAGGTGATGAAATGGAGATTCATCACCCCCCTTATACTTGCCTTTGCTAGTCCCTAGCAAGCACTCATGCCTATATGTGTAGAAAAGGAAATAAAGAAAAGAAAAAGATATAACTTGGATAGATTTTAACTTTTAAACTTATCTTCATAAAATCAAAGTTTGGAGACCTTTGGATTTTTAGTTTGGTTAGAACCTTATTGAGAACCAAAACTTGAAGCACAACATCCTCTTAGAATAACAAAACTCTGCCCAAGCCTCCTCAAAAGACAGGACAAAATAAGTCAACATCATATGCAAACCATTATGATTATGAATCTATCTTGTACAATGTCAGTGATATTTATCTCCTCTCGGCCGAAGCGGTAAAATTTAAGCTTCTCCAACATGGTAATTTTAATTCCCTAATCCAACAACTCTTTCCTCTAGAAGCGGGATATTCCCTTCTAATTTCAAGTACAACCAACTCAAGAAGAGGAGGTGGAGAAGAGAATGGATGGTAGCTACTGTAGCTACCTATCCCAACATGTTTGACCAGTGTATCCAAGTCATTTTACATTTTTAAAAATAGTATATACAACATTTACATCTGGACTTTTCCTCTCGAGCAAGTAGACTATCCCTCCATTGAAGCTTTATTGCAACCGACATCATTCTGTCATTATACATTGATGAATCCACGATTCATCGCCTTTATAATTTTATTTTAGCTTCATTTCCGTAGTCAAACACCTGTAAATGCCCACTAATTTCATGAAATTACCATTTTGCATGCATTTGTTAAATATGCATTTTTAACACTTTTTGTGCTTAAATAAAAGAATAAAGAAGAAAGAAAAAGAAAAGAAAAATAAAGTATGTGTTTATGCAATAAATACAGACTGACACAAATCCCGAGAGAAGGTCAAGAATTGACCTGATCGATCAGTAATAAAGTAGGGGGAGATAGGGTATTCTGTCAAAAATCCAAGAATAATTTGTACAAAAATTCCTTGTATATTTGTATAAAACTTGTACTATTTTATTTGTACATAATTTGACATAAAATTAATTATTTTTATAAAGAAAAATTGTAAATAAAAATGTGTTGTAAATAATAAAAATAATTGCCAAATAAAATAATGTACGTATTACAATTAATCACCCTCAGAAAAAGCCACAAAGCGATTATTGAAATACTAATTCCGACTCCATACGAACTCAAATTGAACCAAAATCAGTTCCATTATACTCTAAAGTAAATTATCTTTCAAATGGTTGTGATTTCATAATTTTGGAATTACAGTTAAAAAGTCGATTTTCTGGGATATTTTGTGCAGTTTCACCATTATTTATTGTACATATTTATTCATATTTATTTTTATATACATAATTTACATATTTGTAAATATTATTTTCATTAAAAATAAATAGAAAAATATAAATAAAAAAATAACAAAATGTGTTTTAAAAAATATTTCCTTATGTGTATATGTATATATTGTATTATATGTATATAATATACAACTAACTTCCTTATATAAAAATCACCAAAAAATAAAATATCTCACATTAATTAATTAATTTTATTTAATTCCAAAAATTATATTTAGATTTAATTATTTAATACATTATTTGATTTTATAACATACCATGTATATTAGATTTGATTCTATACCTTTAATGGCCACCATTAAGGTGGCTAATTGATTTCTATAAATTATTTAATTTATTTAATTGATATAATTCCGAATTTTGTAATTTATTTATTTATTAATTAATTTAGTATTAATTTCACCAATAAGAACCCTCCCCATTTGCAGATATTTTCCTTTTTGATTTTCTTCGTATTTTTAATGGGCTCCTCCTCCCTCATTTCATCTTGATCAATCTTTGGTGGAGAGGAGCTCGATCTCCGAGAGCAATCTTGTCGAAGAAGGGTGCCCAGCCTCTGAGTCGTCCGGTGACAGTGCGGCCCTCGTCGAGGCCATCATGGCTTTTCCGACCCCAAGGTGAGATTCATTTTATTTCTTGTCTTTTTCTTTAGTATAAACCGTAGGTCGCATTTTTGCTCCCATTTTATTACTCTTTAAATATCCAAAATCACAAAAATATTCATCACACTTTGATCCGATCCGACACCGAAACTATCACCTCACATCTTAATCTCTCCATTTCACATTTCTATCTCACACAAACTTCCACCTCCGGTCACGCACGATGAACAGAGATACGGATCTATCTTCCGCATCACAAGATCCGATCCATTCATGAATTCCTTTTGTCTATAAATAAAAAAAGAAAAAAACAAATAATTGTTCTTCTTGTTTCTTTCTAACCTTTGTTTTGTAGGAAAATTTTAAAAATAAAAAAATAAGAAATTAAATAAAAAAATTATTTTTATTTCTGTTCACAGTTTCTGCTCAAAAAAATAAAAAGTCAAATTATTATTCATTTCTGTTTATATAAAAAATAAAAAAACAAAAATAATAAAAATAAAAAAGGAGGAGGTCACTGGTGACGTTGCCACAGCATACACCATCCCCCTGCTGCTGCAAGTCTTGTCGCCTATCTTCATCCGCCAGACCGCCGCGATCAGCAGCGCCCTCCGCCCAGCGTGCCTCCTCACCTCGCCGGCTCCTCCCTTTCGCCCCTCAAGCCCGGCGTCATGCGCGTCCCCTCTGCAGGCGGCAGCGCCACCCCGCGTCCGCCCTCCGAACGCAGTTCCTCCTTCCGCGGGTCGGCTGCAACCACCATGCCTCCCTCCAGCACGCCACCCTCCATCTGGTTCCGCCTCGCCCTCTCCGCGGCGGTGCACCGCTAGCCCAGAGCAACCTCCGCGCGTCCACCATCACCACCGGAGCCCCGCCATCCGTGCCCCCTCCACTTCAGCCGCCCCCTGGTTGAAGAGCAAAAACGAAGAAATCCTAGGGTTTGGGTTTTTAAAATAAAAAATTGGAATAATTGCATTTACGCCCCTAGTGCTTTTCCAAATTGCATAAAGGTCCCCACCTCATCCAGCACTCTTTTAGTGGGTAAATGCCAAGCTTTTCCCCGCATTTGACTTCTGTTCTTTATTTCATGCAAAAAACTTTAATTGTTTGTACTTTAGTCCTGGCATTTCCAGAACAATAATTTTCTTGATCTCTGTGATGAAATAAATATTTTTGTTATTCGAAAAATTCTCAAAAAAATGATGTATGTTCCTACTGTAGTTCTTATCATTGTTTAAATTTTTCATCAATTTTGATTGTCATTTGATATTTTTAAAAATTCAAAAATAATGACTTTTTTCTTTCTCGAAATTAAAAAATTCATAAACTTCGAAAATTAGCCTAAAAATTTCAAAAAAATAGTTAGGTGTATTTTAGTGTCATTTAATTTCTGTCCAATTTTCTTGCATTAAATCGTTATAAAACTCCAAAAAATTACGAAAAACAAAAAATTTTAAAACAATTGTAGAAAATTCTAGAAAAATAAAAAAAATCTGATTTCAGTCTCTGATTATAGATATTTCTTGGTAGTTTATATTAAAAATAATTTCCAGGAGTATTTGGTACTTAAAGTATTTTTAAGTTGCAATATACTCTTGGATGTGCATTGTTTTCCTTATTTAAAAAATATAAAATACAAAAATATTTTCTCTGTAATTTTCTGAGCATTCTCGACTATTCTGAAAAATACAAAAAGAGTGTGGTGTTGTGTATTGTTTATCTTTTGTGCTTGTTTTGAAAATAAAAAAATTTTCAAGAACCATTAAAAATTATTTTCAAAATTTGACTATTGAGTTTTAAAATCATGCTCCTTGTGTTCGACTCTGATTGTTATACCAGGTAAATAGAATAATGAAACTGCTTAGATTTACTTTGATTGATTGATCTTTTATTAAGTGGTTAAATAATTTTTTTACGTTGACCGATTCGACTGGTTGAGAACAGCGACGTTTGCGATTTTATTTCCCTTCTCGACCACATCAATTTTCGGCTCATCATAATGGTGCCGTTGCCGGGGAGTATGTCTTTGTAGTCATATTTTGTGATATTCGTCTCTCAATATTATAATTGTTTTTCTGATTCTTGGGGATTTGGCCTCTAGATGTAGGAATTTTGATTGATTGTCACGTAATATTCTAAGGCCCAACACCTAATTGATCATTTATTCCTATAGAACGTAATTGGACCTTGGCTAAATATTAATTGAAAAAGTTAGTTTAATTGAATTTGAGACCACGCACCATGAGGAGTCACATACAACGCTGGCATGCCTGTTGTGGCGAGCACCGAGTGACTCCCAAGATCGGACCCCGGACTTGATTCAGTTAGCTAACTATTGTTCTTCACAATCAATAGAAGTTGTTCGTCTAAGACCGATTTCCACGTGCATCATATAGTTAGTTTACATTATGTAATTAATTTATGTGCGGATCATATTGCATGTAGAGTGCTGGAGCAAGATACACATTTCTATCCCTGCATGCATCATTGTATTTGACCGTGCATCGGTTTTTTCGACTTCTTCCCCCTGTTTTCGACTCAAATTAATCAAAGAGGAAATCAGAAAGCTCGTTAGGCATTATCTTTGAAAGAAATCCAAAAAAAAGAAAATCAAAAACTAAAAATTGGGACTGCTAATTGCACTTGACGCTTAAAAATATACGTAATTGAGTCACCATTATTTTGGGAGAGCAACCCCCTCATTGTTTGCGTTTTTAATTGCTTGTGTATATTCTAAGGAGTAGTGCCCAAATCTTATTCAAATCTCCTAAGTGTTTGTACAACTTTTGTTTGATCACACAACTCTAAAATTGAAAATATAAAAGACCAGATCTCACGGTTGCGTAGAGTTGGTGAATTGGGGGTTTGCTTTGTGTTTGAATGTTTTTGGTGTGAGTTGATAACATTTATCTTCTATCTTTAGCAGTCACCTTCTCTTTCCATCTCTCTTCTTACCTTCCAACCTTCCATCTATCCCACCCTCCATCCCTTCATTTCCCTCTCTACATGATGGGTCGCATTCCATTACAGCTGAATTTTATGGTTTCTTCATTTCATTCCCATCATTTTCGTCCACCCTCTTGAGAGGCCGGCACTCCGACCAACATCCCATCTTCATTCTCTCCCTACACACCTTCTTTCTTAGGACATGCTGTGAGTGACGTCCGAAGAGTTTAGATTGACCAGATACAAAACCTGGGCGATTACCTTGCTGAGATGAGAGTGTATTCCATAGGAGATCAAATCGGATAGTTGCAAGATTTAGATGACTTTAATCCTGAGATGATGGATGAGTACACCGATCAAGAAACACACTACGCTTCTACATTGACCCCCTTCATTTTGGATTTATAGTTCATTAATCTACTGCTGAAATTTTTAGGAGGAGTGCATGAGGAACCATATATCTGAGTTTGGAGATTTTTGTACATCATGATCATACCTTGATATCACTTCTGAGGATCTGATGTTGATGACCTTCCCTTTCTCACTTCAAACTAGAGCTTTGATATGGTATAGAGAGTTGGGGAGGAAGATTGCTACGTAGGGAGATTTACCATCATTATTTTTGCAGAGATTTTACACCCGGCGTAGAGCTGATATGATGCGGTCTTGTATTCGTGATTTTTTAGTTGACCCCCATGAGCCATTGAGAGATTCGTGATCGATGTTACTTGATCTTTTGAGGCAATTTCCGGATCATGGATTTTCGATGACTAACTTAGTCCAGATCGCCATGAGGGGATGACCGTTGAACAGATTGCACATGTTATTACCTAGTGTGCTGGTTCACACCACAGTCCCAACAGACCATCTTGGGAACACATTCAGACATTGCATATACGTGAGAAGATTTATTCGGGACAAAAGATGAGGGAGAGATGACACATATTGAGTGTGTGACACATCATGCAGATTCAGACAACACACACCGATCAGAGGATATGGATACTAATATTTTTCATATGATGGATGTGTTGACTACTACTGTGAGTTCCTAGAGTCGAACATTGGTTGAGGACCCACTGGATTTACCGCCAGATTTTGAGCCAGTCTCGCTCTTTCACGTAGAAGATTCTTGGATTCTAGATTTGTAAGGAGCCCAAGAAATAGAGGCAGAGTCATTTCAGTGTCCGTGCCTAGTTGATTCAGTATCTATTCTTCAGAAGATTTTCTTAGATTCGGATATACATTTTAATCCATCTCAGCATAGAGAGCTTGATGAGGGACTAATTTTGGATTTGACAGACATAGATAGTCCCGTCTTTTGACGAACCGCAAAATCGACCCCTTAATAATGTGTTTTTAGCACATGGAAATCATCATTGTAGTCGGGCCGATTTCGGTCGTCAAAGAGATCCCCTCATTTAAAGATATGCGATAATAAATCAAAATGAGATGATCGTGATTTATTATACTTGGCAAGAAACCAAGGTCGAACTCAGGGACACGAGCCTCTCTCGTATTAATCGGATTTAAGTGTATTTAATTAGGCGTTGAGTTAAAGGCATATAGGTCAAAATATGCAAAGACAAGACAATGCAATTAAAATAAACATGCAATTTTTTTATCAATTTTAATAATGCAAATAAATGATCATGCAAAGCGAATGAAATGCCCCAAAATCGTAGTCACTTGAGCCATAGAAAAAATTGCGAGTTAAAATGAGTTGGCATTAAGAAGCATTCCACATTTAATAAGCAAATGAGCAAGTCAACTAAAGCATTCAGGACACTTAGATACTATAATAATACACTACTGATCTTAGTATCCAATCTAAAATTAAAGCATGCCCTAATAAAGATAATGAAGAGAGCTTCAAAATGAAACTGAAATCAACTCGATTGGAGCTATATAGCTCAAGATATTCAACAAAGAAAGCAGGGGCATAACTGAAAGGAAATATGAAAAAAGATAACTACAAAAAGGTCCCTGGAAAGGACTGAAATGCAATAAAAATAAAGTACGGGGCCTTCCCTGTAAGTATTCCATATGCGCGGGGAACTATTTGCAAATTTGGAGGAATTCAAGGGCAGCTCTGCAATTTACCCAGAGAAGCACGTGCGAGGCACGTGCTGTCTAGGCTCGGAAAGAGGCTCGGCAGAGGCTCGGATTCGCTGCAGGTTCGGTGTTGCTTCGGCGAAGGCTTGGAACTCCCAAGCCTGGAGGGTCGGAGACGGAGGCTCGGGGAGGTTCTGGTAACGCCACGTGGTTCATTGTGAACCATCCGATCCTGATGATCGGATGGCTACTGCGTGCTCAGGTGACTCCACGTGGCCTGTTGGAGGCCGTTGGATCCAGATGATCCAAGGGCTAATGAAGTCGATGACGCGGCCTCATCTGGGCCGTGAGATGATCGCCGATGAAGGATCATCCAACGGCTGTTGTATCTTCTCCTCAGACTTCAGCTGGCGGCGAGTTCAGGTCTCCGGCAAAGGCCTCCCTCCTCCGCCGCTCTGTCCTGGCTCCAGTGGTGCTCGCCCGAGGCTTCTGAAGGTCGGTAGACGAAGCTCGGAGCTCGGGCGAGGCTATGGACACTCTGGAGAGGGTCTTCGAGTCGCTGATGTCAAGGACGGTGGTGACGAAGATGACCCGGCGACCTCTCCGACCATTGAAGAAATGGATCGACCTGCAGCGTTAAGGTGTAGCCGAAGCGAACAAGAAGTGCGTGCGTGAGCATAGTGGGAGCTCATGCGGGCGATGAGAGTGAGGAGCTCGAAGCTCCTCCGCCGTGAGGGCGGAGGAGGTGGGTCGAAGGTGACGGGAGGTATGGAAGACAAGAAGGAAGCGAGCGGAGAGGTGCACGAGAACGGGGGGAGCGTTGCGGAGCTAACTGGGTGGTCGTCGGAGGGTGAAGATGGTCGAAGTGCCCTAGAAAATTAAAAGAAATTAACGAAAAATACAGAGGAAGAAGAAGGAGGACTTACCTTGCCGGAGATGGAACGGGAGCTTGGGCTGGACGTCTGGATCGACGCCCGGGTCTTCGCTGAACACCTTCAGCCACCTGGTGCAGCTCGAGCGGTCGCGGAGCGCCGCAGCTCCGCCGAGAACGGCGGAGGGTCATCACCGGAGAGGGAGGTCGTCATCGCTCGATCCCCTCGCCCCTCTCTGTCACAGAGAGGCGGAGGAGGGCTGGGCCTCCTCCCACGTAAAGGTAGACAGACGTGAACAGTGGGGGAGGAGGTATATTTAAAAGGGAAGGTTGCCGGTCATGGAGCGTGGCGACGTGGGTTTGAGGGCAGATGTGGAATGACTGGAAGGGTGTCGAGGTTCGTGGAGAAGTGCGCGAGGGAGACGGAAGACTGGGGAATGTCGTGCGGTGGTTAGCGAGCGAAGAGTGGGTCGGAGGAGTCGGCGATAATGGAAAAGGGGAGAGGGTTTTGTGCAGTGGAGAACGTGGGCGAGTGGGCTGACCGAGGTAGACGATAGCCCGCAGCCGTTGGATCTGAAGATCCAACGGCCGTCGTTGAGGCGCGAAGGGATGGCCATGATTAGATCGGGGGTGAAGTGATCAGTGGCGGATGGATGCGCCACGTGTCATGCAAAGGAGGCGGCGCCTAAGAACGGCTCGGATGGGCTCGAAGGTGGATCGAATGGTTGAGGTGCGGTCTTCGAAGAGACGGCTGTGATGAACGATTTAGAGCATGATCGAAGGGCTCTTCAGTCGACACGTGGCGCATGAAGAGCGAAGCGGGGACGTGCGGTGTAGATGGAGTGTGGGGAAGATCTGAGGGCTTAGGAGAAGGCGGCTACGTGGAGAGGCCTGGGCCGTTGGATCAAGAGGCCGATCCAACGGTCTAGGAAGATGGCGGATAAGACAAGAAGGGCGGGCCACGTGGCGCTTCCAGAATGGGCCACGTGGCCCAATCAGGTTATTCAGAGGGTTTTTCTTATTTTTGAGGGCTCTATTGGCCGAATTTGAGAAAACTCAAAACATGAAAGTTGTAGATCTTGATGAGATCTACAAGTTTCATGTTGACCAAAACTCGAAAAGAGATCAAACAAGGGCCCGAAATATTTTTGAAGGTATTTTTAAGTCTAAAAATACCACGAATTTTTGTTTTGTCATTTTTTGTGGTTTTTAATTTATTTAGGACTCTGTTAATTATAAGACATTAACAGGGATTTATTGACAAACTTTTAAGCAAGGGGGTTAATTATAGGAAATAAAGATGATGAAACTGAGGTTCATCAGCCATGTGTCCTCCCATTTGATGAGGTTGATATATTTTTAGAGGACCTGATATTTGACAGCATAGATCCTCAGTTTCCTGATGATTCGGCATTACTCCCCGAGGGTTATCTGCGGGAGAATGCCACTGATCCAATGTACTTCGTTTAACTTTCTAGGAGTGCAACCGATCTGTCGGATCACGAGACCGAGTCTTCTCATATTTGTTATCATGAGTTTGAGGTTTCTCTCCTCGACGACCCTCGCGAGGATGACCCGGTCTTTGAGGTATTCGATGATTTCACTAATTTGTCTACATTATATACATCGGATATCATCCTTTATAATGAGTATCCTGATCATGATCATCCTTATCTATTCGAGACGGTGATTGACGTGGAGGATTCACTGACAGATCCTTCCTTCTCCACGTTCGACTTCTTCGGCTCTATTGTTTCACTCCATTCAGATCTTGAGCCGATGATTTCTTTTGTTCTACCAGAGCCCGATTTCATCTTCCCATATCTTTACCCGGTAGTAGACACCCGCTTGATTGTTTACCTGGGTGTCATCATTTTCTCTATTGAGTTCGTTGTTGTTCTCTCACTGAGACTGCAACGACAATACGATATTCGCCTCATAGATACCGTCTTGAACCTCGATACAACATTATCCTGGCCTTTGCACCTAGCTAAGGGCATAAACTCTAGCGCTTGTTGAGAGGCACCTCAACATTGTTCACAATGTAAAGATCCATTTGTCCATATCATACATTCTTTCTGTCTCACACCCTTTCTCCATCTCAAGATTATTCCATACTTAGGGTGTACTTTACCCTAACTATATGGGGGTGTCAGACTTGTCATTATTCTTTTGATTCTTTTTACCTCTGTTTTGATGCCTATACTTAGGGATATTTTACCCTAAGTATAGGGGGTAAACCCAATACATTCTACTCCTCGGTTTTCCCCTTATGTATAGTCTTCTATACTTAAGATTACTTGATCATAAGTAAAGGGGGATCACCGACTTCTATTGATTTTATCCATCGTTGTAGTATACTATTCTTTTCACTATTTTATACTTAGCACGAGTTATGTCTTTCATTCTAGCTCTTTGATCACTATGAGGACATCGTTCAAGCTAAGTATATGGGGGTGTCGTATATATTGTATATATACTATGGATGTAACTCGTGCATTCATATTTTTAATATGGCTAAATTACAGAGTAAATAGTAAAAAAATAATAATAACTAATAAAAATGCAGAAATTTCCTCAAACTTTTTCTTGTACATACTGACTAATAATTCAGGTTAAAAAATTTTGAAAAATATTTTGAAAGTAGTTTGAAAATCTATTTGAAAAATCTTTTGAAAACTAATTGAAAAATGTTTGAAAAATATTTTCAACCTTTGTAAAAATATTGTAGCTTGTAAAAAAAATTTCTTTATGTGAAAAAAATGATTTTGTAAAACTATTTGCAAATGCTTGGAAAAATGATTGAAAAATTATTTTAAATATATATATATATACTGTTTGAAAAATGTTTGCAAAAATAGTTTTCAAATGATTGTAAATGATTGTAAAATTATGTGAAAATTATTTTAGATAAAAATTATTTGTAAAATTATTTTCAAATAAATTTTAGGAATATATGCATCACAAAAATTACAAAAATGAATAATTAAAAAATAATAATAATAAAATAAAAAATTCAACTATATGTATATACATGCATAAATCACTCAAGTTGTAAATTCTTTCTTATGACTCTTGTAAATATTTGACTCACTTCTTTGTAAATATGTGTATATAATCCCTAACCCTTATCTAAAAAAATTATATATATTTGTATATATTTCTAACTATTTGCATAAAAAACTTTTGCATATGCATCATTTTTAAAAATTCATAAAAATTTCAAAATTTTGAAAATTGCTTCACAAAAAGATTTTGATTTATTTTCTTTACATTGTACATATTTTCTTGCATTGACATGTGCATTTTTCAGGATAGTTTTGATAATTAAACTAAGTCTGGAATAAATTTGAAGAATGAAGCTTAGTTGGACCTTAATCCACTTATTTCAGAGGAACCTTAAAAGAATTGGAGTTAAGACTTTTCAGGTCCTGGTGACTTAATCCTTTGAGTCCATAAGACTATGTTCACTTGTCATCTTGATATGTCTAAGTAGAATATTTAACAACACATGCATGATTCTTTCAGACCGTGGCTTATCTTGGACAAGCACCCTACACATAACTCTTCATGGAGGAGGTAGTGAGGGGGCAAAATCTTTTGGCTTGAGGTAGCATACGAGGGTAGTACATCTAGGCGAAACCTCTCGTCCTCCTCTAGGGAGGGAAGTGTGTCTCAACCTGGTTTGGTAATGTTGAGGTCTAAAGACATGAGCTATGGGGTTACAATAATGCTTCAAAAGAGGGATAGTCTACTGACTCAAGAGGAAAACTCCTTATGTACATGCTACACCTTGTATATATTTTCAAAAAAAATTATTATCTACAAGAATTATGGTTCAAGAATGTATACTTTGTATTTACATATTTTTATACATAGTTTGTAAATATTTTTTATTTGTTTGGATTATATAGATGGTTCCCAAAATAATTTGACAAGAGTTTTACAAACATTTTGAAAACTTTATTTTGACAAATAATTTAACTAATTTTTACAAAAAATTACAAAATATGAAAATCATATTGCAAAGGTTTTTTAAATAGTATGTATAGATTTTTTCAAAGTATTTTTGCAAGTATTTTTCAAATCATTTTCAAATATGTTTCCAAAACATTTTATTCAAACAAAAGAAATAATTTTTTACCAGCAAAACATTTTCACAATGGTTTTAATACTTTTTACAAATTATTTTTCAAATAGTTTCAAAAAATGTTTTCAGAGATATTTCCAATCATTTTTCAAACATTTTTCAAAATGATTTTACCATGATTTATTAATCAATATATATAAAGAATTTTAATGTGTGCTTGTTTTTATTAATTAGCATAATTATTAAAAATATGCAAGTGCGAGTTATAGCTAAAATATATATAGCGTATATATGACCCCCCCATACTTAACTTGAGATATGTCCTCATAGATCGGAAAGAAAAGGAAGATGTAAGTCATACTAAATATAGAAAAAAACTATACTACGAAGACTGAATAATAAATGAGAAGTCGACCGTCCTCTATATACTTGGGATCACATAATCCAATGTATAGCAAACTGTACACAAGGCATGGAGGATCGAGGGTGGAAATAAAAAATCATTGGCTCAGACTCTCTCCCTCTATATTTAGGGTAAAATATCCCTAAGATAGATAGAATGTCAAGAGTAGAGGAGACATGCGAGGGGATCATAGAATGAACACCCATATACACTCTTCCCCCCAAACCTTCAGTTGAAGTATATCTTAAGTATAATGATGATGAATGGAATGAGTGAAGATTCCTAAATAAGAAAAATGAAAAAAAAAAGAAAAGAAGAAAAATATTACTACTCAAAAATGTTCTTGATTCCCTTGTTTGAATCTTTTGATGATGCTGTTTGAAGTTCTTGATTGTAGACCACTGATGAATCCATGATTCAATAACATTCTGTCTGCATTTTATCTTAAAACCCTTAACAAATACATATAAATGTCCACTAATTTGCATCTTTTATCAAAACCACACTCATGAATAAAAATGCACTTTTATGCATTTAAAATATGTAAATAAATAAAAGAATAGAAATAAAGAAAACAAAAAGAAGGCAGACTGTAGATATGTATATATGTACATCATGACTTATATAATACAAATATAGATGAAATATATATTTATATAACCAAACCCTCGAGATCAAGTCATCATGATTTGGTTGACAAACAAACAAGTAGGGGGAGATAAGGAAAGAAAATCACAAAAAGAATTAATTATACACTCTACACATTCTTCATTATTTAACAAATAATTATCAATTTTTCATTGATTTTAAGTTAATTCATATGTTATATTTTTTCATCAACCTCTTTTTCTTATTATTTTTAAAAATGTACAGAAAATGTAAAAATAAGTTAAAAATATTATCTTGTACTTATGCTAAGAAATCTAACTTTTAAATTATCAAATTCTCACCTTATGAACATCATAACTTTCTCATACGAACTCTTTCTTCATTCTACTCACATTTAAAGTTCATAAAATAAAATTCTCTAATTAATGGAGATAATTTCACTAAAATCGGAGTCTGTTTGCAAAAAAAGTTGGTTTTGGGACCTAATGACAACAGATTTTCTGAGCTACTATTTATTTTATCTAGAACACATTATTTTTAATTTTAATGATTTTATATTTTTAAATTATTTTATTGATGTGGTATTTAACCATGATTTATTTCAAAATTTTGTAACAATATTTATTATTTTAAATAAATCAAAAACACTAAATTATATATGAACTTAAACTGTACAACTTATATCCAAATTTATTAATATATTTAAATTAATTTATTAAAATCCGAAAAAAATCACAAAGACCTTTTTATTATTATGATAATTCAAAAAAATATAAAATTAGGTATTATTTTTTAATTTATTAAATTAAAAATCAAATACTTATTTATCAAGTATTCTTTATATCTATTTATTAAAATAATATTTTTTTATTAAATATTTATTATTTATCAAAATATATAAATTATATAATTTATTATCTATCTTTTTTATTTCTATACATATTTGAAATAACATTATTTGTTATTTAATACGTAATTATTGAGGTATTTTTCCGATCTAGCCAGCCAGGTGCTGACACGTGTTAGCATCTCGTTCATCTTCCTCAAGAACTGAGTCTGTAGCAGGGTTGTATCTGCCCATCTGATGAATACCCATTCATCACTCTTTATTCTTATATTTTAGCTACAAAAACCTTTGCAAATGCATGTATATTCATGTAAATACAAATAATGACCAAAAGCATGCATTGTGTAAAACCCTATAATTAGCATGTTTTTGTGCAAAAATAAAAGAATAAAGATTAAAAATAAAAAGAGGGAAATATTTAGAATAAATATTGAGCAACCTAATCCAAGGGAGGGCTCAGCATGGGCCTGACCGCATAAAAGCCAAAGTAGAGGGAGATAGGGGCTCATGTGTGTAAATATTTATGTAAATAAATAAAAATATTTTTCCTCACAAAAATAGCCCAAAATATGCTTGTAAACACTTGTACATATTTATAAGTATAAAAATAAAAGAAAGAGGGTAAAAATCAAAAAGAACAAAAACACCACTTTCATCATGTACATGAACCACTCTTATATATTTATTTAACCTTGTAAATAAATAAAATTAATTTCCAAAATTTTTGTAAATATTCTATGTAAATCAATTAAATAAAAACAATTAAAACAAAAACAAAATAAAAATAATAAAATTAAAAATACAAAAACATATTGTAAATATACCATGTATATAAATGTATATATGTATTTATTTTACCTATGTATATAAATAATAAAAATAAAATAAAAATACCTTTTTATTTCTTATTTTATAATGAAAATAAATAAAATATAAAATGGGAATAAAATTGTATAAAAATAATAATTAAAAATCAAAAATTAAAAACCCTATATAGTGTACATATACCTATATATTACATATCATGTATATACCTTATTTTTATTTCGAAAAAAATATTAAAAATCACTAAAAAATAGAAAAAAATAAAATAAAAATATTTCATGTTTTAAGTTTTTGCTAAATCGGCCCCTAGCTACCCCAATTTTCACTCCTAAGATCCTGCCACGTGGCCGATTCCTGTTGGTTCCTGGGGATGTTGACCGCCCGGTCAACTACCCCTCCCCAGGACCACTCCACTCGGGTCCTTAGCGGGTCCCCAACTTCTCGGATTTTTCCCCGCCAAACCCGATCGCCTACCACCTAAACCCCGGGTCCGACTCCTTAATGCCACATCCGACACCCTCGACGGAGCTTCATCCTCGGGATCCGCGCGCTTCCACGCCCTACCCGACCTCGTCTTCCCGGACCCTCCCTCATATTTAGCTCGAGCTCCGCCACCCTAATTCCCTATCTTTGGCCATTCGTATCCACCTCCTGTGAGCTCCAGCGCACTCGCGAGAGTGACAGCTTGCGTCCGACGCCGTCGAAGCGAGGAGTGGAGGCGTATCCACAGATCCGGCGAGCACAGCCGCCGTTGCTCCGCCACCAGCGTGAGCACCGAGCCTCGGAGGGAGACGCTCCTCGAGGCAACGACCAGGAGCTTCCCCAGCTCCTCCCCAGTCTCTTCGTCCACCCAGGTAACCTTGTAGGCCTTTCTTTTTCGCGGATTTTCATTTACCCCCAAATCACTCCGTCGCCGTCCATCGTCGATTCCCATCGCCTCCGACCACCATTCGATCATCGGGCATCGCCAAAGCCTTCGCCATCTTCCGCGCACCTTCTTCACCCCTCCATCCAACCCAGCTCGCATAGGAGCTGGGAGTCGAGCTCCTCCGTCCACCCCCTTCGCCGGAACCCGCCATATCGACCCACAGACCACCGTCTCTCCGCCTAACCGGGTCGAGGCAGTTTGCCCTCGACCCGCGAGTCTTCTGGATTGCTTTGCAGGTCGAACAAAGGCCATCTGAGGTCCTTCGTCATTCAGCCAGAAGGTACAGCTCCGCCGACCTTGTCCGAGCTCCTCAGAGCTCGGCTGGATCATCGGAGCCCACCGCCAGCTGCGGGACATCCTTGCGGAGCTTCTCCGACCTTCAGGCGCAGCAGAGGACCCCCGGAGCGAAGCCACCGGGCCAGCGAACTTCGCCGGTCATCTGTTCTTCGAGGATCCTCCTCCTCCGTTCGATCAGTCCTCCCGCTCCAGGTGTCATCTGGGCCGTTCATCCCTGGAGCTGCCTATACCGTCAGATCAGAGGAGAGTTGATCGCAGCCGTCGGTCCAGTGAGGGGTGTAGCCTCTGAGCGTCCTCGACCGTTTGATCAGACACGTGGCCATCACCCCGCCGTTGGATCACCCCGAGGAGAGCAGCGTCGGACCCCCAGTCGCCCTCGACCGCTTGATCAGACACGTGGCGTTCATCCTGCGATTCGAGTAATAAAGAGTAATTTACCCTTAGGCCCCCTCTGCTATTTTATTTCATAGTTAGTCCTGTAATTAGTTAATTTAGTTGTTTAGTTTTGGGAAAACTTGCATAGAGACCCTTGTACTTGCCTTTATTTGCTGTTATACCCATATACATGGTCTGACACGTGCTTCGTCACGTGGTTTCTTTGGGTTAATTGCACTATATGCCCCTGTAGTTCTGGATGTTAACAGTTGAATGGAACTTTTAGTTTATTTGCATTTATACCCCTGTGCGTGATATATTTCAACATGTGCGTGATATTTTGGGTATTTTGCGAATAGGACCCTGGACTTTTGGTACCTGTTACCAATAAGCCCTCGGAACTTATTTTTCTTACATTTGGGTCCCTGAGTGCCCCAGACACGCGCATCGCACGTGTTTTGCTGGGTTAATTGCACCAGACCCCCCAAACTCTTGGGTATTTGCACTTTGGTCCCTGTGCACAGTACCCCCTCTTTATTTTTGAATAAAATAGCAAATCACCTCCAAATTTAATGAAAATTGGACACATGGCTCCCGCCATGATGTAAAATTTTCTATAAATTTTGGAGACATTTTCGTCACTGTTTGGTGTTTTTAGAAAATCAAAAACATCTATTTTTGCTACTGTCTAACTTTAAAAATCACAAAAAATATTAAATAGTGTCCAAAAATTACAAAAACATTGTCTACATTCTATTTTGTTGTGTTTGATTTAATAGCCAATTTTGGCTATTTTTCATTACTGAAAACACTAAAAATTGAAAAACATTCAAAATCTTATAAAAATTCCAGTAAATCAATTAAAAATCCAAAAACAATAAAATAGGTGCCTAAATTTTCCTTATTTTCTTCTCGTCACAGGAAAATTACCTACCAGCTAATTTGGGGCCTTTAGATATTTTATCTAGGCCCTTTTATCTCGGCTGGACAGTACCTTTGATTTCAGCTACTGTTTAATTTTTAGAAAATTCAATAAACATCAGAAAATTATCAAAAATTCATCAAAAACACAAAAAATATAAAACACATAAAAATATTTTTGTTTGAATTTTTGGTTGATTTTTAGTGCTTTAAATAAATTGTTGAAGTGTGTGTTCCTTTGTTTTTCTTATTTTCTTAATTCATTAAAAATCCAAAAAAAATATAAAATATTCAAAAACCACCAAAAATATTTTCTCCTTTTATTTTATCTCTTTTTTGACTACTTTGTAGGCCGAGAGGCCAACCCGTGCTCCTTGAGTTCGACCCTGGTCGCTATACCAGGTTAAATAAATAGCAGGACCGCTTTCGTGTTTTGATCGATTTTGTCTATTAGTAGTGGTCTGATTTTTCTTGATTGACTTAGCTGAGTGATCGAGGTCACAACGACCATATAGATACCTTTGCCTTAGTCGCTCGGCGCGTCATCACCATCTTCACCTAATTATTTCCACTTCACTCTTCGTCCTAACTTCCATCCTAACCGTCCATTCCCTAGTCCTAATAACCAAGATACATGCCAGCCATTGATTTCTTCCCAATTCCCTTTCGATCTTCCAATTAATTGATTCAAAGATTGTGTGAACAAACTAACTCCTTCACTAGAACTAAACTGGATGACCACCCTCCTTCTCCGATGTGTTATGATCGACTCTAGTGGTGACAGCACTCGTCGATCGCCTCGTGTGAAAGAGGCACCTTCGGTGCATAGTTGCAAGGCCTCCGCCAGCATTGCACGTCGCGCGTGCGTCGAGCTCTGGCAAAGATCGGTCATTGAGCTATCACCTGAGGTAATATACATCATTTCCCATATCTTATTTCATTTATTCTCCTAATTTCATCATGAGTCATGTCTACTTAGTCTTGTTAATCACGCCATTAGAAACCTTTAACCATCTCCTTTAGTTCGCAAACGAATCTATTATCAAATCATGCTCAAATCATTCTAATTTTCATTTTTAAAATACTTTCTGGAACTTTATCTTAAACCTATGCATGCAACGTACACTAGTCACTGGCTCTCTACATTCAAGACCCTGAAAAAGTGTTGGACCAGACTGGTCCTCGGTATCTCATGGTGGGGGCATTTCTCCTGCATGTATGTAAATTGCTCCCAGGCTTCATGGATAGACTTGTGGGTGGCCTGGGAGAAGTTTTTGATCTTGTCTCTCATCTGGTTGAGCTGCCTGAGAGGATAGAATTTGTGAAGGAACACAGATTTTAGTTCCTCCCAAGTCGTCATGACCATTCCCAAATGATTGACCCAATAGAGGGCATTGTCTTGTAAGTTGAAGGGGAACACCATCATTTCACTACACCCAATGATATGTTAGGGTAGTGGGTCATCCTGCAGATGCGAGAGAACTGTTGTAGGTGAATGTACGGCTCCTCATTGGTGTTCCCCAGAAATGAGGGGAGGAGCGTAAGGAACTGGGGCTTGAGCTCGAAGTGAGCATGGATCGGTAGGATGCAGATCCATTCAGTCATCTGGTTGTCTCTAAGATTATATATCTCTTCCAATGTAAGTTTAGGGTTCCCATTCCCTTCCCCCTCCTCTTGGTTTGGATCATCATAGGGTATTTCTCCACCTCCTCCTGATGGTCTGGTCATTACATTGTTCAGCATATCTTGAAATGTAGTTTGGGCTAGTGCCTGCTCCGTTAGTTGTTGGTGTTGTATGGCTTGGATGGAAGCCAGGAACTGAGCATTCACCTGATTCTGATCTAGCATCTATCCCTAATATGGATAGGATGGTTGCTTCCCCTAGCCCTTCCCTTGGGGAGCCATCACTCGGTCTGAGTAAGAAGAAATGATTTCTATATTGGGATACGGAATCGGGGTTGGATTCTATCTGCAATATGAGAGAATCCCAATCAGACCACATGAAATTGAATTTCTAGTTTCCATGAGGAATTTGGGAGTAGGGTCAATCCCAGATAGTTGTGAATGGAGTAAAGATGTAGACTGTAATCGACCTCCACTCACGACGAGTGAAAGAGGGACAAGAGTGGTCCTAGTTTATTGGGTGACAATGAGGGTGGGAAGAAAACAAGGAGTTTGGAGATCGGTTCGCAAAGTTCGAACTAGGTCATCGATAATTGCCTCGAATTTACTGACAGTGTTGAGTCCATCGAATCGATGTAGGTGTCGGTGGAGTCCCGACTAAACCATCCATAGATCATCATCATGGAGCAAGAGAAGACTGATGCAGTAAGAAAGATATGATGGTCAATGAGGAATTAAAGGGGTGTAAAATAGTAGAAAGGCTCGAAATGAGTAGGGGGTCGAAGAGAAGATGCATACAACAAAATTTGTGCAAATACGCGGGACTTGATTTTTGAACCTTAATCCAGATCCATAAAAATACAATACAAAATTATTTTCTCCAACTCACGCCATTAAAGCCATAAGGGATTGACTATTTATTATGTTTTTCATTTTTAGAGTTGTTATTCCAGGCATATCTTATATCAAGTCCTTAGCACGCTAACCCTATAGGAGAGAGAGAGAGTACTGCCAGAAAAGTATCATGTACATGTCCTCCTCCTTTGTAATCTGTAGTATGTACTTTTTGAGGTCCTTGTAACCTATCTTGGATCCCTAGTCATCCAAAGAAATAGAGAGAGGAAGTTGATAGGTGAAAACATTACTTTGAACCTCGCTCGCAACAGAATCACCCGTGAGCATGCAAGGTCCTAATTGTACGTAAACAGATGAGACAGACACCCTCGTAAAGGCATGTCCTAGCTCGGCACTTTAGATCAAGTCAATGTTCTACACTAGGCGGGAACACCATTTCTTGCAAGGTCCTACTCGGTCACGTATTATAGAAGCGTCATTATAGAATTGGTCGTGTGTGTCTTTATTCATTATGTGATTTTTAGTTTTTATTATATATTTATGTATGTTTGTATATTTTAAATGAACTTAATAATGAATATATAAGTATAACAACAATAACGATATATATATTAGATTAATATGTATGTGCAAATATGTACACACAGATGAAGATACACCTATAAAGTATTCCCACATTTTCATGAACATAGATATTTATATATAATGTATACTTATATATTTATACTAATAATAACATACTTCTTTTTTAATTAAGTAAATGATATAGGAGTATATAAGGTTATATATGTATAATATAGACTACTATAGATATAAATACAACTAAAAGTAAATAAAAATCACATAACTAAATGCTTTTAGGTTTTAAACAAATTTTTTAATGTTTTTGTGATTTTTAAGTATTTTTGCTCATTTTTATGTGTTTTTAAAGTCAAAAATATCCCAAATCTGAGATTTAATAAATAGGTTGAATTTATTTTTGAATTAAAAATATTAAATAGTCCCAAAATTTCTCGAAATCAATTTTCATAGATATATAATAATATAAAGAAAATTCAAAGACAAAAATCAATATTTGTAGGTTTTAAAAATATTTTTTCTGATTTTTATAAGTGTTTTGTGTGTTTTTCATTTTTTATGTTTTTCTTTTGAGATTTTATATGATTTTTGGTCTGGATTGAAATTAGGACATAATAATGACACATTTTTTTGAAATTTTTGTAGTGGTCTTATTTTTTGTGATTTTTATATTTAAATAGGGAAATTAAAGTCATTGTTTGAATTTAATAAATAAGTACATGCTTCAAAATCCAAATTAAAAATCATTCCACGAAAGTACATCATCCAAGGCATAAAGACTATTTTTTTTGCAAAATTAAATACGAACAGTAGCTATTTTTAACAAAAATCCTAAGAAAATACAATGCATTTTCTAGAAAGAACCAATCTACAATTTAAATAGTCTTTCTATTGATTTCAGAACCCTATTTACAAAATCCAAGGGCATCGTCACAATTTTCACATGAAATATAAAAATGTATGCACCTGGGAAGGGTATATATGCAAATGTACAAAATTCTTGGTGCTTTGTACAATATTTCCTCACAAGTATGCACTACACTTAGAAAGTTTAGGACTAAAAATAAATATGCAAAATATGGAGGATATGCATGTAAAATATGCAAGTGGGACCCTACTTGTGCTAAACTGGCACATACATGTTTGAATTTTGAGAAAATATTAAGGGATTTATTGCAAAATAACTTAAAATATTTACACTCCATAAATAAATAATAAAAGGAGGGAGGGGGTTGGTGCAAATACCCCTTTATCTGCATGCTAATGATTGACTCGATGCGCGCTACTTGAACACATGGCAACATGGAGCAGCTTCATACCGCTTCGCCGATCTACAGTCAAGATTGTGTGTGGGCTTCCATCAGTCGGTCGAAGCAGGAAATGAGAGAAGGGCCCCAATTAGAACTGACATGGAGCCTCGGTCCAACGGCTACTGCTTTGCTCAAAAAGCAAGGAAGAAAGTCCCGATCTCCGAGCTTCTAATGATGATTTCTCCTTCAATCGGTGGTCTTCTCCGATGTTCTTGGTCTCTACACCTCCAAAGAGTTCAGAAGGTCTGGGACCCAGTGCATGGGTCCTAAAGCTCAGGCAAACTCCGAGCACCTGAGGTCCCTTGTCCAGGTGTGATCGAGTCCCAGTAGGATTCCTCTGGCTTGGGCACTTGCACAAAAAAGTTCGATTGCACGAGGCAAGTTTCCTCGACCTATAATGAAGCTGGGATGATCAACGGATGAGGTGATCGGAGAGGGTCCAACGACTAGCGAAGTATGACCCTCGATTCACAGATCCACGATGGATCTGGATGGTCTGATGGGTTGATCAGATGAAGAAGGTGTCGGGAAATGACATTGGGTGAACGTGGCGGTCAGACATTGTGGGTATCACAGCGTAATGGCAGGAGCCCTAACGGGTTTGACGAGCGAATTAATCAAACTACAACTAAGCCTACTTGATTAATGGTTAAACTAAACATGGAAATGGAAATGCGGTATTAAAATCTAATTAGAAATGAAAAAGGGCGCAACTCATACCTTTTATGGGGGTAGGGAGCAGAGGTGGATGGAGGACCATCGTGGACCATCGCCTCTTCCTTGTCACACCATCTCCAAGCACGGGGAGGCTCCCAACTATCACCTAGACCTCGTCTCACATGCAAGAACACTGGGAAAAGCTCGAATATGGATCAGGTTGGAACGAAGGACTAGGGAGTTTATTTATAGATGAAGAGGTCTGATGAAGTTTGATGTGAATTGTTGAAAGGCTCAATGTAGATCCATAGGATCTAATGATCCAATGTGAGAGGATATTATGATGGGAAGAGAATTGATGAATCCCTTATTCTCAGTCTTTATTATTTTATTTTAGTTATTTATCTTGGAAAATCATCATGTAGATAGGTGCAAATACAATAAGTTAGTAATCAACATGCATCTGTTAATATTATATAATTAGCATGTATGTACATAAATAAAATAATAAAGGAAAAGAAAAAGGAAAGAGTTATTTAGAATAAATACATAGTGACCCGAACCCCGAAAGAAGGTCAAGTCCTGACCTGATCGCTGAATAAAATAAGTAGAGAGAGATAGGATCTACTTTGTATTGTATATAATACATATATTTGTAAACGTATTTTTGACAAAATAAAATTAAAATATTCATTTCACCTTCTTGTATATATTCCTAGAAATAAAAAAACAAAATAAAAATCAAAAAAAGGAAATAAAAATAAAAATAAAAATCCTCTCTACAAAGCACATGTATATATACCGCATGCCCTATTTATTTTAAATTTGTAAATAACCCATAAAAAAATTTATTTTATACTCATAGAATTATGTTGAAAATAAATAAAATATAAAATTGAGGTATTTCTGTAAAAATAACAAGGTAATAATAATTGTACATAATACATAGGTATATTATACATGTATATAGTACTATATATTGCATATACACTAATTTATTTTTTATAAAAATAAAAAAAATCACAAAAAAATAGTTTAAAAAATAATAAACATTTTTTATATTATACATTTTTTATTTTGAAGTCATTTACTATTTTTCACTGATTTTATAAATAATTGGGAAATCCCTTTTTTCTGATTGGTCCGGTCGAATGTTGACCGCCGGTCAATGCCTTCTTCCAAGGCTGAACCTACCTGATTCTTTCCATCGAAGCTTTTTCTCCCTTTTTTCCCTATTAGGTCAAGGTTCCTTTAGATCCGAATATTCTCCTGAGCCTTCTCCTAGGATCCATCACCGTCATGGATCCCTAGGAAGGCATGAATCTTCCTAGGGTTGCACGCTAGTGCCCGATCATCTCACCCTGGTGGGAAGCCTATAAATCATCTCTTACGCCTCCACTGCAACTCATCTCGTGCCTCGCTCCTTCTTCCACCCCTAGACACCTTTGATTGAGTGACAACTTCCGGAGAGCATCCTCGAATTGGAGTTTGGTGGAGAAATCACACAGCTCACCCTTCGTGGTCGGAGATCTTCCACGAGCAACCTCCCCGTCTGCCGCAACATGGTTGAGGCCATCATCTTGATGACCGCCTTCTCCTGAAGCCTAGGAGTTCATCTGACCCTTCAGGTATCTATCTTACCCCCCTTATTTCCTCGTTTGATTCCATCATTCCATTTAGCTCCGTCGCACACCCACTTGCTCTGACTAGCTGGTCGGAGCCCCATTATCCGCACCCATCCTTATCGATCGAAACCTCGAAGGCCGCTCCACATTGCACTACGACCTGATCCTCCTTAGGCTTGACCTTTAGGTCGAGGATAAGGTCGAGATACCCTCCCAACACCTTCGTCGAAGATCGACCTCCATTCCCTACTGCTTCTCTTATCTTCATTTGCAATAAACCCTCGCCGGAGCTACGTCTCCGAGCAGTGTACCCGTTGCAGGACTTGGTTCACATTAAAGACCCCTATTTGGCCCCCAGCTGCTCAAGCGGAGCAGCTCTAGGAGGAGCTGGACCACCACACCTATCTGACCGTCGTCTCCTCCATCAGAGCTGCCCAGCGGATGCGGAGCAGCCTCACGACCGAGCAGGACCTATTGGTGGCCTCATCAGAGCTGTGGATTGCATTCATTGCTCAATCGAAAGTCGCTCAGGAGATGTTCTTCCATCATCTTCGTCTACCATCGGATCATCCTTCACCTGTCAGATCACATCTCAACTTTCAACATGAGCAGCTTTTCCATCGTTGGATCTCACACCATCTGACTGCACATTCCCGACATTACCTGGCTGTTGGATCTGCAGCGTCAGGAGAACAGAGTCGTACGCCCGCAACGCTTCCCATGCCTGCCACGTGCCTCCTCAAGGTGTATTGCTCCTTTACCCCCGCACTTTTATGCTTTATTCTATAGTTCTGTAAATAAAGTGGTAGTTTAAAGATTTTGTAGTTTGGACCTTAATGTTTTAGTATTTGCATTTTAGTCCTTCTGAACCTGAGACACATGCATGTACATCTGAGTTTGTGGATTATTTTCATGACTTATCCCTGAACCTTGTGGATGTTACCTTTTGAGTAAAATTTTTCTTATAATTTTTAACATGTGCATGAATATCTTGGACAATTTGCAAGAGGCGCCCTGAGCTTTTCATATATGTTATCATTTGGCCTGTAAACTTTAATTGCATTTAGGTCCCTTCTTGATGTGTGTTTTGCTTTTAATCAAATAACTATCAAATCAACTCCAAAAATTCCACAAAATAACTATAGCTCATGCTAACATGTAGTATTTATGGTAATTTTTGTGAATTAATTTGATTTTGTTTGATAATTTCTAAAAACAAAAAACCCAAAAATATGTTCAGTTTGTTTTATAAAATACAAAAAAAATATAAAACTTGTTTTAAAAATTACAAAAAATTTAGTGTGTGCTTGTTTCTGTGTGTTTTGATTCCAATAGCATTTTGTTGCATTATTCCTTGTAAAAATCCTAAAAATCACAATTTATAAAAAATTACGAAAATCTAATAAAATAAAAAAATATAGTTTCAGTTTCTATTGTTATCTATTTTATGTTACTTTCTCATAAAAATCACAGCCAGGACTCTAGGGCACTTTTATTTTTTAAAATTTGCTTTTTAGTCCAGGTTGTACATTTTTTCCCTATTTGCCTTTGTTTAATTTATATAAAATCATATAAAAATTGGAAATTTTCCATAAAATCACCAAAAACATCTGAATATTTGAAAACATAAAAATATTTTTGTTTTCGAATTTTAAGAATTTTAGATCTCAATAAAAATTGTGAAGGATTGCTTGTGTGTTTGTTTGACTTATTCTCTTGTTTGCTTTTTCCTTAATCCAAAAACATAAAAATTTGCAAAACTAAAAATAGATAAAAATATGCCTTTAACTCTCTGATCTAGACCACTTCATACATTTCCATGCTCCTTAAGTTTGACCCTGGTCGCTATACCAGGTTAAATAAATAGTGGAGACCACTTACATTGATTTTATCGACTTATTTGTTTGATTGTATGGTTCTCTATTTTCTTATTGAATCTGATTAGCTGATTGGGGTCACAACGACCCGTGTTTATTCTTGATACTTAACCCAAGTCGGTTGGTCGCCCATCAAGAATCCATAAAGGTATCGAGATGATTCGATCAAGTTGGCATCTTGGAAAAATTTAGAAAAGGGGGCACTCGAGGCTCTGACACAAGTCATAGGTAAGGCATGGGTAGTTGACCAGGAGTCAACTATCCGTACCACCTGATAGGTCCATGTAGGACACATCAGGACAAAATAGGCCATATTGTTTGAACTTTATTATTTAAATATGGTAAATGATTTTATTAATTTTTAGTATAGAATAAAAATATTTACTATTTTATGTAGTATTTTATTTTGATTTTTATTTATTTTTTTGATTTATTTATTATAAGTTAATTTTTAAAGGTACATTTATAGGTATATTAATCTTTGTTTTGTATATTTTATTTTTATTTTGTCTTTTGATTTTATTATTTTATTTTCTAATTTTATATATTTATAATTTATTTTTACATACAATAATTTATTTTTGTTATATTTTTATGTTGTTATTATACTTAAATGGATAGAGGTATAAATTAGATAGGTATAAGTATAGGTATTTTGTCTATGTATTTTGCATACTTATTTTATTTTGTGTTTTCTTTAAGGTATTATTATATCTTAATATGTACATATATTATAAATAATATTCACAAAATTATAAAAATATAAATTCTAAAAATGATGAAGAATTAATAAAATGAATATTTTATTCAGGTATATTATACAATAATGGTCCAAAAGCTAACTTTTGCATATTAGCTCCAAAGTAAATGAAACTATCTTCATTAAATAGCTAATTAAAAGCTATATACAAGTAACGATGATTTTGGTGCATTTTTAATTTTTATTTGGGTGATATGGGTCGGTGAAGTTTGGCTTTTGGTTGTTTATTTTGTACAAAAAAATACACTATATAATATTTTTGTGCAAACTCAATTTTGTATTTTTCTGTACATTATCATCTACAACTTTCATGTACAAAGTTTCTTTATTTGATGTATAAATAATAAAGAACAAATATCTCCCAAAAATGATTTATTAATGAATTAAAAGAATATGGTTTTTAGGTGATTTTTGGACCTTATCTCCCCCTACGTTATTCATTGTCGACGAACTCAAATTTTGACCCGACCTTGAGGTTTAGGGTCATAAAACACCTTCGGTGTTTTATTCTTTTTCTTTTATGTTCTTTATTTTATAATTTTAGCATGAAAAACATAATTTTATATACAAGAAACATGATAAATAATGGATGATAAAAAATGGAGGTGGGTTAGCTGGAGAGTAAGAAGGATCTGTGAAGTCCATATAAAAATCACTTTAGTCATCCATCTCCCAAAAAAGGGACCGGGAGATCATGAATGTCAGGTCACGATATGCAAGAAAAAGGTGTAAATGCATAGAGAAGATGGAGTATGCATGCAAACAGACACAAATATAAATAAGCAAACTCCTCAATTCACCAACTAAACATAGTGATGACCATAAAAGTTTGGCATGTTATCTTATCAATTTTATAGTTAAGTGAGAAAATAAAATATTTACAAGCTTGATGGTGCAGTCACCATGAGTGGTTGTGTTCTAGATGGTGGTGCACGCCTACTAGAACACTGGGACCACTTCATCTAATGTTTGAGGCAAGTGCTTTCAGCAATAATAGGACCCAAGAGCCAACCAAGCGCTTAAGACACAAGTCCAAGTATGGGGGCTCTATTCCTTTGGTATACATGCCTTACTCAGTTTGAATGCAACTTGTGTACAAGGTTGGGGTTACTCTCCCCAAAACAATGAATTTTCCTTTACGTTTATTTTAGGGTCAAGTAGAGTTAGTAGTCCAAATTTTATTGGTTATAATTTTTTTATTCTTTGGAATGCACGAATCCTAATGAGGGATCAATTCCTTTAGTATCCTATGGTGGTCAAAATTAGAGGGAGAGAGTCGGGAAAACCACGCAAGTGGAAATCAACGATGCATGCTAAGATAGAGATGCTCACTTTGCCTCCAGCTCTCTTCGTGCGGGATGCTAGATAGGAATAAAAACCTACTCTATGTGCAATGCAAGCCAATGAAAGCACCCTAGAAACAGGAGTTGCAATTATCGTGAAGAAAAAACGTTGACTATAAAAGAAACCTAGAGTCTGATCTTGGAAACTCCACGGTACCCACCACAACGGGTCTTACAACCATTGTGTGGAGCCTCTTGTGGCATGTGGTTTAGAATCTAAAAAATTAACAATCATATTTGACAAGATCCAAGAGTGAAATTTATAAGTAAATTCAATTCAATTAAGGCTTTGGACCTAAACCTATTGAGTAAGAAAGTCCTACACTAGGGCTCCATCACACAAATAAAAAAAAAGAAGGGTGAAAAAACTCAAAATGTGTGAAACAAAGAAAAAGAAAAGTGATGAAAATAATGAAAAGTCGAGACGAGGCCTCAGGTGCAGACACCCGGACAATAGACCTCATTAAGTATGAATGTCCATGTCCATAATTATTACAATTTAGTTTTACGAAAAGAAAAAAACACCCTCTCGCTAAATTGAACAAAAAGCTAAAAGAGACGGATTGGTCTCCTCTCCTTGCCTCCTTCTCCTGGTCGACTCGGGTGTGTCAACCTCCGAAGAAGTCGTCGTTGCCATCCCATACCTCGCAAGAAAAACCAATAACGAAATACGTGGTCAGAATAACCAAATAAATAACAAAAATAAATAATAGAAATAAAAGAGATATATTGTATAAAAATGCTACACTATGTTGTTCGCTAGCAATGGCACCATTTGTTAGAGGGCCTTTTGCACTGGTATGCTAATCAAACATGATTAGCAATCGTTGTGCATCCAAGTGTGACTCTAATCAACAATCAACCCACAAAATATTCAAGCTATCAATGTACGTGAGTTAAAATGTAATATAACTCTACTATAGATGTGTATAGGTGTAATATAGAACACAATGAGCAATACATGGTAGCACTAATTATTATTTGGGATATTTACACCCATAACCCTGAGTAACTTTGTAATTACCTTGGATACCCTCCATAACCACGAATTATCCTCAGAACCCTGAATAGTACTTAACTCTTACACTCATAACCCCGTGTTAACTTCCATTCAATTTTCCGCTAACTATAACGGTATCTGTCAAGTATTTTGCATTTTATATCCTTTAACTTTCAATTATTTACAAAAAGCTCATTATCCCCTTCCTCCTACACCTTGTCCTCTTCGTCCTCCAAGCAGCACCCACCTCCTCTTCCAAGCAACAACTAGCTCCTCCAACAACCACCTCCTCCCCTTCGTCCTCCAAGCAGCACCCCCCATCCCAGGTCGGAGATCCCGCCCTCCCATGACCCACTACGTCCCTAGGTTGCAGGCCCAAGGTTGTGCCCTCTCACCCCACGCGTCTCCGCCTGCAGGTCCCCCCCACCCCCGCGTGCCTCTGCCTGCAACCCCCCTCCACCGCGTGACTCACGCCTGCATCACCCCCCCACCCTGCGCGCCTCCGCCCGCAAACCGTCCTCCCCCACGCGCCTACGCCTTCATACCCCCTCCCCTGCGCGACTCACACCTGCAGCACCCCCTCACCCTGCGCGCCTCCGCCCGCAAACCTTCCTCCCCCGTGCGCCTCCGCCTTCATACCCCCTCCCCCACGCGACTCACGCCTACAGCACCCCCACCCCCGCGCCTCCGCCTGCAAACCCCCTCCCCCGCGCACCTCCGCCAGCAGGACCCCCTCCCCCGCGCGACTCTGGTTGCAGGATCCCCCCTCCCCCCCCCCTCGCACCTCCGCCTGCAAGCCCCCCTCCCACGCGCGCCTCCGCCTGCGAACCCCCCTCTGATGAATCTCGAATTCATCATGCTAAAAGCCGCATATTAAACCCCTGGCCTAAACAATCCAATAAAAACCACCGGTAATTCTTTGTTTTTATCTTGTACTATATTGTGTATAATTTACCATTAATTTATTGTATTTAATTTCCTCTATTTTCTTGTAATTATTTTATCTTCAAAAACCCCTAAAAATTAGATAGAATAATTGTCCATAGTTCACTGACCCTTAAAAACACTAAAAAATACAAAAACATCTCAAAACCACAAAATCAGTATTTTTTATCCCCTTAAAAATACCCCCAAAAATACGTTTTGCAGAATTGACCTCTTTTGGCTTTTTGACCAACATGAAAGTTGTAGATCTCATCGAGACGAACAACTTTCATGTTTTGACTTTTTCCAAATTCGGCCTCTAGCTATTTCTTTTATATTTTTCTTTGTAATTAATTTCTGAATTTTCTCATTGGGCCACGTGGTGCCCTCTGGACCGCCCCCGTGGCCCGCTTCTCCTCGCGCCACCCGGCGCCCATCTGGGCCGTTGGATCTTCTCTTCCCGACTGCATCCAAGACCTCCATCACCGCCTCACTTTTCACCCCTTGGATCCATCTCCCAAGATCAGATCTCGACCGCTACCTCGCGCCTCGTCCACAGCCACTCGATCAAGTAACTATCATACGCCTCCTGAGCGTCCACGTCGCCCTTTAACCTCCACCGCTCGATCGTAACCTATCCTACGCCTATTCTCGCGCCACGTCCCACTTCAATCCTTGCCGTTGAATCTCACCATCGCTCCATCTGGTCCACTCGTTCGCGCTTCAACGCCACCCGTTCGATCAGATCCTAAGGATCTGATCACATCCATCTGCCCGCGCTCGTATCCTGGCCGTTGGATAGCACGATCCAACGGCTTGCAACTCGTCTCCTACCTCCGTAACCCCTCCCCCCAGCTGTTATGCCTCGCCAGAACCTCACCCCCTTCCATTTATCGCCTCCACCTCCGGCCATCTTCGCGCACCATAACGCCTCTCCCTCGTAGCCCTTCCCTCTGTCTCCCTTGCGTAACCCCCATCTCCACCCTCCATCACTCCACCATTAAACCCTCGGCCATTGAAACCCACCTCCACCTCACGTAACCCCCAGTCGCCTCCGCCCAAGCCCATCCTCCGCTAGGGTTCCCCTCCCGGCGAGGTCCTCCCCCCCCCTTGCTTTTTCCTTCATTTTCTCCAAATTAAACGCCTCCTACAGTCACCATCACTCTCACCTGTTCACCCCTTAAGCTCCGCCTAACCACTCGGATCCTCGCCAACCACCTTTCTTTTTTCCAGGACCTCCTCTCACTCCGACCCCCTTCTGCTCCAACACTGCCGGAGAAGAAGCCCCGGGCCTCCATTTTCCGACACCCCACGACCCCCACTTCATTCACGTCACTCCGACATGCACGCTTCAACTTTGCTAACACCTGCAGGTACCTACTGCTTCAATGATCGGAGCTTGCAGATCGCCTCCGACCATCAGCTCCACCACTGGTGGCTCTGCATCAGTTGACCGACCCAACCGCCTCCGGAGGTCCGCCACATCGCCAGCTCTTTCGCGAGGGCCTTAGCATTCTTCTTCGATCTTCGGAGGACCTCGCGAAGCCTGGCGGAGCTAAGGCAGGTCGTCGGAGCGCCGCCTTCTCCGGTGACCTGCGGAGGAGAATGAAGACACAGGTACCGTCCGATCCAGATGGATCGGACGACCCTGATGATGACGCGTAACATGCCAAAGATCAAACCGAAGCTACAGGCACGGATCATATCGAGCCTCGACTCGAGTCCCCCAGCTGCAGCCACGTGTGCCCGAACCTGCAGGTGCTGACCCGCGCCTGGCCCTCACGTGCAGCGCATGTGAGGTGCTGGGTAAATTACACGAAAGACCCCAGAAGATCAGCTATTTGCATTTTGGTCCTCCAAGCGTGTGCGTCACGTGCGCGCCTAGGGTAATTTACAGGGAGGCCCTCCATAGTTTCGGAAATTACAAAAATGCCCCTGTGTGCAAATGGTGAAATTGCAACTGGGCCCAGGCAGTTTTTGGTATTTGCAATTAGGTCCTTTCAGGGACCTAAATGCAATATTTATCCTTTATTTTTCTTGCATTTTTATCATAATAATGCATTTGCACTGTTTTTAGCATAACTTGAGCATCGTAGGTCCAAATTGCATGATTTTAGTGTCGTTTTGATCCTTGTTTTGTCCTCCACATCTTAGCATATTTAATTTTCTCATCCGACATCATATTAAATGAAGTGAATTTTTGTGTTAGATGATGACTCTGCTCTATTAATGCTTGATATGATTGGCTGACCATTTTTAATGATGGATTAAATTGACTCTGATTTCTATTCCTATTATATTGCTCATATTCTAGGGTATAATTGTAACCTTGTATTTAGCATACATGTTCTCTTGCATATTTGCTCATGCATCACTTTATAATTGCATAAAAACTAATTAAAAATAGCATGCATCATGGCATTACTTTGTACATAGCATAGTTCATCATGAGGACCTGAAATTGAAATTAACTCACATTGTGCTTAATGAATCGAAATTCAATACACATATTAGGAAGCCGTGTCCCTGTGTTCGACCTTGGTATACTTGCCAAGTTAAAATATTCCACGACATTTAAAGTTCGTGGTTTTTGTTGAACCGAACTTCGCCTCCTATACTACAATTACCGATTCTTAAAGAGGCTAATTTCACGATCATCACCCTCCCCCGCGCACCCCTGCCTACAGCACCCCTCCACCCCGCGTGCCTCTGCCAGCAAATCCCCCTCCCCTGTGCGCCGCAAATCCCCCTCCCCCGTGTGCCTCCTCCTGCAACCCATCCCCCTCCCACGTGCTTCCGCCTGCATACCCCCCTCTCTCGCGTGTCTCCGCCTGCAGGCCCCCTCTTCCGCGTGCCTTCGCCTGCATCCTCCCTCCATGTACCTCTGCATGCAGGTCTCCCCCACCCACCCCCGCCCCTCTTCCTGCAGTCCTCCCAGGTTCAGGTCGCGACCCACCTCATTCCTGTGAATCTCCGTCCTACACGCACCTCCGTCGTTGCTCATCATCCTCCGTGAAAGTTCCCACCATCTGCAGCAAGCTCCATGATGGAACCCACCTCCTCCTTCCTTCTTTTCTTTTTTTGATTAACCTCCGTCGTTTGATTATGAATTGGGTTAGATTAACTCAGCTATCTGGTTGAGTAAATGAACTAAACTAATGGAAGGTTATGGGTGTAAAACGGCGTGGTTATTCAGAGTCCCGAGGATAATTCGTGATTATGGAGGGTATATGGGGTAATTACGAAGTTATTCAGGGTTATGGCTGTAAATATCCCTTATTATTTATAAATAATGAATAAATAATAATGTGTATTTGTACAATATTCTATTAATTAATTAATTAATTAATATTTTGTGGATTTTTCATATATAATTTTTAAATTTTTTATTTATATTTTTAAATTTTTAAATTTTATGGTTTTATTTTTATATTTTGTGATTTTCCTTTTCAAATAATAATATAAGTATTTATGTAACTATATATATGTACTATGTATAATATAGGAAATATATGCTATAAAATATGTAATAAATATACATAAGTCAGAAAATACCAATAAGTACATTTCTTTCTATTTTTTAAAGGGTTTAAAAATATTTATAAAGTATTTATAATAATTAAATAAATATTAACTATATGTATTTATATAGGTACATAATAGAATATAAATATTATAGTTATGAATAGATATATGAATGGTCAAGTTTTACCAAATAGAATATTTTTGTGTTTTAATATTTCTCTAATGTTTTTTAATTTTTTAGGGATTTTTGCTAATCTTTAGGTATTTTTAAAGTACAAAATATACATAATCCGAGGCTTTTTAAATAGGCCAGATTATTTTGTGATTTTAGAATATTAAATATAGTCAAAATTTCTCAAAACTAATTTTAATACGTAATAATAAGTTTATATGATATTACAAAATAAAAACCAATATTTTATAGAATTTTTAAAGATTTTTTTATTTTTATTAATATTTTGAGATTTTTAATTTTTAGTGATTTTATTCTTCTATTTTTAAGGATTATTATTTGGTGGTACGAAATACGATAATAAGCTATTACTATTTTTTAGATTTTTAAAATTTTTTTATCATTTTTGCATTTTTAAGGATAAGAGGAATAATTATGCTTTTTTTATTTTTAATAAATAAGAAATGTGCATAAAATAAAAAAAATAAATTATATAGAATGAAAGAGCATGCAAATATGCTCCTTATCTTATTTTCCCATTATTTTGGAGCACATGTGATATTTTTAGAAAATAGAAAATATGTAATTAAACTGACAGGGGAATATTTGCAATAAAAATACATGGTGCATAATGTAAAACTATCATAAATTTATAGTTGAAATTAAAAGTTTATAAGTTAAATTACAATTACAAAATCCACATGAATATATATGTAAAATGCCCAGCTTACATAGGGGACCACATGAGTTGAGCTAGCAAGGACCTAAATAATATATTTAATAAATCCGAGGGTCTAATTGTAATCGTCTAAAAAATATAAAGCGTGATTAAAATATTATAGTACTAAACAAAAATAAAACAAAAAAAGGTGGGGGAATATGTAATTTACCCCCAAAGTGCATGCTATCAGACTGCTCTGGATGCTTCACTTAACATATGTCCGACATTTAATGGAGGATACCTGTTTGACGATAGATGCTCATAATTAATCCACAACTCTGATGTGACAACTGATGGAGCTCTTAATCAAACGATTATCCTTCAAACTGGGTTGTTGTTCTTCTTCAGACGACTTCTAAAAGCGGTTGAAGAACGGACGAAGAACTCACCAAGGTGAGTTTGGATATGGTGTTGCTCTCGTCTCAGACCACCTAGAGCATCGCTAAAGGTCTCCTCTCGTTCCTGGAGATGTTGAGCACTTGTGGGTGCCCTCAAAAGGATCCGAGGCTCATTGATGGAGCCCTGGATTGCTATGCTTCCAGGAGGTGCACGAGGTGTTGTTCTTGGTCTGATTAGCCCTCAGATGGGCCTTCCAGCCATATGACCTGCATATGTAAAAAGGGGGAACTCTATCAAAGTGGCTGGGCTATTATTGGTGGAATGTCGGGGTGAAAAATGGTGGCAGATCGAGGTCTAACGACTGGGTGATGGAGGACCTCAGGGATCCATATCCAAAGGGATCTGGGTGGTTGTTGAAGGGAGTTAGATGAAGAAACAAAGGGGTGAGGTAGTGAGGTGAGTAGGGGTGGTTGGAACAGGAGGGCATGGTGAGGTACGATGGCCTGAGATCGAGAGCTTCGATGGACTAAGATCCTAGATTTAAGATAATGCTACTTATTAAAGTGTAAAATAAAAACACAAAATAATACTTAAGACTAAAACCTACCTAAATGATAAGAGAATTACCTCGACTTAGCCGGAGATAAGGAGATGGACCACTGGGTGGGGAGCTCCGACGATGGGTCGGGAACCACCTCCTACGCCGCCCTCCTCATTGCAAATTAGCAGGACGAGCTTCCAGTCACCATGCTCTAACCATCAGGCACAACTTGAGGGGCTAAGGCGGAGTAAAAAAAAGGGAACCAACCCCAAAAAGGAGAAGAGGTGTGGAATATATAGGATGGTGGAGCATGGATGTCGAACGCTGATGGCTTGTGAGGGAAGAATGGGATGGTGATGGGAGACATGTTGGCGAGGATCAGGGAAGTTCTCAGAACAAAGTGGTGGTGGTCTCAAGGGTGGAGGTAACATGGCAGAAAGCGAGGAAATCGGGAGAAGGTGGTATGCACTAGACACGAGATTTGGGGAGAGGAAGTATAGTTGACCTAGGGTCAATTATAGGAAGGTCTTGGTTGGTCCACATGGACCAACTAGGAAAAAGGAAATCGAAAATTATTTATAAATTTAATAACAATTAATTAATTACTTAAATTTTCATTATAAGATAAAAATGTTTTTAATTATTTATTAGGAGTAATTTTTTACAAGTATAATCATAGGTATATATACCTATGTATTGTATAATTTTATTTTTATTTTGTATTTGGATTTTATTATTTTGTACACATAATTTATGTATTTATAAATTATCTAAAAACACATAAATATATTTTTATTGCATTTTTTGAAGTTGTTTATATACTTAAATAAATATGTGTATTTATTATATATGTATAAGTATGTATAATTCATCTATATATTTTGTATACTTATTTATTTAGTGTATTCCTATTGGTTTTATTTTATTCTAATTATGTAAATTTTTATAAAATAATATTTACAAAGTTATGAAATTAAAAATCATAAAAATTATAAAATTAAATAAAATGAATATTGTATTCATGTATACTATACAATAGGAGTCTAAACATAGCTTTTGCATCTTAACTCAAATTAAAAAGAAAACCATATTAGCTAAATAGCTAGAAAAAAGTTTATATACAATTAAAGTTTGTTGAATTTTGAAATCATATGGAGGAGATACAAGTCGGAGTAGTATGGGTTTTTTATTTTTATTTGAATGTAGAAAGTACAATATGTATTTTTTGTGTGAAATAAATTTTATATTTCTCTATGCATTTTCATTTATAACTTTCAATGTATAAAGTTTATTTATTTAAGCATAAATAATAATTAATGAACTAGGTCCCAAAAAGGAATTCTTTGAGGAATAAGAATGAGGATTTTTATTGTATTTTTGGCCCTTATCTCTTTCTACTTCATTCCTTGTCCACCAAGTCATCATGATGCCTAGATCTCATGGGTTTAGGAACATTCAATACCTTTGGTATTTCATTTATTTTTCATTTTTTTATTCTTTTATTTTGGTATTAATACAATATTATATACAATATTTATAGAATAAATAAAAAATGTTATTCTTTACAAATTAACGTTATATACATGCATTTAGTTAAGAGAATTCATGCCAAAATGAAAGAATAAAAGTATTGAAATGGATACTCATAGTGTCACTTGTACTTTTTATGTCTGTGCATACTATCAGCATAGTTTGTGTCGCTATATGCTGATAAATCTATGGAATGTATCCTCAGATTAAACGAACTCAAAATCTTTTTTAAACACAAGATTAAAAGACAATATTTTTTATGGATTTTAGGTGAGTCTCTTTCCATGATGACTGAAAATGCATAGCTAAACAAATACTAAAGTATCTCGGGTCTGCTCACTATTAAGTAGAGTAGATATCTAATCGTACCTCTATACATTCTCTAGTCGACAGACTAACCTAACTTGCCTAGGTTGAGGTGCGTCAATGGGGCAATTGGTGTAGTCTTCCTCGAACACTTGTTGAAGTCAAACTTTGTGAGAATTTTGTGTACATCTATTGTGAGAAGAACGTGCCGAACTCTGTCAGATTGATTTGTAATCATAGGAAGAACTTCATGTTGGGGATAATGGGGCAATCAACCCAGGATATATCCCCTAAAAATGTCCTGCAGCAAAGATGGCACAACAAATATATGGTCCCCACACGGGAACGCAATGGCAACAATGATAAACCAATCACAGGAAAGCACAATAAGCAATCACCACAAGACAAGGATTTTTACGTGGAAACCCTTAGTCGATGCGAGTAAGGGAAAAACCACGGGGTAAGACAGGAAACGATTCTACTATGGTTAAATAGAGCCAAAGTTCTTCCCGGTTTGTGCCCACAAAACCGAGGTACAAACTACGAGCACAAATAGTGTTCTTCTACAAGTAGCCAACTACCCTATGTATCTAAAATACCAAACAACATGCTCAAATCAAGAAGATGGATTAACTTCCCTTGTGGGCTCCCGGATGGAGACGGCCTTCCTCTCAGCCCTAGCTGCAGCCCGCGTCAATGGGGGAAGGGGAAAGCCCTGCAATGACCTCCTTCCCTCTCGACATCTCTCTTCCTCTCACGCGTGGAGGAGAAAGGCTTCCGACGAAGCCTTGCTACTGCTCTCGTTTTTTCTGGAATCGGGAGTTCCTGGAATGGGTAGAAGAGGCGCTGAACGAATGGGGATGGATGGGGTACTGCCGTCCCTGGAATGGCGCACAAAATCTGGTCATTTTGCACAAAAGACCCCTGCAAGAAAGGCCAAGGTGCAGCCTCCCAAGTTGGGGCGGGACTGCAATATGCCCAACAACCTCCCCCTCCAGCCCCAACGGGGAGGTGTTGTCCAATGATGGAGATCAAGAAGAAGTGACACCGCTCAGCTCTCTACAAAGCTAAAGCTTGTCACGAGTGACTGCCTTGGTCAACATGTCTGAGGGATTCTCATCGGTGTGAATCTTCTTCAACATGAGCTGCTTCTGTTCAATTGCATCCCTCAGCCAATGGTATCTCACATCAATGAGCTTTGTGTGAGCATGGTGCATGGTACTCTTGCTCAGGTCCTATAGCGCTCTGGCTATCACAAACACAAACAACGCCTCACTGTCATCCAATCCAAACTCACCAAGAAAGCGTTGTTGCCACACACTTCTTCCCAACCTCTGCTGCTGCAATGTATTCTGCCTCTGTAATTGAAAGAGAAACACATTTCTGTAGCTTGGATGCCATGATATGGCTCCCCCTGCAAAGGTGAAAATGGTAGCCTGAAGTGACTTTCTCTGGTCCATACCTCCTGCCATATCTGCATCAGTGTAGCCACAAAGTTTGTGATCTGACCTCCCAAACACAGGACACATACTTGAGGTCCCTCTCAAGTATCTCAAGATCCACTTCACATCCTCCCAATGGTCTTTCCCCGGATTGGACATGAATCTGCTCACCACGCCCACTACATGGGCTATGTCGGGTATAGTACAAACCATTGCGTACATGAGGCTCCCAACTGCTGACTGGTATGGGATCTTGACCATCTTTGCTTTCTCCTCAGAAGTAGAAGGACATGACTCTTTGGTTAGCTTGAAATGAGAGGCTAAAGGCGTGCTGACAGGCTTTGCATTCTTCATGTTGAACGCTCTAACACGCGTCAACATAGCTCTCCTGTGACAACCACAGCATGTGCTTCTTCCTGTCCTTTGTAATCTACATCCAAGGATGTGACTTGCCTTTCCCAAATCTTTCATCTCAAACTCCTTGGAGAATTTCCCTCTTGAGCTTTGCAATGAGATTGGAATCATGACCTGTAATCAACATGTCATCTACGTAGATCAAAAGAATGACGAACCTGTCATTGGGAAGATGACAAACATATACGCATGGGTCGGTCGCATTCCTCTTGAAGCCCTGCTTTCTCATGAAAGCATCAATCTTCAAGCACCACTGTCTCGGGGCTTGCTTCAAGCCATAGAGACTCTTCCTCAACCTGCAAACCATATGCTCTTTCCCTTTCTCTTGAAATCCATGTGGTTGCTCCATGTAGATCTCTTCCTTGAAATCACCGTGAAAGAAACGTCATCTTCACATCCATCTGCTGCAGCTCAAGGTCCATGCTAGCAACAAGTCCTAGCACCATTCTCATTGAATTCATCTTCACCACTGGGGAGAAGATCTCATCATAGTCCACTCATTCCTTCTTGCTGAATCCTTTCACTACCAATCTGGCCTTGTACTTCACCTGTTTGCCGCTGTCATCTGACTTCAGCTTGTAGACCCACTTGTTCTTCAAGGCTCTCTTCCCTTTAGGAAGCTCAACATGGTCATAAGTGTGATTTTTCTTGAGAGATGACATCCCTTCGTTCATTGCATTGCACCAATGATCCTTGTCCTTATGCATCTGTGCCTCCTTAAATGTGAATGTCTCACCTGCATCTGTGAGCATCACATACCTGGAAGTGGGGTAACGGGGATGATGGCTGGCGTACCCTCTCAGATCTCCTGACCCGAGGCTCTGCTGCATCTGCATGTGGATGAGGCTGCTCCCCCTGCCCTAGGTCCCCTGGACCTGCATCACGGGGTCTGCATCTGGCTCGTGCTGCTCTAGCTACCCATCATCTCCACTTGTCCCTGTACTGGAGAGGCTCTGTGTCCTCATCACTGTTATCATACATGGAAAATTCATCTGCATTACCACTCTCAGTGGTGTCTCAGCCAATGTCTGGTTCTCATAGAAGATCACAACCCTATGCCTGGTGACTGTCTTCTTCCTTGGATCCCAAAGACGGTATCCAAACACCTGATCTCCATAGCCAAGAAAATACAAGGCACTGCCTTGTCATCCAACTTCTTCCGCTGCTCCTTGGGTACCAATGCATAAGCCTTGCATCCAAACACCCTCAAATGAGCATATGAGGGGTCTTTCCCTTTCCAAACACACTCTGGAATCTTGAAGCCCAAAGGAACTGATGGAGATCGGTTTATCAAGTAACATGCGGTATGAACCACCTCAGCCCAAAAAGTCTTGGGCAACTTCGCTGTCTTCAGCATGCAGCGAACTCTCTCAACAATGGTCATGTTCATCCTTTCAGCTAGACCATTGTGCTGGGGTGTACCTGGCTCTGTCCTCTCATGTCTGATGCCGTGCTATGCACAATAGCCCTGAAAGCTATGGGAGATGTACTCTCCGCCATTGTCTGTGCGTAGACACTTCAACAATTTTCCTGTCTCATGCTCAACCATGGCATGGAATTTCTTGAAGCAATCAAACACCTGATCCTTCGATCTCATCATATACACCTACACCTTCCTAGATGCGTCATCATGAAGGTGAAAAGATACCTGTTGCCTCCCAAAGAGGTCGTGTCCATAGGACCGCAAACGTCAGAATGGACCAACTGTAGAAGGTCTCCCTTCACCTTGGATCTGGCTCTGTATGGCGCACTCCTGCTCTTCCCAACCTCACATGCATTACAAGGAGACAAAGTGATGTCATTGTAGTAGGGGATCAATTCTTTCTTTCTTAGAAGCTACAAGCCCTTTTGACTCATGTGGCCAAGACGACGGTTCCATGACCTTCACTCCTAGTCATGTAAAGCGTGTGACACAACCTGCCTCTCGCCATGATGAGAGAACCCTTGCTTATCTTGCACTTACTGACGCTGAAATTCAGATGGTAGCCTTCACTATCTAGCTGTGAGCCAGATATAAGGCTAAGCCGCACATCAGGAACATGCCTCACATTCTGGAGTGTCATTGAGCACCCAACATCTGTCTGAATCGAGATGGTGCCCATGCCAATGATCTTAGAGTAACTCTCGTTACCCATCAAGACTCTCCCGTAATCACCACTGGTGTAGGTGGTAAAGAACTCCCTGTGTGGAGTCACATGTAAGGAGGTGGTCGTGTCAACGACCCACTCCAAATCGCTCCCTGCATGCAAGCACTGGTCCTGGATGATGAGAATCACCTCTCCTGCACTGTCATCTGCCACGATTGCTGCTACATTCCCATCTTCATTTTTCTGATCTTTCTTCTTGCTTCAGCTTGCTCTCTTTTCCAAGCCCTGCAATCTCTCTTCCAGTGACCAGGTTCTGGCAATGGTGACACTTTCCTCTGCCCTTGGACTTGTCCCTGGATTTCTTCCTCTCTTGTGATTCTCCTCTGTTGCTGGATCTTCCTCTCCTCTCAACTGTATACACATGTGAAGAGGAGGATGCCTCTCTCGAAGAGCGACATCTAATCTCCTCATTGAGGAGACTGCCCTTGACCATAGCCATGGTCAACTTGCTATCCTTTGCAGAGTTGCTCACGGTGACTACTAGAGTCTCCCAATTGTCTGGCAAAAAAACCCAACAAGAGAAGTGCCTGCAACTCGTCATCAAGTACCAACCCCATTGAAGTCAACTGGTTGATAATGCTTTGATAATCGTTCAAGTGTTCAGCCACTTTGATCCTATCCTTGTACTTCAAGATAACAAGCTTTCTAATCAAGAAAGCCTTGTTGGTTGCGGTCTTCTGATCATAGAGCTCGGATAGCTTTGTCCCATAGCTTTTTCGCATTCGTCTCCTCGATAACATGATGGGACACAGACATGTCAAGCCACTTCCGAATAGTCCCGATGGCCCTTTCGGTTCAACTTTGTCCACTCACTTGCGGACATGTTCTCCGGCTTGGCGCTCTCTCCCTCCACCGGATCGTGGAGGTCCTTGCAATACAAGATGTCTTCCATCTTGACCTTCCAAATCTGCCAGTTACTACTTGTGAGCTTGATCATAGTGCTTTTTCATCTTTGCCCATTTTGCTCAACCTGAGCTCTGATACCACTTGTTGGGGATAATGGGGCAATCAACCCAGGATATATCCTCTAAAACTGTCTTGCAGCAAAGATGGCACAACAAATATATGTTCCCCACACGGGAACTCAATGGCAACAATGATAAACCAATCACAAGCAAGCACAATAAGCAATCATCACAAGACAAGGATTTTTACATGGAAACCCTTACTCGATGCGAGTAAGGGAAAAAACCACGGGGCAAGACCGGCAACGATTCTACTATGGTCAAATGAAGCCAAAGTTCTTCCCGGTTTTGTTGCCCACAAAACCGAGGTACAAACCACGAGCACAAATAGGTAGTTCTTCTGCAAGTAGCCAAGTACCCTAGGTATCTAAAATACCAAACAACATGCTCAAATCAAGATAGATGGATTGACTTCCCTTGTGGTCTCCCGGATGGAGACCCAAACTCGGCTTCGGCTCCTTGAGGTTGTCCGCAATGACCTCCACGATGCTCCTCTCAAACTCGGTCAAAGAACCCGGCCTTCCTCTCAGCCCTAGGTACAGCCCGCATCGACGGGGGAAGGGGAAAGCCCTGCTATGACCTCCTTCCCTCTCGACCTCTCTCTTCCTCTCACGGTGGAGGAGAATGGCTTTCGACGAAGCCTGCTGCTGCTCTCGTTTTGCTGGAATCGGGAGTTCCTGGAATGGGTAGAAGAGGCGCTGAACGAATGGGGACGGATGGGGTACTGCCGTCCCTGGAATGGGGCACAAAATCTGGTCATTTTGCACAAAAGACCCCTGCAAGAAAGGCCAAGGTGCGCCCCCAAGTTGGGGCTGGGACTACAATATGCCCAACACTTCAAATCTCCCATCATGCTCGTCTTGAACTATTCATGCATAGCTTGAAGAAGTTCCTTGTAAAGCATTGCATTAGTGGAATCAAATACGATATCATAAACATAAGCTTGCACAATCAATGAATTAAACAAGATAGACTTCACAAACAAAGTGCAATCCACTTTAAATCCTAAGATAAGTAGAAATGTTCTAATTAAGTCATATCATGTTTGAGGAGCTTGCTTAAGCCATAGAGGGCTTTCGTGCGCTTAAAAATGTGATTAGTCTGGAGAGGTATTCAAAACTAGCTGGTTGCTTGACATAAACTTCTTCTTTAATGAAGCCGTTTAAGAACGCTCTTTTGACATCTATTTAAAAAGCTTGATTCTTTTATACATGAAAATGCTAACAACATCTTGATTGACTCAATTCCAGAGAAAATATGAATAGGTTTTATCTCAAATCGATGCCTTCCTTCTGTATATATCCTTGAGCGACAAATCTTGCCTTGCCTTTGATAAACTATCCCTGACTCATCTAATTTGTTCTCAGTAACCGTGTGATTTTCAGGTCTAGGAACAAGCCCCATAACTAGTTTCTCTCTACAAATTGTTTGTTATTTAATTAACTAGATTGAAGGGAAAAAATGTCATACTTTATCTTCCTTGCATAAAAATATCATCAGCTATCCAAGAGGGGACTAACTAAGACCTTAGCATAAATGGGAAAGTGGGTGAGTTTCAATAGCCTAACGTTGATCCTTGGTCAGATGGCTAACCGTCATATCGGATGGGTGGTTTGTCATTTGCAGCCAAATTTTATTTAAGTTGGATGATTGATAAAATGTGATGGATTATGGATATTGTTTACAGATTTTATTATCTTTTAGGCTTGTTAAGGATTGAATGTTGCCTAACAAAGAGGAGAGGTTAAACACTCGGTCATTTGAAGATACATTATTCACAAAAGGGGTCATATTGTTAATTCTTAGAGGGATCCATAATTTCAATATGCAGATGGTAGAGCTTGATACTGTCATATTGACATGAATTAATAAATGCTTGTATAGGAATATGATCTGGAAAGAGTGACATTGATAAGGAAGATCATGTAAAGATAACTGTTCGATGATGAGATATTGGCTATATTGGAGCTTGTAACTCATTGATCGATCTCTTCCAATAGGCTACTTAAGGAGGTTAACTACTCATTTGGTCTGGTAATTTGTTAGTATTTAATGCTCACCAATATGGGTTTAAATTTATATTAATGTAAGGAATTTAGTTATACTAGTACGTCAATTCGACATAGTTGCATAGAGGCCTTTGATTGTACTATAAAATCTTTGTTTGATTGCCAGGTTACCCCCAGATAAAATGTATATCCAGAATGTACCTCCTGATTACGGGATACCCTATGTCCTGCCCCTAAATATTCTTGGATTGGAATTACTTATAGATCATACATTTTCTTTGTTATATTATTTACAGATATTTTCTAATAAAAATTATCAACATAAAAAATATACGACATCACATCACACACATTTACGACTACAACCTTTCTATGACCATAGATTATGAACACCATTAATTAATATTATGGGTTGTGGACGTAGAATATCATCTTCAGTATGTATCATTGGGTAACTGGCAATTGGTTAGATGCATATTATAGTTTTAGTTGACATTACTCTAAACCTATTGCACATTTCTCAAAAACAAGCCTCAAGTCCATTAGAATATAGTATAGTCCTTTTCCAAAGTATAGCAAATGGTGGGCACTGAGGACAAGAAAATGACTCTCAATTATAGCATGTTACTGTTATATGACACGTTTTTCTAAAGCATGCCTCTACTTCTTTGGGACTTAAACATATTCATCTTCCAAAATTATCGTAGGAAGTGACGATTGCAATTGCAGACAAGTTATTGACTATCAATTATAGCGTGCTACCCTCAAAATATGGTATGTTTCTCCTCAAATATGCCTCATGTTCCTTAAAGATCGTGCAAATTATCGCAAGAGGTAGGATATGGATATAAGACATTGACTCTAAATGATAGTTGATTAGTCTTAAATTAATTATACAATAAGATGGAATAAGTTACAATTTTAAAGAGATAAATTGTGGTTTAATGGAAGGAAAAAATATAAATCAATTAACATGGAAAGAAATAAACGCATTTGTTTTATGGTATAATCGAAAGGAAGAGTAGGAAACTTTGTAAAGGAGAACATGCAGTATGGAAGACCATATGAAGTAGTCGGAATACTTCACTATCTTAAAGGAATGTTATGTAGTTTTATATTCAAAGGTAAAACTTGTTGAATTCTAGCACCAAGAAAATATAATGACTCAATAACAACATACTTTAACAATACACCATTATACAATACAACATCCCAAAGTATACACCACTTCACATACACTCACTTATACTTTCTAACTATACAACACTCAAGCTCTCTATGCTTTCCTCTCCATATACTTGGTGGTTCTCTAATTCTCTTGGTTCTTCTCTTGGTTGATTACACTCCAACCTCAAAGGCCCTACTTTTAGAGGCTAATAGAGTACACTAGAACAAGAGATGGCTTCTTTAAAGAAGACAACTTTAAAGATGGCTCAAGGAAGCCAACAATAGCTTCTCAAGGAAGCCAACTTATAAGTGGTTTTTCAAAGAAGCCAACAAAAGGATTTCTCTAGAAGCTTGCTTAATTAGAGGTGATGTTGATTATTAACTATTAAGGAAATGTAAGACTATGTATATTCTGTGAGGTCTAGGGGTCCTTATATAGGACTAAACCCTAGGGTGCTCAGAGGAGAACTTACATAAATACCCCTATGGGGTTACATCGGGAAACAGTTGATAAGGAAACAGTGATACATAAGGAAATAGATGTAAATAAAGGAACAATAATATATGGTATTCTCTAACACTCCCCTCAAGTTGGAGCATATCCATCAATCATGCCCAACTTGGAAGATATCCATAAAAGACGCTTCTTTGGTAATGCTTTAGTAAATACGTCTGCAAGTTGAAGATCTGTAGAGATATGTGGTGTGACGATCTGTCCTCCTCGTATTGCATCTCGGATGAAGTGACAGTCAACTTCAATGTGCTTCGTCCGTTCATGAAATACAGCATTGGTGGCAATATAGGTAGCAGACTTGTTATTACAGTATAGCGGTATAGGAGTAGTGGCAGGGAACCCAAGGTCTCGTAGAAAAGATACAAGCCACGTAATCTCACAAACAGCATGGGCCATTGCCCTATATTCTGCCTCTGCACTTGATCTGGAGACCACGGTTTGCTTCTTGCTTCGCCATGAAACAAGGTTACCACCAACAAACATAGCATAGCCTGTAATGGATCGTCTATCCTCAGGAGAACTGGCGTAGTCAGCATCTGCATAAGCAGTAATATCAGTATGACCGTTGACCTTATAGATGAGTCCTTGCCCTGGTGATTCCTTCAAGTATCGGAGGATCAGAAGGACATCCTACCAATCACTGTAAAGAGGTCTCTCCATATGGTGGCTGGCTCTGCTTACAGCATAAGATATATTCAGGCCTGGTAACGGTGAGGTAGATCAGTTTACCCACGAGGCTTCTGTATCGTGTAGTGTCTTCAAACTCAGGATCAGTGGATGTAGCGTGTTTTCGTACTTCTGCAGGGATGCCAGATGGTTTGCATCCTTGTAAACCGACTTCCGTAAGAATATCCAAGCAGTATTTTCGTTGTGATAGATGTAACCCTTCTGCAGTACGTATCACCTCAATACCAAGAAAGTACCGGAGTTGTCCAAGGTCCTTGGTGACAAACACCTTCTGAAGGAAGGCCTTGGTCTCGAGAATTCCATTGTCGTCGTCCCAGTGACCACCATATCATCAACATAGACAGCAAGTATCACAGTACCAGTGGATCTTCGTCTAATAAACACAGAGTAATCAGATGTTGTCTTATGAAAACCAAGAGAGCTGATTTCACTGGTAAGTCTGTCAAACCAGGCTCGAGGACTCTGTTTTAGGCCATAGATGGCCTTACGAAGTCGGCATACATACTCCCCCTCGACGGAGTAACCCGGCGGCTGCATCATATAGACCTCTTCTTCGAGATCACCGTATAGGAAGGCATTCTTTACATCCAGCTGATAAATTGGCCAATTCTTGTTAGCGGCAACAGAGAGAATTGTGCGAATGGACCCCATCCTAGCCACAGGAGAGAAGGTCTCAAGTAATCGACTCCATATGTATGGGTGAATCCTTTTGCCACAAGTCTGGCTTTAAGTCTATCAATAGAACCATCTGGAGATTGTTTGGTCGTGAAGACCCATCTGCAAGCAACATGCTTAATACCTGTAGGACATGGCACAAGATCCCATGTGCCTCTGGATATGAGTGCATCTATTTCTTCATTCATGGCCTGTCTCCAACCTGCATCTTGGAAAGCACTGTGATGATCTTTAGGAATGGAGATAGTCATTAGTGCATCGGCATATGTTTGTCAGTGCATGAAAGTCCAGCAGTAGTAGTAAAGTTAGACATAGGATAAGTGGTACACTTTCTCTTTTGCCTTCGTAATGCAATCGGCAGGTCGTCTGGGATCATCCGGGGACAGTAGTGGGGGGGGGGGACATTTGAAGCTGGCATATCATCCTGAGGCAGAGGTATGGGTAGAGGGACATCTGGTGATGAGGTCTGAGATCGATGGGTATGGATGCTTGGGATGGAGGAAGATGTAAAGGGACATTGGTGACAGGTTGTGTGAAGAAGCTGGTTTGCTCAAAGAAGGTTACGTCTGCAGAGATGTAGTATCGTCTGTCAACAGGATCATAACATCTGTAACCTTTTTGAGTGTAGGAGTAACCAAGGAAAACGCATTTGATTGCACGAGGGGATATTTGTCCTTGGTGTGGAAATTTTGACGAAGGAGACACACCCAAATATCCGTAGAGGTAGAGGAAAGGGAAGATCATTAGGGTGAAGCAAAGAAAATGGTGTAGAGCCTTTGAGAGTAAGAGAGGGAAATCTTGTTGATAAGATGGACTGCAGTGAGAACAACATCACCCTAGTATGTTTTGGGAACTTTCATCTGGGTGAGAAGGGAGCGGGCAATGTTTAAAAGATGACGGAGTTTGCGTTCTGCACCCCATTCTGCTGAAAGGTATAAGGACAAGAGGTTTGATGTATTGTCCCATGGGAAGCAAAGAAATCAGAAAGATCTCGTTGAGTAAATTCCAAGGCATTGTCTGAGCGGAAGACCTGAATATTCGATGAGAAATGATTTTTGACATAAGCAAAAAAGTTTTTGACAATTTTATTGATTTCTGAGCGTTCTTTAAGAAGATAGACCCAGGATGATCTACTGTAATCATCCACAAAGGCAATAAAGTAGCGGTGTCCACCAATGGTTCGGACAGGACAAGGTCCCCAAACATCACAATGAATTAAAGAGAAAGATATAGCACGACGGGGTTCAGTCCTAGCAGGGAAAAGATGCACGTGGATGTTTTTCCGAACTGACATGCCTCACACTCGAAGGGTTTAAGTATGGACAGTTCAGGGAACATTAAGGAAAGAGCTTTAGCAGAGGGGTGACCCAGACGAAGATGCCAGAGAAGAGGATCAGCAGAGATGGAAGTTGCGCCAGCGAAACCAGAGTTGGAAGGGATATCAAGGTAATATAAGCCGTTCTTCTCATGTCCCCCACCAAAGATCTGTCTCGTCCGGATGTCCTGAAAATAACAGCATAAATCATCAAATATCACATGGCAGTTGAGTTTTGTACATAATTTGTGAACAGACAACAGACTGAGAGGAAAAAGCAGGAGCACAGTAAACATCTGTTAGCCTAAGTTTAGGTCTAAATTCCATGGTCCCCACACCAGTGATAGGTGAGTAGGCTCCATTGGGCCACACGAACGTGCTTCACGTAGAGGGCTCCCTGGGAGAGGTGAGGAGACTACATTCTCCTGTGAGGTGGGTTGAGGCACCCGAGTTAATGATCCAGGTAGAAGTAGAGGTGGAGGCAGAACTGGCAATTGTACCTGTGGTGGCTGCTAGAGTCGCAGTAGGGCCTGAATGCGTAGTGTCAACAACCTGGGTTCTGAAGGAGCTGGCGAAGACGGAGCGCATTCTGCAGCAGTAAAAGATGCTGAAGCCTCTGTGAGAGACTGATCTTGGGAAGTTTCCATAGTATCATAATTGGTGTCATAAGATGGTGCCTCATATGCGTTATTAGCTTTTGGGCATGCCAAAGGTAGCCCAACATTTGTCAGATGGATGGTTCCAGCGGCCACAATGAGTACATGCTGGATAACGAGCATTAGAAAAATCACGACCACGACCGCGTCCTGAGTCACGTCCCCGTCCCTGTTCTCGTCCTCGACGCGACCAAACGTACGGCCTCGTCCTCCTTGGAAAGGTGGGTGTCCTCCAGCAAAGTGAGCAGCAGTGTCTGTAGGAGGTGATTGGTTGGGTGACTCCAGCTCCTGTAATCTGCCAAAAATAGTTTCAAGAGACATTAGGGCAGCCGCTGTCAAGAATTGATCTTTAACAGATTTGTATCGAGGGTGTAAGCCTGAGAGAAAACGGTACACCTGCCATTCTGCTCTTTCACCTATTTGCTTGTTACAGCATGCAGGTTGAAATATAAGCAATTCTCTCAATAATCCTGTTAGGAACAGGTAATATTCTATCAAGGAGGTTTCTCCTTGACTTGCAGACCAAATCCTTGTGTAAATGTCAGAAAGCCTGGATTTGGTTGTTTTCTGGGAGTATGTATTCTCAAGACTCTCCCACATTTCTTTTGCAGTTGTTTTGTAGAGCAAATTTGATGCAATATTAGGATCAACACTATTTGTCATCCAAGTGATGACCTGACAATTGTCGGCGTACCAGGTGTCGTAGTTGGCGTCTGTCTCGGCAGGCGGAATGGTAGTTAGAATATAAATCTTGCGTTGGCCCACATGAATTTTAAAGGATCGAGACCATAGTATGTAGTTTCTTCGAGCCCTTTAGTTTGATAGAGGTGCCCTGTACCATCATAGATGAAGCAGGGGTACAGGGGCTTGGAGTCCGAAGACGCAGGAGCAGATGTCATGGTGACCGCAGTGATCAAAAAATACAATGACCTAGTATGCAGAGGAAATAGAGATCATACGCAACTAGCAAACCATTCCGATGTATCCGTGCAAGACCATCAACCTACGGTTGGGGGTCTAGAGGACATAGAGCCAAAGGATTTGCAAGGAGGATGCCGAAGAGGTTGTTGGAGCCGTGGTGCCGTGTAGCAGGAGCAGTTGGGGCAGGGGCCGTCGGGCCTGGGGCCGTGGGGCAGGGGCCGTGGGGCCGAGGGGCAGGGGCTGGAGGCTGATGGCCGTGGGGTCGTGGGGGTAGGGGCCTGCAGCAGCGTGGAGCAGAGACAGGAGCCTGGAGGGCGAGGTGCCGTGGGGCGAGGCAGGGCCTGGAGGGCAGGGGCCGCTTGGCGAGGGGCCGTGGGGCGAGAGGCCTGGAGGCGAGGGCCGTTGGGCGAGGGGCCGTGGGGCCGGGGGGGGCCGTGGGGCTGAGGGGGGGGAACGCAGCAGGTGCGCCTGGCGAGGATGGCGTGGTGGGAGGCGGGGAGGCGCACGGAGGTTGTGCGCACGGAGTTGGGAGGCAGGGAGGCGAGGTGGCGTGCGCGCCTGGTGGTGCGCCTGGCGAGGGGACGCAACAGGGGGTTGCGCGCCTGGAGGGCGGGGGTTGCGCGCCTGTCGGGGAGGCGCACGAGGGGTTGCGCGGAGGTGGTGGGGCGCGTTGGGCGAGGAGGGCGGCGGGCGTGAAGGGGAAGGAGGGCGGCGGGCGTGGAGGTCTGGAGGCGGGAGGCACGATGGCCTAGGGCGGCGGATGCCCTAGGTTACGATCATTGACGAGGCTGGTAGGTGAGGTAGGGGTAGGGATCGAACATGCTCTGATACCATGTTAAGGAATGTAAGACTATGTATAATTCTGTGAGGTCTAGGGGTCCTTATATAGGACTAAACCCTAGGGTGCTCAGAGGAGAACTTACATAAATACCCCTATGGGGTTACATCGGGAAATAGTTGATAAGGAAACAGTGATACATAAGGAAATAGAGGTAAATAAAGGAACAATAATATATGGTATTCTCTAACATTAACAAAACTACATCATTTTACATTTCGGTCCACGTCTCCCCCATCCTCCGTCACGCCCAGAAGTCCGATGCCACCTTCTTTCCTTCTACTCAATAAGTATATCTGTTTCTACCTTCTCCTCGTTAATCTTATTAGTTTCCATCATGAATTGCCTGGCCAATTGTTGTTACATTGATTTGAAACGCACTAGATCTGCTTGATTCAATCACTCCACCACTATGCATGTTAATGTGATTTGAATCGTAACCACTTGTTACCTTGTTGATGTGGTTGATTCGTATCTTGGCTTCTGATTGTCTGAGAGCCATTGGGTCAGGATTGCTGATATATCTGATCTGTGTCCTGCCTTCAAATTGGCTAAGAGTTGTTTGGTTAGGATTGCTAACATGTCTGATATGTGTCATGTCTTCTGATTGGCTCAGAGTTGTTGGGATAGGATTACTGACATGTCTGATTTGTATCCTGCTTTCTGATTGGCTAAGAGTTGTTGGGATGGATTGCTGAATACAAATGATATCTTTTGTTGTAGCATAAAAGATGCCTTAGAGCCACCAGATACTGCAACCTTATTTTGATCATGTTTCTCATCCCATATATGTAACTTCTTAGTACCCTTTGTATCATATAGTGAAATTGATTGCCGCCTCCCAGGAACGTAGCCCATTTACAGGTGAACCCTGTAAATCATTGTGTTTGCATCTTACTTGTTTGATCATGTTTGTGCGTGGTTTGCTTCAGCGATTCATAACAAATGGTATCAGAGTCTCAAGTTCCATCAGGATCATCCAGTAAGATAGCATCGTATAATTTGAAGATCGAGACGGTTCATGAGGAGGAACGGATTCAGTCTATGGGAAATCAAGATGTGCGCCCTTCTGAAGCAGCAGAGCATCTAGCATGAGCGAGTAAAGGCACTCGAGTAGTCTGAGTTGATGGTGCAAGAACAAAAGGCGCACTCGACGATCATGCTATGTTTGGTAGATGAGATTATCATGGAAGTTATCGATTAGGATTCTACGACCGATAAGTGGTTAAGACTCGAAAGTCTATACATGACGAAGTCTTTAACCAATAAGTTGTTCTTAAAGCAACATTTGCTCTCTTTCTCTCCACATGGCAAGAAGGTACACCTCTTAAAGAACATCTAGATCGCTTAAATACATTATTAATGGATTTAAGAAATGTAGATGTTAAGATTGCATATGAGGATGCTGCCTTGATTTTATTGGTTTCTATTCCATTATCTTTTGAGAGTTTGTTTAGTCATTAATTGTGGGAAGAGAATCAATAACCCTACAAGTAGTTCGCACAAGTTTGCATACGCGTGAACTTCGACATATGGCTATTGGGATGTAAGACTATAATATTGCAGGTTTGGTTATGACTCATGAGAAGAGTCATGTTGGTTCTAACTACACAAAGAATGGAAAGAAGAAGTTTAAGTTGAATAATTACAATGCTAGTCCAAGTCCAAGTCCAAGTCAGAAGATGACAGATAACACATGGATTTATGATTCAGGTTGTTCTTACCATATGACTTCCAATGAAGATTGGTTCTGCACCTATGAGAAGATAGATGGTGGAAACATCATCACAGGGAGTAATGAAGCGTGCAAGATTGTAGGGATCGACTCTGTGAAGATCAAGATGCATGATGGAGTCGTGAGGACTGTGACAGAAGTATGACATGTTCCTAATCTAAGGAAGAAATTGATATTCCTTAGAGTCTTAGACTCTAAAGGATATAGGTACAACGTTGAAGAGGAGTCATGTAGGTTACCTAATATGAGAATGTTGTCATCAAGGGCAATAAGTAGAAGACTCTATATGTCTTGCAAAGGTCTACAGTTCCTGGGAGTAAGTTCAAGCATTGTTTGGACTAGCTTAATGTCGACAGTTGGCAGTAGCCCCAAAGAAGAGCTAGTGATGGTATGGTGAAGCTTGGCAAAGCTTCTCTAAGAAGAAATTTCAAGGTAAATAATGTTTATAATTCTTTGATTCTAGTATCTGAATTTCAAGTGGTGAAGTATAGTAGTGGTTAATTTTCTATATGAGAATTCAACCCTGATGGATTCTAGCAGTGGTTAATTCTGCTAGTAGAGAATTCAACTCATGATGGAGTATAGTAGTGGTTAATTCTGCTATATTAGAATTCAACCCCGGTGGATTCTAGTAGTGGCTAATTCTGCTAGTGGAGAAATCAACGCATGATGGAGTATAGTAGTAGTTAATTCTGCTATATTATAATTCAACCCTGGTGGAGTCTAGTAGTGGCTAATTCTGCTAGTGGAGAATTCAACTCATGATGGAGTATAGTAGTGATTAATTTTGTTATATTAGAATTCAACCCTGAGGTGGTGTCTAATAGTGGCTAATTCTGATAGTGGAGAATTCAACTCACGGTAGAGTATAGTAGTGGTTCATTCTGCTATATGAGGATTCAATTCACGATGGAGATTGTTAATGTGATTTGAATCCTAACCACTTGTTGTGTTGTTGATGTGGTTGATATGTATCATGGCTTCTGATTGGCTGAGAGTTGTTGGGTCAGGATTGGTGACATATCTGATATGTATCCTGCCTTCTGATTGGCTTAGTGTTGTTGGGTCAGGATTGCTGACATGTCTGATCTGTGTCCTGTCTCTGATTGGCTGAGAGCTGTTGGGATAGGAATGCTGACATGTCTGATATGTGTCTTGTTTTATGATTGGCTGAGAGCTGTTGGGATGGATTGCTGAATACAAATGGTATTCTTCAGTTGTAGTATAAAAAAGATCATAAAGCCACCATATACTGCATCCTCATTCTGATCCTTTTTCTCACCACATATATGTAACTTCTCAATACCCTCAGTATTATCTTTTACTTCATATAGTGAAACCGATCGCCACCGCTCAAAGACGTAGCCCATTTACGGGTGAACCTTGTAAATCATTATGCTTGCATCTTGCTTGTTTGATCATGTTCGTGCGTGTTTGCTTACACGATCCGCAACAACGTGCACTAACGATTCTTCGTATTTTACTTTCACAGCGAATCACCCTCGGATCCGAGACTTTCTCCCTTCCTCTCGCTTACCTATGGGAGCCACACATGTTCCACTATTGTATCTTGTATGTGCCTGAACTGCAACCATCTTCAATCGAACGATTTGCTCAATTTTTTTTCGTGTATTAGTTACTTGATGTGATATGAAGTATTTATGCGATTAAGGTAAGAAATTCGAACTTGTCGTATCCAATTTGAAAGAAGCGTGTGTGTTTTTGCTGAATCAATTGTCTATTAGAACATATCATTTCCTTGAACCAATTTGCTAAGCATGATTTGGCACTCTACAGAAAGATTAGAGACATGCCCTTTTCCATATGTGAGTTTCTCCTTGTATATTTTACTGTTTTTATAGTTTCTTTTATTTTTCTTTTTCATACACATTAAACTTAATTACTGAAAATGTTTGTAATTGTGGAACAAAGTCCAATCTTCAGTGTTGACTCAAGAAGAGTCAGACATGCTTCTATGTATATAGTTTCATGACTTGATTGTCTAGTGGCTATAATTTTTGCAGGACAAAAGTTTTCCTTCCTAAAAATGTTATTCCATATAAAAAATTAAAGGGTTTGAAAAACTTGTATCAATGACTACAACCGATCAATGGAATTCAAATTAAAGAGCAAGCTCACAGTAATTCATTCTATAACGAAGAAGTCCTCCATTGTGATCTCATGAACCTTGATGACATTTATTTGTTTCATATGGGCCAGTTCAGGGCTGGGTTGGAGTATCCTCTTGTGAATATATGTTTGGAGGGTTGGGACGGTTGTAGTGATAATTGTGACGTGATGTGACATTGATTATGTGTTATATTAACTTGTTAATGATTATAATATGTTGTTTATGTTAATAAGTATATTTGAACATGGCTAAAAATAATTATACTAATGAAGGTAGGGTCAATACAAGTAGTTCCAATCCAAGAATGCAGTGTTGGAGCTAGGGATATTGCTAGGGTAACCCGGTGTACCCTGGCAAGCAAACAGGCTTTAGAATTCGGGCCGGGTCTGAGATTGGGCTGAACAAAAAAGAAAATTGAACCGCAAACAACATCCTGCAATTTAACCGTCCCATTCTATACTCCGATTAGATACCATCTTCAAGTAACGTTTCGATCAGCATAAACTTCTCTTAAATGTTCGGTTTGTGGCATCCTCGAGCAGGTTTAGATTGGAATACCTTCGAAGAACTTCGAATGTTCAGCGTATGATTGGCCCAGGCCACGAAGGCATTTTTTTCCTAATTTCTGATGGTGCAGAGGTAATAACAAATCAATAAAAGCAACAAGAACAAGAAAGCCAGATGTTCTTTCTTTATTCTTTCACTCAGCTTCTTTGCCTCTCCTCCTCACGATGTTAATCCCTCTTCCAAATATTTTCATCGGTCTTTTCTTACTTTTGCCAAATAAGATGCATGCACTCACACATCACACGAGCCACTCCCATTTCGTTTGCGTCCATCCAACAAAACCAAAAGCCAGACGCAGAAGATGCAAGGCAAATTAAGATACTTACAAGTCCTACCACAAAGTTAAGTTAAACACCTAATATAAATCTACTTAGCGGTACGACAGTCAAGCATGCCAAAGATCTACGTAACATAAAAAAGCCTACTCGATCTCTACGACCTCCTCCTTCACCACAGCTCGCCTTCGCCGCGCCACCCTGCCAGCGACTGATCCGCTGGCATGCCCTTCGCGCATCACGACCACCACCTGCCTTCTTCCTCCCATCGGCATCAGCTGCCCACTGTCCTCAGAAGATGACGGCGTTGTTTGCCCGGAGCCGCCCCTACTCGCATCGCTTTCGGTGCTCCCTTCAGTCAAAACACCGCCTATATCAGTCGACGTAGGGCGCTCGGGCCGCTCGTGGGGGATGGAAGGCATCGCGTTGGACGTAAGAGTGTAGCCGAGGTAGCCGTCATGGCGGCGGAGGAGTCCCCTCTTGGTGAGGACGGTGAGGTTGTGGGAGAGAATGGCGTTGTGTGTTTTGGGGAAGTCGAGGCCACTGTAAGCTGCTGCAATGCGATCGGCGATTTCGTTGCGACGGATGGGCATCTCGGCCTTCCAGCTTGGCCGCTCCTTGACGAGCTCCCCCATGGCCCATAGGATCATCTGCATGTAGGGGGGGTGGTTGCACGGAGGAGCCATCAGCAAGCAAGAAGCCGATGTTGGAAGAGAAGGAACTAAATACTCACGTCGTTCAAACCTCCTTCATATAGTTCTGTAAGAGTCGAAAGCTCAACATACCCACCCTCATACGCATTCCTCGCACCATTAAAGGTGCTGCTGCACTCCTACTTAGCAAGGCCCAACACAGCCACGTGCCCCCTCGCTTTCTGATATCCATAAAAATCCCACAACATCGATTACCTCAAAATAATGCAGTGACGAAAGTGCCCTCGCTCAATTCTGGAATGCTTCCCCTCTCTCTTAAATGACATCATGTGTTTAAATAGAAAATTGCTTTTTCCGTAATCTCCATCTCCGTCTTTCATTTATACATAGGTAAATTTCTAAAGAAAAACCCATTGAACATTCTAATATTTTTCAAAAAGTCAAATACTCTCTCTCTCTCATTATTGGATAACACATATATGATGCTCACGCTAGTTTAACTCTTCCATTTTCAGATTCGGATGCAATTCATGTCGAATATTGAATTCCATCAAATCTTGTGTTGCTCATAGATTGTCTATTGCATTGTCGGAAAGATTTAATTTCCAATAATATTTTCCATAACATTTTTCTGTGTGCATCATGTATAAATTGTGAAAAACTTGTAAAGTTCTCCAATATGGTAATTTTGGAAGAAAATAATTTCTTTTTGCCAATCATCGGGCATCTTCTTTTTAGGTGTCGAGTCAAAACACAACCTCCTAAAATTTTCTTGTTCCTTCAACATCACTTTCATAGCGTTCAATTTAAACTAATTCAACATTCGAATATTTAGGTGGTCAAGTTTATCCTTATAATTATCTTTAAACCATATATGATTAACCGATAAAGAGCTGTGGTGCCACGAATAGTAATGCTTCATACTCGCACTGAGCTATGTCAAGGGTGCTTTTCCCATATAAATCAAACATGCAATTTTCCCTACAGTGCTCCAACCAGATAGAATTATGCATGTTGGGAGATCATTAATAGTGCATAACAAGAAAGCACATATTTTAAATAATTCATTCTTTACTGCATAATAAGTTTGAACTCATGTGTTCAATAAGAGTGTTTTTTATTAAAGGTTACATATACATGTCTATGCGACTACAACTTGGTTTACAATAGGCGACGATCGTCTACCGTCCCATTGTTGAATAAGAAAATCCAGGGGTTTTATTTAGTGGATTAATTGCAATGCCATTGTAACCCAAATACTCCCTCAACAAAAATTTATTAAACTCTAAAGCTAAAATAAAATGAAGAAATGTAGAAAAAGAGCTTTGCTAGCGTACATGATCCAACTCATGTAGGCTACAAAAATCCCGAGGGTTTTTTCAATCAATGAAAAAACAATGAAATAAAAGAGGAAATCTATGCAAACTACTGCTCGTTTTTGTGAAATTTTGTACCTTTTTTATGAATTTTAAATTTTACATTTTTTGATTTTATAAATTTTAAGGATTTTTAAAGCTTTCAAATGTTTTAAATTTTATAAAATAAAAGAAAATAAAAATTAATAAAAGAAATAAAGAAAGAAAAAGAAAAATGTAACTTTTGGATTTCTTAAGTGTAGATAAAAAATACGCATAAAATTAAAATAAAAATATTGTTGGTTTTTGAAATTTTCCATATGTTTTATTTTTTTCAAAAAATTTAAAATATTTAAGATTTTCAAATAAATCAAAAACAAGAAATAATGTAAACAAAAGACAATGTGAATGGTTTTGGATTTTAAAATTAGAAAGTGAAACTAAAATTAAAGGAATAAGAAAAAATGAAAGATAAATTTTTTTGTTTTCCAGAAAGTATTTTTATAAAAATTTTTAGATTTTTGTGATTTAAAAATATTTTTAGTGTTTTTAATGTTTTTCTATTTTTTTGGTTTTATATAGACTTAACTAATGAAAATTGGTTCAAAAATAAAATAAATCAAAACAAACAAACAGAATTTTTTTTAGAATTTTTAGAAAACTTTTTTTTTATTTTTAATGTATACAGGGAATATTTTTTATTTTTGATTTATTAAAATAATAAAAATGATAAAAAATGCAAAAATAAAATTGAACGTGATTATATGAGTTTAGCAGGAGGTTATGGTTATTTTCATGGAAATTTTAATGAAGTTTAGTTATTTTTAACACTAAATTAACATGCACAATTAAATACAGATGCGCAGGGGTAGATATGAAAGAAAAATTATTTAACAGACCGGTAAATAACATGCATTGGAATATAGGGTCTTTATCGTAGTTTTTATAGAAAAATGTGTGCCAGCGCACGCGAGGTGCGATGGATTAGACTTATTTGTGAATAAATGAATTCCAAGGACAGTCAATAACAATTAAATATGTGGTTTTTATAATAATTTTCCAAGAAAAACACATGCAGTGCACGCTTTGCAGTTCAAATAGGAAAAATTAAAATAATAATGTGGTCCTCAATGAAATTATTCAAAAATCTATAGAACGGCACTTGTCCCTAGAGGGACTTATTTTCAAAGGAAAGAAAGGCAGTGGTAGGAAGGAAATTATACCCATAATCTACATGGTGCTTTGTATGACTATTCTACGTTGACGCTCTAATCCAACGGGTGAAATCCGATGTGTAGTGGATGGCGAAGATCTAATATGGAAGTACAATCCGTGATTGATATTGAGAGAAATCGCCTCGATTTGCAATGAAGGGCGGAGAACCAAAACTACATCAACGACGGTCCGATGAGTGAATCGGGTCGCATCTTTACAAAATACCAATACTACTTATCTTGGAGCACCCTTGTTGTCACCTCAGGTGCTCTCCAAGTCTCAATCTCGAGTGGAATTTTGGCCAAAAATGGATCAAATGCCAGCAGGGGAAGATAATGGAGTATAAATAAGCACAAGTCTGGCGTGATTTGATTTCAAAATGGGAGCAGATTGAGGCAAAATTGATGGACCGAATGAGTTGGTAATGGAGAGGGTTGATTAGTCTGAAAGTTAGCGGAGAAGTCGGGCAGTGTTGATGACCAGAGCGCGTGGGAAAAATCCGAGAAAGGGCTGGTGAGCGAGAAAGCGAGAATTGTGTGGCAATTGGGGAGTTGACATGGGTCAACAGACTTGAGCCCAGCCAATCATGAGCCAATTAGAATAAGACAAAATAGACATAAAAAAATAAAAATAAGAAGTAAATAGAAATAAAATTGAAAATTAATTTAAAATAAAAAGTAATGTAATGATAAATTGTTAGTAATTTAACTAAATTATTTTGGGTGATCTTTAATGAATTAAATAAAATATATACGATAGCATAAATAAATAAAATGAATTATTTACAGGTATATATACCTATACTTACAACAGCTTGATTTCTAATATATTATTTCTATAAATATAAACAAATTTTAAAAATTTATTAATTTACAATATTTTAAAGGTTTTAATGATACATTTATTTTATTTTTCTGAATTAATTCATTAGAGTAAATAAATAGGTATATTTATAATATATACATAGTGCTACATATGCAATATATACATGATTTTATTTTTTGTTGATTTTGTGATTTTTCTTTGTATTTTATATAATTTAAATACAATATATACAAATATCTAAAAATACAATATATATATACAAAATTACAAAGAAAATAAACATACAAATTATCTACATATAATATACATAGGTATAATATATAATGGTACCCCCAAAAGTCACATTTCATACCTTAACTTTGATTTTTATGAAACCACTCCTTTTTAATTATTATTTAATTTAGATTATAATGAAAGTGAGTTTGATTAGGCATGTATTTTGATGGAGAAGATATCGATCTAACAAGTTTACCTTTGTGGCTTTTTCAGAGTGTTGTAATTTACATAATGTACATTGGTTGTCCTTGCAATTATTTTGATTATTTACAAAAGATTTTATGTACAATTTCCAAGAAGAAAACATTTTTATCTGGAATGAGTTTGGTTGTACATTAAATAGAGAAAGAATTGTGTAATATACATAGTAGCGTACAAGTGGTAAATATACACAAGTCGATATTGCTTTTCTAATTTTTTGATATTTAGACTTATCTCCCCCCTACTTTATTCCTGGTCGATCAGGTCAAGTCTTTACCTTCTCTCGAGGCCGGAGTTAGCATGTATCTATCGCATATATACAGTATTTTCTTTCCTTTATTTTTCTTTTATTTATTTATTTATGTTAAAATCATGATAAATATACAATATTTACATAAGAATAAGGGTTAGTAAAATAAGATTTATTGATATTTATAGAAGTATGGGTGTTTTATAAGGCATTTTAAGCTAAAATAAATGAATAAAGACGATGAAATGCATATTCATCACCCATTTATTTCACAAGACTGTCCTATCTAGTCGTGTCCAACCGAGGAGGATGGGACGATAATAACGACCGCCTCATTACAAATCCAAAGGGGATGTCAAAGTTTTCTCTTCTAGAGTTCACTTAAGACGGTGAAAGAGACTAAAATGGGATAGTTCGGACCATCCCATATGGTAAGACTTAGGTGGGACAATCATATGGCTATCGTATCTAGTCTTGATGAGACAGTGGTTCCGTCTCGTATAGCTTTCTATGTCCATCACAACTAAGATTAGACTAGTTGGCATATGATGGGATGATCTTCACCGTTCCATCCATGTGTAAATGGGATGGTGATGATCATCCCATCCAGTCTTCTGTACCTGTCTCACGTCCTATGATAGCATGATTAGAGCGTATTTGGGAGGGTTGTAACCATCCCATAAGTTGTTTTGATCGTTCCATGTGATTTTTCGTTTATTTGGGACACGCAAAAAAGTCTAAAGTCTATAAGGGACACTACAAGAAAATGCAGAATTTACGACTGCACTATTGCTATTACACGTGGTGGCAATGTAGTCCCAAGACCTATGGCCACTATTTTACGACTACGATACCACCATAATGTAGTCTCTATGTTCAGGAGCCAATTTAATGATTATCTGCAGTGACCACTTGTGGTTGTAAATATTTGTGAACACTTTGCGACCAAATTGTAGTCATAAAGTGGTGGCAAATTTTGGCGAAAATTTTTGTGGGCCCCACCAATCCAAGCCCTAAATAAGGTTGTCCTACCTAGCTCCCCCAACCCCTCTCTTCGTTGAACCTCTCCTAATCGTGTCCTAAGTCACCTCCATCACCTCTCCGATCACCGCCTCTGTCTCTCTACTACGCCCTCTACCTCTTCTAACCACCGCCTCCCCTTCTCCACCACCTCCTCGTCTTCAAGCTCTCGCCTCCGCCTCTCCATCGTGTCCTCTTCCTCTTCTGGTCACCGCCTCCCCCTCTCCACTACCTTCTTCTCGCCTCCATGTTGTCGCCTCCCCCTCTCCACCACCTCCTCCTCGTCTCCAAGCTGTTGCATCCCCCTCTCCACCACCTTGTTCTCATCTCCAACATAGTATTATAGTTAGACTAGCAACAAAATGTTGTTTTTGTCTTCATTCAGAAATGAAGCGACCTTCAGCATGTGTCATCTGGCTTTTTTCCCATGGTAAGCATGCTCGGCTATGTGACATTTTATTTATGTTATAACTTTTCTTGAGTAAGTATGCTTATCATTATGGGCATGCATGGAGTCTCATTAATTGGCATGTCATTCCAAATAGTTTATTGGACAAAGTATATCAAAAAACAGTTAAATTGATATTTAAAAACACGAAGATTGGAGTCACTAAATAATGACCTGACAAATCAGGCTCACTGTCGCTGAGGTGACTACTCGAATCCTCTCGTTATTCAACAATTAACCCACACAAATAATTAATCAATTAAGAGCAAGAGTTAAAATTTATTTTACCCTATTAAGAATGTATAATGGCAAGCAAGTAGGGGCCGAACACATGAAGCAAGGGAATAGAGCAGGCCAGATAAGAAATCAAGGCATACTTTATCTCTCCAACACTTAGCCAAGTTGCGATTTTTTATTGGTTTTTTATTTTAATTTTTTTTTGATTTTATATTTTTATATTTTGATTTTTAATTTTCTGATTTAAAATTTTCTTTTTCTATTTTATATATTTTTTATTTTCTTTTCCTTTTAATATATATAAGACTAGATGTAGAATATATATACACATAATATAGGTTATAATAGATATAATTGCTAATAAAAATAAAGGGAATAAAATATTTTTTATTTTAGATAAATTTTTACTATTGTTTTATGATTTTTAGATCATTTTGCTATTTTTTATATTTCTTAAAGTCAAAAATACCCAAAATCAGGGTTTGAAATTAATGACCGAAATTAAAATGGAGATAAAAATTATAAAATAGAGTCAAAAATTATCTAAATTAATTTTAATATATAGATAATAATGAAAATAAAATTAAAAATAGAAACTATATTTTTGGTATTTTTAAAGTTTTTTATATTTTAAAAAAATTAGGGTGTTTTTAGTTTTTATGAGTTTTATTTTATATTTTTTAGTGATTATTGATCTTGATTGTAAAATATTTAATTAAATAATAAATATATTTTTTGGAATTTTAAAAAAAGTTTTCTAATTTTTATATATTTTCTTTTGCAAACAGGGACAAAAATGGAGGTTTTGGATTTTTAATAAATAATTAAAAGTTCTGAAATTTTTAATTAAAAATATGCATGAAACTAGATGCAATCAGGAGTAAACACTGATTTTTGTGGATTTTTTATAGCAATATCGATGTATGAAATAAATAAAATCAACAATGATAAACTACACTATTAGCATGGGTATTTCTGTAAACAGATAAAAGATTGAGGGTCAAAGTGCAATTTTTTCAAAACCTCATAATGCATACAAAAAGTGATAGGACCTATCATGAAATTTGAGACCCGCAAGGGCATCGATGCAAAAATTGCCAAAATCACGTGTAGAAATGCATGAGCCATATTGAAATGGACTTAAATGTAATTGTCGAGAATCTAGGGGCTGTTCTACAATTTTTCCAAAAATATATAACTGAAATCCAAAATTTCCGACTAAACACTAATAAACCAAAACCGTGAGGGTTTGGTTGCAAATATCCCACGTTTTGTTGGTTGACCTGGACACGGACTAATGCGCACTTAAAACTAACAGGAGGGTTTTTATGCAATTATTACAAAAGATATAAAACTGCAATGGAATGTTTGAGTGCTAAATAGTAAATACAAAAAACGTTCGGGTGAAAGATGCAAAAGACCCAAGCCAGACGTGATCCAACGGGCGTGATGCGCCCACTTATGCCACATGTCAAGCTTTGATCGCATGATGACACTTCGATTGAACGCCCAAGATTAGATACTCCAGAATGATTGGACGACTGAAGCTACGGAGATCTGACGGTTCTTGTACATTCTGTAACGATGGCATGATCGAACGGCTCCGAGGGCGGTTGGAAGATCAGGGAATAACACGCCCCTGGAGCTCCTTCAATCATCCAACATGAGCAACTCTGGCTTTGATTCGCCTCAAGACAAGGCGCAGAAGACTCCTGGCGAGGTTGCACGAATGACGACACCTCTAAAATGGCTCCTGGAGTGCTACAGAGGACCGTCAAGGTCGAGGAGGAAAGCTACCTCCAGATACCTGGTGTCTGCCTAAAAATCGACCCCAGTGAGGGGTCCGGAGTCCTTCATACCTACAAGTGGTCAGCGCAAGAAAAATAGTGGGCACGGGGGACTCTTTTTGGCGATGTTGTGATGGTTGATGGCGCGGGTGGCAGTACTCCGGCGAAGAGGAGGACTAGGAGCATCGTGCTCCAGATTCACTAAGAATATGGTTGGATGGAACGTGGTGGAGGGATCAGAAACAAAGGGGGGATCGTATGAGGGTAGTAGCGGTCGGTTTGATAGCCGGGTACAAATGCAAGGCTGACGTGGAGCAGCGAGCTCCGGTGAGGTAGAAAGGTTATTATACGCAATTCAATCGAGATTTGGACCAAAGCAAGACAATCTCTGAGGTATAGCTATGTTATAGAATCAAAACGTAGAGGGAAAATAGAAGCTCATCGACCGTGCGCACCAGGAGAGGGGCTACGTCGGAGCACGACGGTGGAGCAGCGGACCAGCCTCAAATTCGACGCCTAATTTCACGTGTTCGAGCGGAGGAGACTCCTATTGTCACCAGGATTCCTTCAAGAGGCTCAAAGATGGGTGTAGAAGGAGGAAGAGGGATCAATGGGGCCAGGGAAGCTCGAGGGTGGTTCTTGTACAAGTCGTCGAGGCGCTCAAAGAACGATGAAGATCTAGCAAATCAACAATCCTCAGCCTGAGGAAAGCTAAGGGTGTGAATTACCACATATCGAGGAAGAGAAGTCGTGAAGAACATGACATCAAATGGTGCAAGGGTCAGCCGCCAAAAAATCGAGAAGGAGACAAGAACCGAGGTCTGACAAGGAGCCGAGGACTGGTCAAAGAGTTGACCCGTGGTCAACTCTCTGACGCTCCTGGTTGGTCCACGTGGACCAACCAGGAAAAAGTCTAGAGAAAATATTAAGAAATTCGATTAAAATTAGTAAATGAATTTATTAATTTTAGGTTAAAAACGAAAAATATTTAACATTTTATTTAGTAATTTATCATGATTTTTATTTATTTTTAGAGGTTTAGAATTACAAATTACTTTTTAAGGGTTATATATAGGTATATTCATCTTTATATTTTAGTTTTTTATTTTGCATTTTTTATTTTATTAATTTAGTGTATCATTTTATATATTTATAACTTATTTTTATTTACTTAAATATATTTTTATTTTATTTTTCTGATGTCTTATATACAATTAAATAAATAGGTATATTATTTATATATGTATTGATATAGGTATTTTACCTATGTATTTTCTTTAAGTATTTTATTTTAGTATTTTCTTGATGTTTTTATTCTTGTTTTAATATATAAATATAAATAATATTTACAAAATTAGAAAAATATAAAATAATAAAAATAATGAATAATAAATAAAATGAATATTTTAATTGGGTAAAGTACATAATAGGGGGTCCAAAATCTAACTTTCACATTGTAACTCCAAAAAATATGAAACTACCTTCATTAAATAGATTATTAAAAGTTATATACAATTAAAATGATTTTGATATATTTTGAATTTTTATTTGAGAGATATGGGTCTGAGAATTTGGGATTTTGGAAACTTAATCTGAGTATATCTTTTTATCTCTATATTATTTTTGTATGAATTTAATTTTGTATTTTCTATATTTTATTATATACAACTTTTACGTACAAAGTTTCTTTATTTGAGGGATAAAAAGTGGAACTAAAAATGGGTCTCAAAATGAACAAAAAGTAATTAAATAAAAGGGGATTTTTATTGGATTTTGTCCCTTATTCCCCCCTAGTTTATTCCTTGTCGACCTAGTCATCGAGATGCCTAGGTCTCAGAGTTTATGGTTATAAAATATTTTCAATATTTTATTTCTTTTCTTTTCTTTATTCTATAATTTTGGCTTTAAAAACCGTATTTTATACATTATTTACACAATGATGCATGAATGCTAAAATACCTAAATTATAGGTATTTACATACATTTACTAGGGTTTTAAGGCCAAAATGATAGAATAAAGATGAAATGAAGATTCATCAGATTATATCCACCGTGTGTATACTTTAATGCTTTTTGTTGATGCGTCCTATATGCAAACTGTTTGAGTTGCATAACCAAGGAACAAATTTCGAACTCCAATCCAAACTTGTTGGTGCTCTACAGGATGTTAATCGCCAGAAATGCTTGACTTGTAGTGCTGATGGTTCTAGATTCACCATTGGGGTGAGGTACATATCCTTCTCTTGCATTTGTCTTTAAAAAAAGGAACCAGTTGTTGAATTGTAGGAAATTTGAGGTTTTGATCTAAACAATGTTCATAATTTGGATTTTTCAATTTTTACTTAATATAAAATTTGCTTCTTGCCTTCTAGATTTCTTATTTGGTTCGATGTTGAACTCATTCATATGTTCATTGTTTTCATAATGCACATGATGGACGACTTAGGATTTTTGAATGGCCAAGATAGAAAATGATTCTTGATGAGCCCAAAGCACACAAGACACGGACATCAGTAAGAGACGGCTTATTTGTTAGTTTTAACATTTAAGGCAAGATGTGTTAGCTGCTAGAATGTAAAAGTCTTTATGCTTGTCGTTTGTCATTTTAGTTTTCATGGCATATGGTTTCAAGTAAAGGAAAAAGAAATTATTTCTTGTAGGCTTTATCTGTTAAAGAATTTATGATATTGTTTCTTGATGTGATACATTAGTAGACTAGAAATATAAACCTTTAGCTACTTTAAAAATTAGAGGCCCCTAAATTAAATGACCCAAAGTGATTGTTGAGTAAATGTCTCCAATACATCCACATGCCGCTAGGAACTTTGGATGCCAATTTCCTGAAAGACGAATAGAAAGGGCAATTTTTTTTTCAGAAAATTAGATACTTTGAAATTTAAATTTAACTTAGATGTGTCTACATCTCTTTGATGCGTTTTTTCACCATGCCAAAGAGATATTATAATGGGCACTTCTGTAGATGGTCCTCAAGCCATTGCATATTATATGTCTACCTCACAAGTTCTCGAAAATACACCAATGCTCCTTAAACTTGTGCCACTTTTATGCGTGTACGCATATCGTTAATTTATGCATGAACATATATGTCCGGACGGTGATGAGCGTCTCCTCTAGTTTGATCATGCAAAAGAATAATACATGTTGGCTAGATTTTCCAACATGCTACTCGTCTTCATCGCACCCTATATTAATTAAAAAAATGCAATATATACATCCAAGAAATAATGAAAGAAGCATGATACAATCAAAATATATATAGAACCAAGAAAAATGTAACAGCCATAGACAAACCAGGGGGTTGTTGTGCTTGACCAGACTGACCCTTGTACACGTATAACTTTCTACAAGTGCGTATGAAAAAGCAAGAGCACGATCACGATCGCCGTATAGAACGAGAGGATCAAGAAGCAACCCTTTTTTGATTGCTTCGTTGACTTTGATTTTCTATGGCGGCGGCTAGTTGTTATGAAACAATATGTTAAAAATGTTTTTCATCTAAATTAGCCTAACTCAAACTATATAATCATCACGATCCTCTTCCTCATCGCTCTCGTCTTCCTCATCATTATCGTCATTATTGGGTTGTGGAGCTGAAACTTGTGGAGCAATGTTGTCTCCACCATGAAGTTGTATGAAAGCATGAAATTTTACCATCTCACCTCGTAGCCTCGCAATCTCATCTTCATATTGTTGCATCAAGGTATCCTGGCTAGACACCCATTCATTCAGCTTCATCAGATTATCCCTCAACTCCCTTTCCCTTGTTGACTTTTGGGACGACAAGCTACTACCACCATGATAGTACGATCAGATCGTCGACCCACGACCACCGCATCATACACGACCAGAATGCTCTAGACCCATCGACTGTATGGATACTTCGTCCGAAATGAGGGGTGGTATACTGGCTATGGTGTTGTCCAACGAATGGATGGCGGTGAGCGTCATCATCTCATCTTAAAAGTCATATATTATTCATCTTTTGACTTGAATTATAAATATTAGATAATGCCACATTGTAGATAAATAAGTTTTCCTTACATGAATGGATCCATATGCTTCATCTACCCACCCAACAATCCCACCCATTCACGACTCTTGGATTGCGCAAAATCCTCAATCTGAGTTGAGAGTCGATCATGTTTTTCAACCTAAATAGAATAACAAGAATAATAATCATATGTGCCTGTAAGTACATATAGGATAAAATGGCACGTACAAAATTGTGCTTCAACTGATATGCATTTTTTCTACCCATCCTATGGGTTGCCTTGAATCCCTTCTTCCTTTTCTTCATGTTCCTCTTAGAAATATCGTGTAATTTTCATTGGTTACTAACTTATATTGAGTAAAAAATAAAGAATAATTGTAATACCATGTGTTCCCATCTATGTTCCTGTCCAACCTAATAACAAGCACCCTCGAATGGGTGGGATCAACGGTTAGTGATACTCTCTGAAACAACTGCTCTAGTGGGAGTTGTGGATTGAAATACTAAGAAAAACTTGGATTGATACCACCATCACAGTTATTGTTTAAAACATTTACTCAATGTTCTTCAACTGGTCTCTAAAGCGTCGAAGCGTTTCACCAGCATGCACCAGAATGTGTGAACCAGCACGTGGACTACGATCCCATGAAAAAGTAGTCTGCAAAAATTACAAGTAATTTATTATTTACAATTATATTAATAACGAAAAAGGTTATGAAAATAAAATATTTATCAACTATTTATCTCCATATCACGTAGAATGGCATCCTTGACTAATTGAGGAACCAATCTGAAATCAACCACGCTGAGTGGGACACGAGAATGGACTACTTGTCCTAGTAACCATGGAAAAATGTAGAGTTCTTGCTGTTGAATCTTCTATTTATTACATTATTAAGTCATTATCACACAGGTACACAAACTTAAACACATATTTTATGCCATGAAATAAATAAAGGGAAGTGCATTATCTGTATCATGTATTAGATACTTCATGACCCTCGTAAGCAACATACATTAACCCTTTCTCCTTCTTCCAGCATCTAGCAATAGTTTTAAGTTGTAATGATTTTTCAAATTAATGCCGAGGATAGGAAATCATATGCGCTTTGTTTTATTTTTAATTTTTTTCTATATTTGACTAATAATTTGTATTTCATCTTCACAGGTTCCACTTCATCAAATCAGTTTGCGTGGAAAAGAATCAACTTTGAATAATATTTGATATCATTGACGGAACAACTTTGTGATAAGTTTTCTCTTACTTAGGCATATATAGGATCTCTAAATATTCCTTGTCTGTGCTATATTTGTCTTAACAAAAAGAAAGAAAGAGAAATCAACTTCTATTATCTACTTGTGCATTGCATCTCCATAGGATCTTTTCTTCCTCTTAGTCTCACTTGCATTTAAAAAGACTATTTAATTATTTGCTGACTAATCAAGATAAAAAAATTAGATCTTAATCAAACTAAATTAAAGCGATCACAAAAAATCATAAAATAAAAATTTGTTTGAAAACTTGTGTGTTACACTCTCTCACAAACTCACAAGCACACATATTCTTAATAGCAGAGCACAAATCCTAGGTTCGTAATAGTTCTCTGAAACCCACTTTGCTAAGTACACTTATCTTTGAGGTGTTTAACTAAGAATGACGAGGTGTTTAAGATCCATGTTGATCTAAGAAAGGCTTGCAGCCTACTTACCCTCTGACTGGCCTCAGAACCAGAAGAAAGGCATTGTGGTACTCATAGAATTATTTTGAACTGTTAGATTTCTTAGGAAACATAAATTTTGGATTCTTGTGTGCTTAACTAAACCCTAATTTATTTGATGTTTGTATTGTGATTGGTTGATACTAGTGAAATCTCATACTTATCACATTTAATTAAATCTATAATCACCTCTTAGACACATGGCTGAAGAACCAACCTCGTTTATGGCTATCATACAACAATTAGAATGCATGGCAAAAAGACAAGAGGCACAAGATGCTTTCCTTCAACAATTAAAAACACAACAAGGGATAGCACCGACTCTGGGCATCGCATCAGACTACTATGACCTGATCTAATTCATACAACAGGTAGCTCAAACTCAAGAGGTCCAAAAGCAATATATTGAAATCCCTTCCCTATTATCCTCTCAACCACAGCTACCTGCTCAAACTACGCAGTCTGATGTTTTTGTCAGTGACTCTCACCAACAAATTGGTCATAACATAATCACCCCAACACAAACTACCCTATCCTAATCCACCCAAGATGTGCAAACATTTGAGAGAGAGAGAGAGACTACACCAACATCAAAGCAAGATCACATATCACGTTCCTTAATATTTTCATATCACAAAATAAATCCCATTAACTTAGAATCTCATGAGGATCTTATGGATAATTATGATATTTTTAAGAGTGGGATGCCATCTTTTGATCTTTATGATGAATCTTGGAATAATAAAGAGAGATATATAACAAATGCACAATCCACACCGACTTTGATCAAGAATTAGAGAAGCAAATATGTCCCGTTTCAATATGGGAAGATGAGTCATCGTACTCAGTAGTTGATCTTCAATTCTCTTCTTTCGATATTGAGTCACTTCTAGATCAGGAAAAATGCATGTCGCATGATTATACATGGATCGAAATGAAGGAAACCCTTAAACCAGTCCGGGAGGATCAATGGTTGACCATAGGGGATCTCTCTTGGCATAATCCACTCACGACAGTCATATTTCCTCCAAAGGTAGCTATAGAAGAGGAGCATTTTATGCCAACCATGGACCCCACTTCTGATCTTTCCAAAACTTCACCACAAATTTATTGTCCACAATGGATTCATCAAAGTGTCAAGGTATATACTATGAAAGAAGTAATTTGGGATGATGATTTAAAAGAAGAAAATATTTCCCCATTTATGTTTAAGGACAAGCCTTACTTTGCAGATCAACAATGAATAGAGGACCACCAATTTTCGATCCATCCGAGCCTGATCCCGACTTATCATATCAATTTGAAGACCCTGTGAAGGAATTTGACCACAATGTTTTCAATCTTGATTTCTTCATCATACCGACACCACCTACCACATTCATATTTATCATTTCATCAAATATAATCACAAAGAATGTTACTCAATTAGGTGTTCGATTTCTTTCTATGATTCTAAAACTGTATGGACAATGTCACCTCGATTTATCCAATACAGATGCCATTCTAACAAGGAATACTAGGTACATCTAACATTGGTGCTTCGTTGGGGGCATAATCACACACTTCTTAGCTTGGCTAACTTCTTCTCATGATAACTTAATTGTCAAAAAACTATGCATTAAATAAGCATGGGAGTCCTTTCATTAAAAAACAAACAAACAATAAGAAACCTTCTTCAATTTCAAATGTCTACTGCACCCACTGTCTTATCATTCTCCATCCTTGTTCATTACATCTGCATTTACCATGAGGGCATGGCAAATCTTAAGCATTGGGGGACACCACCAAAAAATTGCATTTTTTTCATGCATATAACATCACATTTCTGCACTCATTTGCATGTTTTCCCTACTTCAACTTTTAAGTTTACATATATGGAGAATAATAGGCCTCACTATTAAATACCACATGAAGTGTGGGATTTGAAATGATCTTGATAACACCACCAAAAAATAGCATTTTTTCATGCATATAACATCACATTTCTGCACTCATTTGCATGTTTTCCTACTTCAACTATCTAAGTTTTCATATATGGAGAATAAAAGCCTCGCTATTAAATACCACATGAAGTATGTGATTTGAAATGATCTTGAGCTTACAATGCTTATGACTCTCTTTTATCCTTTTGCATATAAATCAAGAGACTTAAACCTCAATTCAACTTTTAACACTTGGTATCAATAATGAACCTCAAACAATATATACTGAAAAGATCAAGAGTTTTTGTATCTTGATACTAGCTTGACATACAAAAGGCTAAGGGGGTCTGACGATGGTTGTACTCAAAGTTTGTGAGATGGTGAACTTATCAAGAGAGTAGAGAGTAGGGAGTGTTTCTACTAAACATATGTGAGTAAGAGAGTCCATCATAAAATGTAAGGGAGTGTTTCCAACTGATCAAGCAATTGCCCATTATGCATAATCATTATACACACTTGATACCTTCTTACACCAGCCTCTTGCTTGATTTCCTACATATTTATCAAATCCACCCACTTCTTTAAAAAGTCTTCCATTAATAATCCATCTTGTTTCATTTCATTCGACTTCTTTCTCCATCTTATTCTATTATGCATCAAAAGAGAAATGTTCTTCAAGATTCTATTCTCCATCTACAACAAAATACATGTCCTTTTTTGTTTTCCTAAGTCCCAAAAGAAAGTATTAAAGCACATTGGTTCTCTTGAAATGTGAAGATAGATATTGTAAAAAAGGGACAAAGAAAAGGGAAAAAAAGAGGTATTGCAAAAAAGATGTAGAGCAAAAAAAGAGATATTGCAAAAAAGAAAAAAGAAGAAGAAAGAAGGAAAAGAAGAAAAAGAAAAAGAAGAAACTAGGAGAACCATTGTGCGAAAATTCTTTTCTCGTGACCATCATATGCTATCTATATCTTCCTCTTCTCCAAAATTATCTTATAATGAGCAATATTATCACATATTAGACCTCACTCATATCTTTCTATAAATTTAAACCTAAGTAAAGTCATCTCCACCAAATAAACCTTAACCTAAATACTCCACAAATTGACCCATTATTTTTCTTGCTGGCCAGTTGGAGGAAGATGGATCCGAGTGTTAAATTAATTATGAAGTTGGAGTTGTCTTGTGCCTTAAATAAATTGTAGAGCGATTTTAGTAAATGATTTTAATTAAATCCATACACATCTATTTTGTGAAAGTTCAAAATCTCCTGGATTCCTTATAAAAATATCTTTTTGAGATAATTCGTACTTTGGCTAATTTGATAATGTGGTTTTACTAGGAATTAATTACTCATTGTCACTCTGTTTCTATTAAAAAATCAATAAAAAATTTCATATTTTCTCAAAAAAATCCAAAAAATTAGTGTAACATCCTTACATCATGTTTTATTTCCAATAATTTTTTCATAATTTTTGTATTCTGTTTTGTGAAAAACTGCAAAAAACACCATAAAATGTGCATTTAATTGTTGCATTTTAACCCATAAAATTCCAAAAAAATGTGTATTGTATTCATCACTTGATTAGGATTTTAGAAAAAATATTAGGCTAAATCTTATTAATTTTCTATTAAAATTAATTTGGCCTAGTTGTGTGCTTTCTTAGTATCTTAATTCATCCGCATTTGCATTTTCATTTGTTTTTGCATTAAAAATACAAAAAATCGCTTGGAAACCTATATCTAAGTTTCTGAATTAACCCGAAGTTGTTCCTTCACCTCCCTATGTTCGACCCGGACTTTCCCGGGATATAAATTAAAGCAAGACACTCTTCATGGAGATATTCTCTCGATTTTGACTGATTCTCTTAATACACATATTACAACGAACTAAAATTACACCACGTGGCTCAGCGATCTCGTCAGAGACTTATCTACATTGGTTGGGCTCCCAGCGATACATGACTACACTGATCATAGTCTATTCTCTTATTTCCCCCTCTTCTTGAGCCGGTCGCACTTAACCTTAGAAGGGAATACCCTGCTCCTCGAGGAAAGAGCTGTTAGACTGGTGAATTAGAGATACATTGTTGAGGGGGGTTGTTTCATTGTCATTTATAAGGCAGGGAGCTACATGTCACGACACAGTACAAGAAAAGATTCATGGTCATCAGAGTTTATGTATGTAGACTTGTTCTGATCTGGATTATTGAGGAGTCTTGACCATAAAATGGTTGAACTTAGGAGTTGTTGAGTCTTAAACCTAGATCTCAATAAGGTCTGACTGAGCTCCATACTTCAATTTAATGAAGAAAAGTTTAATAATCAACCTTGATTCTCCTTCAGATCCCTCCATTCAGATCGCCTCGTCGTATCACCCTTTACCTTCTCACGTAACATGTTCACCCTGCAATTCAACTATCGGGGTTGCGATTAGGCCCGGTCTCCCTCTCTCACATTTATCGAAGACCTCAACCCCACACATGTCGCTTCTCCTCTTTCTGTATGCAATAAACCTTCGCCGGAGCTTCACCTTCGAGCGTCGTATCCTTTGCCAGATGTTGATTCATGTGAAGGCTCCTATTTGAACTACCAGTTGACCCGATGAAGCATCTCCATGTGAAGCGCCACCGCCCTTCTCCTCCAATCGTTCGTCATCCCATCGGAGACCACCATTAGTCATGGAGTATCTGCTCAATACAGCCAAGAATGTTTGATCTTTCATCGGAGCATCAGAGTTCATCTGGTGCTTGATCGAAGGTCATCCAGGTCCAGTTCCAGCACCTTCAGCTGCCATCAAATTGAGACCCCGTTGCCCAGATTGCATCTTCATCATCCATCCATCCCCTTTTGTCAGAGGCGTTAAATACATGATTAATGGCCATCAAGGCTGACATTCCGTACACCGTATGATCTGATCTGAGGATATCAGACCCGTACATATGCTCCACACGCTTGAGCCGTCAGATCCAGAGCAGAGCATATCGTCACCGTCAGCAGCCGCCTTCACGAGAGCTTGCCATGCGTCCCTACGTGCCTCGCACACGCCTGCAAGGGTATATTTCCCTTTTATCATGCTTGTTTAGTTATTTCACTTTAGTCCATGATATAAAGTTGTAGCTTAAGTATTTTGCCACTTGGACCTTGTAGTTTGGCATATTTGCATTTTAGTCTTGGTCAACTGAACTTACGTGTTGTCTAACATGTGTAGCTGGTGTATTTGTATGATATATCCCCGTGCTTTTTATTGTTATGCTTTGAATAGACATTTTTGGATATCTGCAATTATACCCCTGTGCGTATGAATATTCAACATGTGCACTTTTTATTAGACTTTTTGCATATGGGCCCAGAACTTTTTATATGAGTTAATATTTGGTCTGGAAACTTTTTTATAATTACATTTAGGTCCCTTCTTGTTGTATGCTTTGCTTTTTATCAAATAATTATCAAACTAACTCCAAAAAGTCCATAAAAATTACAGTTAGCTCCTACTAACTTGTAATATTTATGTTTGTTTTTGTGAATTAATTTCATTTTGTTTCATATTTTCTAAAAATCAAAAACCCATAAAAATTACTTTGTCTACTGTATAAAATGCATGAAAATTGAAAAATTCTCTAAAAAATTCTGTGTGTGTCTTTGTATGATTTGTCTTCAGTAGCATTTTTTGTGAAAATTCCTCATAAAAACCTAAAGATAACAAAAGACACAAAAACTTATGAAAATCATTAAAAAAATCTAGAAAAAAACAAAAAAAATAGAATTTTGATTTCTGCTTGTTGTATTTTATCTAGAGTTTATCATAAAATTATTATCTAGGATATTAGGAACACTTTAATATTTTTAACTTGTAATTTTATTTTGGTTGTACACTATTTCACTCTTTAGCTTTTATTTGATTTTTATAAAATCATACAAAAATTTAAAAAATCCCAAAAAATCACCAAAAACATTTGAATATTTGAAGAACATAAAAATATTTTTAGTTCTTATTTTTGAGCATTTTTGACATTAATAAAAATTGAAAAGGCTTTCTTGTATACTTATTTACCTTATTTCTTGTTTGCCTTCCTCAATTAAAAATTATAAAAATTTGTAAAATTAAAAATTGATAAAAATATACATTTTCTGATCTGATTGTCAACTACTTTGTAGGTTTCACTTGTGCTCCTTGTGTTCGACCCTGGTCGCTATACCGGGTTGAATAAATAGTAGAGACTGCTGACATTGATTTTATGCTTGATTGCTTGATTTGTGTGGTTCTCTTATTTTCTTGTTGAGCCCGATTAGTTGATTGGGGTCACAACGACCCGTAATTATTCTTGATACTTAACCCTAGTCGGCGGGCTGCTCATCAAAAGTCTTAACCCTAAATCCTATAAGGTTCCTCTGAAGTTAAGTGGATTAAGGTCTTAACCACGCTCCGTTCTTCAAATTGATTCCAGACCAGTTTAAATGTCAACCATGATTTTGAGGAATGCACATGCTAGTAATTACAACACTCTTTTTGTAGGGAGTTTTCAAAAATATGTATTTTTTATGAAATTTTGGATTTTTAAATTTTTAGGTATTTCAAAGAATAATAAAAGATTTTTACAAAGCTTTATACATTATTTACAACAGGGTTTATATTACAGGTTCTATATACAAAATGGATTTTATTTACATGGTACTTATACGTAAAGAGTTTAGGGGCAAATTATGATTTTTAATGTACACATATATACAAGTGGTTTTTATACTACATAAGTTATGTTACAAAATACTTTGAAAAGGAATTTTCAAAAGGTTTTTCGAAACTATTTAAAAAAATTCAAACCTTTTATTTTCATGTAATTTTCAAAAATTTTGTATAGTTTTCCTAATTTTTGTACAAAAATAGCTTTACAAATATTTTGTAAATGAAATGTTTTTACAAATATTTTTACAAACATTTACATTTTTACAAAATTGAAGGAAATGGGATCCAACCTATGCTTCTCCTCTGAGCAGCTGCAGCATCCTCGCCCCTTACCAAAGGTCAATGGCCCCCTTTTCTTGTTGGGAAGGCTACCCACTTGACCTCCATCATCAGAAGAGGCTCTTCTCCTTATCAGTGCTTTCATTTCTCTCTTCTGTTCTTGCAGGAAAAGGGGTTGTAGTTGGTTTCCTGTGGGGTTGATAAGTAGATGATGGATGTTGAAGTAGTGTCCATCAGGTGCTCGATGATATGCGAAAGAAAATTTCTCAAGAACAATTGAATGTTTCCATGTGCAGAAGGTGATCCATAGATTGCAAGTAAGAATTGGTAAGGGATTTTTTGTTTTGTAATAAAAAATAAATTTTGAAGGGAAAAAATTTCAATATTTAATGTTTTCGTTGAAGTAAATGGAGAAAATAGATGGCAATTAAGGGAGGGTTATATCATGTAAGAGTTGAGCATTATTCAGAAGTTTTGGGTGTAATTCAAGGTTATGTACATAAATATGAAATTATTCAGGCTTATGATATAGAGATTATACATCCATTCTTGGTAAAATATAAAAAATATGTATACAATACACATGAATTCCATGTCATACCAAAACTTTAAAATGTAATAATGTCATACCAAATCTGTAATATTTGTTGCAATGTCACAATTGATTATTTAGATTTGCTTGATTATTTTATCTTTATAACATTAAATTACAACATCTCAAAAATCACATTGAGAAAGATATTAAAGATTGGGTACCAAATTATTACCTTTTTAAATTCATGTATGACATTGAAATCAAGTGTATAGTTCATGAAATTTTGTATAATTTACTGTATATATGTTTAACATTTTGATATTAGATTGAATTTAAAATCAACTACTTAATGAGGTTGAACAATAATAAAAAGCATTGGACCTCATCCTTTATACACCAACACTATCTTGAATTAATCTCTAAATCACTTGAAACTTTATTAGGATCATTAAATTGAGATTTAATATACTGAATCTCAATAGTAAAATCTCCATGTGAATCCCATATCGGAAGAATATATGTAAGTTAATAGTTTCGTCAATGACGAAGACATGGGAGACGGGAGGGGGCTTGGCTCCCACTGGTCTCCCAATCACCACTATATATATATATATATATATATATATATGTCTAAATAGATATGTACTATCATGCATACCCATGCTTCACTGCTGCCTGTATGTATTTATTTTAATATTAGAAAAACAATGAAACAACAAATATATTAAATTATGTATTTTCATATAATATATATGCGAGTGGATCACTAATTCATGTTGAGTTTTCTAACATACATAGAAACAACAATAGAAGAAAAAAGATTGATATGGAATAAAAATGATAATTTATATTTGATCCTTAAAAGTTTACCATTTGATTATGCAAAATACATCCCATATTGTCACAACATTTTAAGATTAAAAAGTCTAATTCATTATAGTTAATAGTGATAATAGTTGCTATTATTGTCATTAATTTAATATAAACATTATATTAAATAAAAATTTTAAATTACATACATAAAATGATGGCATATGATTCAAAATAAACAATATAGAATATATAATGATGATAATGTCATTTATAAGCAATCAATTATCATATTTAAATCTAATTTGACTAAAAATGTGATGAAAAATATAATTATCACATCCATCTGAATAAAGAGGTCAATTATTAAATTTAGCAATTTTATCACTTGTGCCCCTCCGAGATATCGCAATTTCAGTTATGCCCCTATCTTTTTGGTAATATCAGTTGCGCCCCTCAAACTTTTCCGTCATCAGTTGTGCCTTTCCGTCAGATTGACCCGTCAAAAAATTAAAATAACCATGATTTATTCAAAGCCATGATGTGGTTAAGAAGGATATTATGGTCAAAATAAAATCAAGGGTCAGATCTGGGGAGGAGGGAGCAGAACATGGGGCTGGAGAAGTTAGGCCGGGGAAGAGGGGCGGAGGAGGAGCTGGGGAGGAGCTCGGAACGGAGCTCGAGGTTGACGGGGTCAGGCCAGGGAGGAGGGGCGGCGGGGCTGGGGAAGCCACTGGAGGGAGGTGCGAGTACATGGCAGGACCTCGGGACAGGGAAGGGGGGTGCAGGGGCGGAGGGGAGGACATCAGGGTGGAGGGGGAGGTATGCACGGTGGGTGGAGGTGTAGGGCATCGGGGCAGGGAAGGGGGTGCAGGGCGGAGGGGAGCACGGTGGGTGGAGGTGTAGGGCATCGGGGCAGGGTAGGGGGTGCAGGGGCGAGGGGAGCACGGTGGGTGGAGGTGCAAGGCATCGGGGCAGGGGCATCGGGGCGGAGGGGAGGGCATCGGGTAGCGAAGGGGGTGCATGGGCGGAGGGGAGCATGGTGGGTGGAGGTGCAGAGCATCGGGGCGGAGGGCATCGGGGCAGAGGGGAAGGCATCGGGGCAGGGGAGGGGGTGCAGGGGCGGAGGGAAGCACGATGGGTGGATGTGCAGGCATCGAGGCGGAGGGGAGGGCATCGGGGCAGAGAAGGGGGGTGCAGGGGGCAGAGGGTGCAGTCGTGGGGGGATGACCTTGGGGCGGAGGGGGAGGTGTGTGGGAGGGGAGAGGTGCGAAGGCAGGGGAGGGAGGTGCCGGGACGGACCTCGGGGCGGGGGAGGGGGTGCAGGGGCGGAGGGGAGCTAGTGAAGGAGGATCTAGGAGGGCCTGGAGGGGGAAGGGCACGGAGGCGGGCCTGGAGGAAGTAGACGAAGAATCTGGATGGAGGAAGAAGACGAAAGTGAGAAGAAAAATATTTTTTACCCTTCATTTTTAAGTTAATTACCTATGTATCCCCAAAATTAACGGTCGTTTAGGATGAGGATTGACGGCAACTAACGCGAGGGGCACAAGTGATCATTGTGGAAGTTTTGAGGGGCACAACTGATATTATCAAAAAGATAGGGGCATAACTGATATTGCGATATCTCGGAGGGGCACAAGTGATAAAATCCCTTAAATTTAATTGTGCTACGATTTATTATCATAGCTTTATGTAACGTAAGTATTATCAACCACAAAATTGTGTCATATACATAAGGTGTTCAATATATTACAGCTTATAACACACATAAAAAATGTCTTGTATTTTGAAATAGAATATCAATAAATAATAATAGTATTTGTTATTTAATGTGGGAAGAAATGTGATCAATAATATGATGGACACAACTTTTATATCTATTAATAATGAATTATGAATGTGATAGTGTATAAAATCGATTATAGAGCTCAAATAAATGAAACAAACATATAACATATATATAAATATTAATATAATAAATATAAAAGAAAAATGGGAAAAATATAATTTTTAATTTAATTAATATATTTAAAGGAAAGTGAAAAAAGAGAAGAGAGGAAGATAAATAGATGGGTGCGTTTAAAATGGAGAGGAGATCGTGGTGGAGAGAGAGGGGGCGGAGGGAGGGAGAGAAAGAGGAGAGTCAGTAGAGAGAGAAAAGGGGATTGAAATCAGGGTGGAGAAAAAGAAGAGGAATGGAAAGAGTGAGATAGCGGGAGATCATGGAGAGAGAGAGAGAGAGTGAGACATCCGAGTAGAGAGAAAGTGGAGAGAGAAGAGTAGTGGAAGAATGAAAAAGGTGGGAGTAGACACATGGCAATGAAAGGGGAAGAAACTACTATTAGTAAGGTTATAGATATGTCTAAATAGAATAAAATATATGATCTAAACATGATAATGAGTATTAACAATTACATATTTTATATAACTAACTCCTATATCTCAATAAAAATCAATATATATGATCCATAATACAATAATTAACTATTGACATTTATACGTTGTACATAATCGAATATCGATATATCTATAACTGCCTATCATCGTACATGTTTTTTAAACAGATGTTTATGTGTATTTTTATGTTGGCAGATATGAATACCGAGTAAGGATATGAGTTTTTATTTCTTTGTGATTACAAATATGCATATTGATACCATTTCCATTTTTTAGGATATGGAAACAGATATGGTTACACAATTTTCTGACCTATATGGACATATGGGCATGTGTATCATCAAATCTATATGTGTATATTGTATAGACATATATCAATGAGTGTGCGTTGATGAATACTCATTCATCACTCTTTATTCTTTTATTTTAGATACAAAACCTATGCAAAACACATGTATATTCTTGTAAATAGCAATAATTACCATTCAGCATGCATTGTGTAAAAATGAATAATAAGCATGTTTTTGTGCATAAATAAAAGAATAAAGAAATAAAAGAAGAAGAGGGAGATATTTAGAATAAATATTGAGCAACCTAATCCCAAGGGAGGGCTCAGTATGGCCTGACCGCAAAAGAACCCAAGTAAAGGGAGATAAGGAAACTCATGTGTTTGTACATATACCTGTATATAAATAAAATTATTTTCCTCTAAATAAAATAAAAATGCATTTGTGTAAATATGTATATATCTGTAAATATAAAATCGAAATAAAAATGGGAAAAATAAAAGCAAAATAAAAAGAGATAAATTCTTTCTTCATACACCATGTACACAAAACCCTTATGTATTTATTCTCCCTTATAATAAATAAATAAATAAAATTTCAATAAAAAATTTTTCTCATCCCACGTATTCATAATGTATATAAAATAAAACAAAAACATTAAAATAAAATAAAAATAAAAAGAAATAAAAATCAAAATCACATTGTATATATACCATATATGTATATAAATAAAAGTATTTATTTAACCCTTGTAAATAATTAATAAAAATAAAATAAAAATACCCCTTTATTCCAAATTTTATCTTATAAATAAATAAAATATAAAATTGGAATAAATGTATAAAAATAAACAATTAAAAATAAAAAATAAAAAATTACATATGTATATACCTGCATATAATAATAATATTTTGTAAATACATAAATATTTTCAAAAAAATAAATAAAAAATCTATAAAAAATAGTTTGAAAATAAATAAACATTTTTCATTGTTTGGAGTTTTTCAAAAATAAGTCATTTACTATTTTTAAATGAATTCTAAATAATTTAAAAATGAAATAATCTGATTGCTCACGGGGGATGTTGACCCCTGGTCAAATCCCCCGTGGACCCTCTTCCCCCGCGGATCCAACGCCGGACCCGATTTCTCGCCTTTTTCCACGCTTGATTCGACAACCAAAGCCTCAAACCCCGAGCTCCGATTGATCAGCACACATCCGAGACCCTCGCCCGTGGTGGATCTTAGGGGTCCGTGCCTCGACGTGCGTGTCCGACTCCCATTCTTCTCGGACCCCTAACACTGGTTTAGCTTGAGTTCCAACCGCAATTCATGCCATCTTTGGCGCTGCCCCCTTCTTCCCGTGACCTCCACTAGACTCCCCTGAGTGACAGCTGAGCGAGACAAGTGTCGATAGAGGAGAGGACCACTTCACCACTGATCTGGCGAGTTTCTTGCCGCCGTTCGCCTACCAGAGTAGCGCCCGAGCCTCTGGCCTCCGACGACCCTCGAGGCGAA